>QLNU02003225.1:78529923-78551241 GCA_006491805.2 Dysdera silvatica
ATTTTAATTTTCCTCTTAAAAACTGAATGAAACATTCACAAAGACTGATTTGTTTTAAGTTCTCTCTCTCTAACAGCTGTTACGTTCGTCTGGGATTTCCTGTATAATCAATGCTCGTCATCAAAGTACTGTTTCTCCATCCACATATGACAATAAAACTCATGACTTTCCTTAAATGCTTATACATCTTGCTATAATAATCAGGTAATTATTTCCAGTCTTCCTTCAAAAGAATGTAGCCTTTGTCTTTTCAAAGATCTTACCATAGATTATAAGGAAAGTCAGCTTGCAGTCGATTTCCCATTGGAAAAGTCAGACACACACACACACACGCTAAAAAATGAGTTTGAAATTGAAAGATTAAGCAAACCCTGCACTGTGTGCATGTAGTGGCATTCACAGAAAAAGTGAGCCCCCGGACGAAAAGCTTAACCTGCAGATTCCCCCAGAAACTGACCTTATGCTTGGAAATAAGGTTTGTGCAAGTTTTACCATGCTAGAACCCACAGTTTTCGGAAATTCGGACCTCGTAAGGTCTAGGGAACCTATCCTGGAACCTTTGCATTTGTGTGAGTTTTACGGCACAAGAACAGCAATGATCATACTGCGCCTGGACTTACAGCTTTCCGCGAAATCTGAACCTCTTATAGCGTGGGGAAGCAATTGTTGGTTTTTATCCAAGCCCAAAAAATCCAAACGGTTGGTCCAAAAAATCCAACGGTCCGTCAAAAAAAAAAAAAAGCAACGACTTTAGCGTTGCCCCGACATTTCACGAGATATGGAAATGATTTTTATATATTAAATTTCATTAGTTCCGTTAGATGGCGCAGACCTGCAACAGAAGAGAAGAGCATTTTAGTCTTGTAAACGCCATTTTGTAATTTGTGCCCATGATTGGTAGTTTTACGGCGCAAGAACCTAGTTTTCCGAGGAATCCGAAGCTCTTGTGACGCAAGGAACGAATCCCTGGGCTACCGCAATCCGTTTTTTGTTTCCCCGCCTTTGAGAGTCGAACTCGGAATAACGGCGCGTTACCATTGCACCACCGCAGATTGGTTGGTTGTATCTTTATGACGCAAGGACATCAGGGGTCATTCTGCGCCAAACAAGGTGAGGTCACCACCGCAGGACCTGTTGATGATTGTTTAGCACTATAAAAAGACGAAGTAAATCCACACAATTTCAAAAACTAGTCTTCGCTGCATCTCTATTTTTTAATTGCAGTAGAATCCCGGGTAACTGACTCTCCACTTGCTCTGACCATGCCGCTGACTCGACGAGCGACTTATGCCATAGCCTTCGCGATGCCGTCACCGGGCTTTGCTCTTTGTCAAACAAATCGTGTAAACCCTGCTTTCTGCAATTGCTGTATTGGAAATTAGTTTTTAATGCTTTAGGCTCAGTCAGGGGTGGACTGGGCCTGTGCACTCTCAAGTATGGACGACGACGGCAAAAAAATATTGGGGAGGACAATAGAAGAAAATAGAGTATATAGAGAAATTGAGGGGACATGGAACCCCAATGCCATTATTGGAGCGACCTGTCCCCCCCGCTAACGGCGCCCGTGCCCTCATGAACCATAAGACTCGCGCCCTCCGATAATCCAAGATATGCCCCCTTTGAGAGGACCCAGTCCGCCCCTGGGCTCAGTTTACGTTAAGCAGAGTGTGTATGATTTCGTTATGGAAACAAAATGTAAACACGTTAAGATGTCTTTGTCGGAGGAATTAAAAGTGCCTGAAAAGTTAAAGGCGCGTCCATTCAAAACATTGCACGCGAAGTAGGAGTGGGTGTAACTACTGTTACAAGACTGGAGAGAAAATAGAAAATATCTAGAAACTCATACAATGAAACAATACAGAGTTTCACCGAGATCTCGATAACAACAGAGTTGACGGTTAAAATCACGATGTTTTGGCGTCAACCAGCCTTTGTCATGAAGCGAAATTCTGCCTTCACTCTGACAGTGAGCAGTTGCCCCGAAACGTCGTGTTTTTAAACATTACGCCAGTGTCGAAGTAACTGTTTGTTAACCATACAATGACGACTGAGGATGAAAGGATGAAAAAGGGCTAAAAATTAGCAAAACTTCGAAAAGACCAAATGTCTTTTAGACAAAACTTTGTGGTTCGAGCAGGAAAGAAGAAAACGAACTTCGTTGTCTGGACCAATCATTAAAGAAAAGGCTTTTATTTTCCACAAAAAATTTGAAGGAAATGAAGGCATCGAAAAGTTTACAGCAAGTGAAGGCTGGCTACATCGATGGAAAAAACGACATGGAATTTAAAATGTAATAATTTTGGGTAAGAATCTCTCTGCTGATGAAGCAGCTGCAAGTGAATTTACTCCAAAATTTAAAAATCTGATTAAAAAAAATAGATTAACTTCTGACCATTTGTATAACATCGACGAAACAAGTTTAAACTATAAGATGCTTCCACCAAGAACTCTGGCTGTACAAAACGAAACCATAAAAGGTGGGAAATTTGGCTCATTTGTTCCACTTGCATAGAAATGAGTAAATGCACAATAATTAGTCACTATTGGTATTAGTTTTTGAAATATATAACTTTGAAAATGGGTTTATAGTTCAAATTTTAGCCTTTCTTGTACGAAAAATTTTCTCATAACTTTCGTCCTAATTAATGTAAAGACTTGATATTTGTATCTTTAGAAAGTATTTAATGTGGGCTTTCTTATGATATGCCACATGAATATATATTTCAAATTTTTATTTTCAAGGTCAATGCATTTGACTTTATATATCTCAAAAAAGGGTATTTTATTTATTTATTTATTTTTTAAATATACGTTATTTTTCCATTTATTTTCTACAATGTCTGCGAATCTCATTCTGGGACAGCCGTGGGATACCGAATAATTAATTTAAACATACTGTGCATGTACCCATTTTCATTCAAAAATTATATAATGCACTTGTTTTCTGCCATTATTGTTATTTTAATTTTTTTTAGAAAATTATATGTTACTCTTCCATTTATTTTCTACAATATCTATGAATCTTATTCTGCGACCGCCATGCACTACTCGAATATTCGAATTAGAAATTACATTTATATACCAAAAATGGCCTTGCATGCACATTTCTTAAGAGAAAAAAAAAAAAAAAAAAGCTTGTCAAAACTTAAAATGTGTCAACATAATATAATACTATAAAGTAATAGTATGGTAAGTAATATTCTTAATTGAAAACTATACGTAGTATACATTGTTTTCAAATTGTATCGCATTTTTACGTAAATGAAGTGTTCCTCTTATAATCCAACCTTTTTTGCGTTCCGACCGTGCTCCCCCCGGTCCCGTAGGTGACGGATTAGCGGAGTTCTACTGTACTTTGAAGCTCCGAAAATGAATACATGTTCATAAAGGATCTCTCCGCTTCAAAAACATAAGTTGAGGATGAAGAAACCTGATTATACAACTTTGGTGAAGTCCAAGGTTAGGGTGATATGCGTAACGGCCACTCAAGCAATGGAATCGCACTTCCTTATGGCAAAAAGTGACATGTCCCCAGAGTTTGCGGCATGCCATGAAAGACATTTAAGCACATCCCACACCTCGTAATATAAATAACGTGCATCCTACGTACAATAATACACCATCATTACTTGATTCACTTTACGAAGAAAGAAAAAATAACGCTGGATATCTTTGAAAAAGCGTCTTTCAGAAACTTTATACCGGCAAAACTGCCGCAACTTTAAAGCATTTTATGAGCGCAATACAAACCAAAGCGCAATTCTCGCCCTTCCTTTCTCTTTATTTCGTTTCGCCGTGAAGTGTAAAAAAGGAGAAACAAACGGCGGCGAAATTTGCGCTCCTAAATTGCGAATGCATTCTAACCAAACGACTGCGGACCTTTTTCGGAACGAAATGCGAAAAGCGCCGCTTCCATAACGAGCCAAGAGAAAAAAGAAAAGGGAACTTGCCATTTAAATCGCTTAGGAACTCGACCGCACGAGACGAAAAGAATAAAACACGGATAATGTCGCTCATAAAAGAACGTCTCTGCATCGAGAACAAAATCGCCGTAAATATGTACGAGACTGGAGAAATACGAGCTAGTTTACGTGACAGATGTAAAATGAAAGAATTTTGTGTGGAAAGAATGAGAACCGTTTCTGACGTCACTCTTCGTCCGTTCGTTGCCAAAACGGATTTCGGAAAATTTGCGAAAACGCCAAAGGAGAAAAATATTCAAGAGGTCGCCACTGAAACTGATAAACCAAGAAATTTAAAATGAGAGAGAACTGGGAAAGATACTTCAAACGAAAAGTTGAAATGCTCAAATCAGTGGCGCAACGGAAATCTCGGGACAGCCCCCCACCCCGCAATAACTTTTATGGGCCCCTCTTTTGTGAAAATTAATTTGCATATGCATATGGAAATATATATATAATAATAGTGTCGTATCTTCTGTAAGAAATTAACTGGCGACACATTCCAATATTTTAAACAAAAAACACATGTCTATTAGTCACCGATGCACGAGTCAGAATTCTGGCGCAAAACGTATACCGTAACTTCAAAACTCGTCTAGATTTTATAACGTTTGGATGGTGAGTTCAGTTTTAAAGGCAATAAAAGCAGCTAAACTAAATACGCGTAATGAGTTTGACACAATTGGAAACCGTTCATTTTATATTTAACCTAAAGATTAAAAAAAAAACCTTATTAACTAAAAAATACAATAATATTTTTTACTTACAAATTTTATGGAAAATTCACGAAAACAAAATTGGGGCCCCCACCTTGCGGAGGTTACCAGTATGCCACTGGCTCAAATGGAAAGTTAACGTACGTATTACAAAATGTTGGGCTTTTCTTTCAAATTACAATGTGCGAAACAAACTTCAATCCACAACTACCTTTCCATAACGGATCAAGAAGTAAGTAAGCGCGCAAGTATTATGTAAGCAATATTTTGGCCATTTTAACGCCCCAGGTGCTTACTTGAACGCTTCCTAAGGGGTAACGCAGTTAGCTACATCTTCATAGAAATCCGCAATCCGGAGGTGTTTTCTAGGCAAGAGTATTCCCCAGAAAGCTGTACATTCCGGCATCGAATGATCTTAGATGTCCTTGCGCCATAGAACACAAACAAAACAGGAGATTCCCCTCCCACACACACACAAACTGGGTGAACGCCTCTGTTTTTAGTACGCAATCCATAAAAATACTATAGCTATTCACCTGCTCAAAGAAAATGAAATGGCTGGAGGCCACGTTAACAGCGCCGAGAATTTCGTACTCAAGGCAAAGCTATAAAATGAAGCCGCCGCCACCCCTCTCCCGTCCACAAAAGTAATGGTTTTCGCAGGGCCGATTTTATGCCGATTTAACGCAAGTGGCTAAATTGGGGCCTTGCGTTTTGTGGAAGGACAATCTTCTTTTTTATTTATTTATTTTTTTATTGAGGCAAAACAGTACTAACAATTTATATTTTAATAAACATAAAATTACATACTATAAACTGGTACCAACTTTAAGAAACGATCTAGTGGCTATTCATCTACATCAGTGGTTCCCGACTGGTGGTACGCGAGACGGGTTATTATTTAAAAAATAAATAATTAAAAAAAAGTACTTATAAAATTATTTATTAAATATTAAAATTAATTATAAAAATGAAATTGATTGTATATTTGTAGTATTTTACAATCTGACGGAATTTCAGAAAACGGTTCGTATTAAAAGTAATTCGTCTTAAGCGTGTTCATCTTAACGAGGTTTGACTGCATTATCATTAAATTTTTTTTTTTTTTTGTTTTTTTTATTATTTCTTCCTTCCTTGGGCGTACCCCTCAGCACGGCCCTGTCTACATAGAACAGTGGATTCTCGATTTTACGAACTCATCGGGACCCCGAAAAACGAGTCGTAAAATCGAAAGTTCGTAAACGGGGATTAACGTTAGTTCTACGGGATACTTTTCGCAACCAATGCAATGGTTCGTAAAAACGTGTAGTTCGTAAATTGGAGGTTCGTAAAAACGCGAGTCTATTGTATAAGAGAGAGAGTTTAAAAAAAGTGTTGTTTATAATACGAACATACGTATGTAATACAAAGTACTAGGGCACAGAAATGACCCAAACTAGAATCCCGCATCGGCAAGGCCGGCTCGGAGTTTTTAACTTTTACAATAATGCAGTAATTCCATGCAGTAAAAATATTATTTATTAAAGCTTTACATGTTTAAGGTAATTCAATAATTCGCCAAATTATAAATTAATCCGAATACATCGTTAAAGAAACTTTAGTACTTTCTTTGGCGAAGCCTCCTGTAATAACTTGTGCGCACTTTGGTGGTAAACGGAAGACTGATTTGATTTTAGAATTCGGAAAACAATTATACACGTACTGTTGCCAAATATAAAGAATGAAATTACAATTTTTTAATTTGCTATTTTACTGTTGCCAAATATAGAAAGTGAAACTATAATTATACAAAATATATGTTGCCAGATGCGGAAAACAAAATTATACACATTTAGAAAACATAATGTAAAAAGAAACCATTTGGCATTTTGCCAATTTTAGGAATTAAACTTAATTTTTTTTCTTGCATTTCTAAGTGGCAACAATTAGGAAAGCCCACGATATGTGCTTTTTAATTCCACAACATGAACGTCCGTCTAGAACCACAAGACACTCCCACGTTAGTTACGTTAATAATTATGGAAGTCATTAATATTTACGTTAATTTAATGCGTGAACTTTAAAAAGATATTGACAAGCAAATTCGTTGGGATCGGACCCTGGTTTTATTATTTAAAAAAAAAAAATTATCATTATCAAGCCGCAGCCTTACATAATGTTGAGAAATACTACTCTGAAACACAGGGAGAAAAAGGGCGAATCAACGGGGAGGGAGGGACAGAGGGGCGGGCTTTTCCTGAGAACAAAATTTTTTTATATTTATTACTTCTTACACAAACCTGACAACAATTTTCACGATATAGATTTACATCGGTTTTCAAGCCACCCCCCCAAAAAAGATGGATCCGCCCTTGACGAGTATGCTATGTAAGAAACATGTAACTGGAGTGACAATTAGGATGACGTGAGAGTCTCAAAGATATTTCCACAAAAAATATGATGTTCGGGTGACTGATCTCTTTTTACATTTCTAACGATTTGTTATTAGTCACGTTCGTTATCAACAGCCCGTCCATTCGCACGACGCGCGCCTGTCTGGTTGTGAAATCGAAACTCACAACATTTGTAGACACCCTGGCGATGCAATTCAGATAGTACCACGAATAATAATAAAACATGCAGTAGCCGAGAACAAAAATGTCAATTGTTCGTGAACTCCAGAGGGTGATACTTGATAACAACACCCTCCTTCTTCCCTCTCCACTGGAACATTTAAATAGGGCAAAAACGCTTGCAACCAATCACAGTCCGGCACACAACGTAAGGCTTTGAGATATTCAACAACATGGACGAAGCCTTTGTACTCCAATAAATGCTGCATTCAAAAAAGAATAACTCGGATGTGAAAGAAAACTTGGTAGCGGACGACTACCGGAGGTCAAGACATTAAAAAAAAAATAACACGATATAAAGAAGGAAAGGGAGAGAGAGAGAGAAAAAAATAAAACTATTATCGGCCATAGAAAAGGGGTTTCCTTTGTGCGGCAGGGGTGGCGAACCCATGACCCCTACAAGGAATCACCAGAAAAATGGGGATGACGTCATTGAGAACGCCAAAGACATCTAAAGAAAATCACACAAAGCTTAAGGATTTAAAAAAAAAGATAAAGAAAGAAAGAAAGAAAGAAAGAAAACGCAATTTCAAGGACAAATTGCAACCAATCAGATAATAGTGGGGGCGATGATGAAACTAGAACAATTAAGTCCTATGGAGACATCCAGCTCGGGGGAAAAGGGGAACGAGAAGCCATTTGACACCGTTTTACTCGTGTATCATCATGCCCTTTATAGGTGAATGTTATGATAGAAGGCGGCAAAAAAACAATGTCAATGTTCCGGTTAATGACAAGTTGTCGTCATCCTCCGCGTTTTGCATGACCTCTAGAGAATGAAACAGCAAACACCCCAGGTTTCATGAACCGCGGGAAAATGCTCATTCTTTAAATGCTCATTCTTTTTCTTTGAAAAAACCCTTACTTCATTCAGTTCCAGCGCAAAGTCGAACAACCACAGGTTAATAGTTCATACCACACTGGATAGAAGATTTTATGGTGCGTTTCCTCAATTTCATACCTGCAATAACCATCTGGCTTTTTAAGTACCCTCATAAAATGGTTTCTTCAATTCTCTAAAACGGAATCTAGCTCTTCCTGTCCTTTATTTTTGATTTATTTTATAAATACAGCGTATGAAAGGCTATTCGTATATATCACGAGATCCTCACTTTGGGTTAAAAGGTCATTACTTCGAACAAGCGTAATATTTTAATGACTGAGATCAGTTTTTTTCATACAAGCATGCACTGGTACGGCCACGGTTAGAAAATTGAAACACTGGTTCTGACAAATAGTTAAAAAAAAATGCAATCTCATGCACTGCAAGCACCACAGATAATTGCTGCCCCTTACATTTGATACCCCCCATTATATGTGCAAAGAAGCATTTATCCAAAATCACGTTTAATTACATTACATATTACTAAACAACTATATCGATAGTGAAAAATGTCATAAAGTATGTGTGTAGTCAAGACATTATAACTACTTTGGAAATAGTCCGATACCTTTGTAACCTAATAAGAACTTTTCAGCCTCCGAATTTTTTTTTTTTCCCCTGCAACTAATCGTTAAAAAATAACTAGAATTACGTCTTTTCATAATCACCCTGTATACATAATTATTATTTTTTTTATAGATGGAAGATACGCACTAACTTTGGTTATGAATTGCGTAATTTCGTGCCCATTTTTGCCGTCAATATATTGCCTCTCAATTTGCAATGGAATTTAAAACGGCAAAATAAAATACGGCAGTGAGAATTTCCCATGCCAAAATAAATCGAAAAAAGTCAACAGTTTAGACGACAACATTGGAAATTGAGGACAATGTTGCAGAGTAGCCGAAGAATCGACATCAAAGAAAAAGGCCATTTGACGAGGAACGACTTTCTAAAACGGGCAATTCCAGTTCTTTGCAAACCGAAGGTTTATAGCTAGCTGTAAGTGAATGAAAATTCCGCGAAGTAATATTTTAGAATAGGCGCCCATGGGTTGTTCACCCAGAGTTGAAAAGAGGCTCTATTTCCAAGCCGGCTTCCAAAGTTAGCCCCATTGGGAAAACAGAAACGCACAATAACTCGCACAGCCCAACAAAAGGGAACTACGGAGCCGTTGAGCCGCCCAATCCGGTGCGGACACGAATCGCGAGGGGAGAATATGGGGAAGAACCAGATTTTCACCGCACAAATACAAAAAGCGTGAAAAAAACCCAAAAACTCTCAAAAGGTCCTCGCAACCAAGCGGCTACGATCACCCGGGCTTGAGGTACAGATCATAAAGCGAAAAGAGGGAAAAATCGTAAATCCAAGGCGAGTCCTACGATTTTAAGTGAATTTTTGCGATTTATTTCAGCATAGGAGCATACGTTAAATACAGCCAGTTGATTTCACGGCTGAATAAAGTGCGGCAGTTGCGACGATCGTCGTATCTCTACGACCACTTTTGGAGGGGGAAGACAGCTGGCGTTCGATATTGACAAAGGAGTAGGCCTGCACCCTATGACCCGGCATTTTTTCTCACCTCGCCCAAACACACCCACAAAGACCACCCTCGTACTGAGTAAAATGGAATTTGTGAAGCGTACACAATACCAAAAAAACGTTACAAAGAATAGTACGAAATGAATGAATATAAAGGCGGGAGCGTACAAATACTCGGCTAATGGCCAGCTCATTATATCTGGATACAAGGAACAGCTAGCTAACTAGCTCATGAAAAGAATGAAAGGCAAAAAAAAAAAACCGCTTTTTACTAGATTGGTCTTTTCCAATTCTTCTTACGGCTATTTCTGGTTAGAATTATACAAATGGGCTAGAGTGGTCCAGATCGGAGATGAGTTCGGGCTCATTTTTCGAGAACAGAACCGAGGATTTGCAAGCTGAGCCCACCCGAGCGTGGAAATCTGAGCCTGAAATTTCAAATATAACTTTATCCTCTTGACGTACGACTTAAGATTTTAAAAAACTTGCCACATTACATCATTAAATTTCCTTGGAATTTTCATACACACGTATTCCTATAATCCTCGAAAACGAATCATATGATTGCCTTCTGTGAAGAATTTCGATGTAGAAAAGTCAGTTTTCGGCTTCAGTAGCATCCGTCTGATGAGCCCGGACCCGCCCGAACCCGAGAACAATATGAAGTATAGAGGCCGGGCCCGTTTCGGGTCCAGGCCAGGGCTAAGCCTGTCTCATCTCTAGTCCAGATCAGTGATTGGCCCTCAATCTTTGTGGGACGGCAGCCTGGTATAAACCTCAAAGACAAAGACCAAGTCCCAACACATTTTTTCCTAAATATCTTTCCAATTTTTTATTTGAAGTCCATCCAGTAAACTGACAAATATTAATAAGTTATTATGACATAATGGGAAAGAGTACTAGTACACCTAATTTATGTGATGATGTGCCATGTCTACAAATATAAGATCGCATTTAATGCAGTGGTTCATTACAGGACTAATGGATTCTTGTAATATGCTGTGCTTTCCTTAAACCATCATTATTAATTGGGGCTGATTTTTACCGACAATGTTGGAAGATTCCGATGTCTGAAAATTCCCCTTGGCTCACGAATACACACTTCCATGTTTAAAAATACCAGGCTGGGTCACTGACATTGGCTACAGACGTTTATTTAGGCGTTTTGGCCCTGAGCTTTACGACACACATTCACGAATATTATTCTGCTCAGAATATTTGCACTGTAAGATACCTACTTACGACAAATGCTTAGGAAACGAAGGTTACAAATTTCACGATAACCTCTCTCTCTCCCCCGACTGTTGTGAAACAGCCGTCCAGATGGAAAAGATCTCTAGTGCGTCCACACTTCCAGCGAATCCGAAAAACTCCCCTCCCCAAAAAAAGCACATTCCGGATAGGTAATAGCCGTCTTCAACGGGCACTACTCACTACCTTTTCTTCGTAATTTTTTGTTATTAGAAATAGTATGCAGCTGATAACTGGCGTATATCCCGCTTCGCCCCTCATATAATAATCATGCAAATTGTCAATAAAACGATCTTTCGAATTTGATAAAACTTTCAAAAGAAGAAATGTAGTTTTAACTGGCTTTCATTCAGAACCCCATCTTTTCTAAATGACGTACAGTTGACCCTTAACAGTTTCTACTGTTCATGAGACCTCCATTTTTCAATCGGAAAATTGATTTCAAGTACAGAAATTTCTCTCAATAGCGCCGTTTTAATGATAATTTTTGTTTGACGACCTCACTTTTCAGTCCCGGCAAATGCCTTACAGAATAACGTATTATGATTAAAGTCTTTTCCTGTTCAATGACGTTTCTCCTCCTTCCATTGAATGGAATAACACAATTAAGGTCTTTATCTGTTCGATGGGGTTTCTCCTCCGTCCATAGAATGGAATATCATATTCCGATTAAAGTCTTTTCCTGTTCAATGACATTTCTCCTTCGTCCGCTGAATGGAATATTATATTCCGGTTAACGACTTTTCCTGTTCAACGGCGTTTTTTCTCCATCCATTAAAAAGTCGTTAATGAAGAATTATGACTGCAGTAAAAAATTAAAACATAATAATTCGATATTGTTATACCGTAATCTCGAAATTCATCGTTTTTTAATTCGATATATATAATTCGAGACTGGTCAATGATTCATTTTAAATGACATTTAGATTAGCAGGTTGAATTTCTGTGATGCAGAGCAGCAAAAGTTATTTTTTCGCGAAAAGAAGGCAAAATTGTTTGTGTACGAGGCAAAAAAAAATTATACGAATGTAGAAAGAGCGTATAAATGCGCTAGCAACGACGCCATAAAACATATACATTGCATACATATATATATGCGAAAAACATATAATTTAAAAACGATTTTCCACGATTAAAAGAATTGCATAAAAGGACACCGAGAATGGGATTGGGATGCAACACTTCGAAGCCTACAGGTAGGGAAAGATATAAGATTCGAACAGCTTTGTTATTCCCCAGCTTTTGAAAGATGGCAAGTTTAATCGCTAAGCTTGTACAGGAGAATGAATGGTGGATTACGCGACTATCCATGATCGATACTGTGTGGATAGGACGTGGTTACTTCACAAGTAATTTTAAGGCTGCAGAACAACAGAACAAATGATGCGGGAAATATCACGGGTGTCCTGGTAGGTGATGCAGAGTAGTGATAATCTGCAGGTTATTAGTTCGAATCATGTCCACAACGTTTCTTTTCCGGATATTTATCGTTTTGTGGCGCAAAGACAACATAGGTCATGGCGCCCCGGGACCTGCACAATATTTAAGAGGAATCCTCAAAGACTAAGGAACTAGTCACCGGACTACAGTGAACAATTCATAGGTAAGCGTGCTTCCCCCAGCACCATTTGGAGCTAAAACCCGGGTTAATGACGCGCTAGGGGAACACGTGACCACTGCACCACTACAGTGCCATTTAGCTTGTTTATTAAGAGAATTTCCAGTTCGAAAATGCGACCCTCGTTAATCCGGCCACTCCTGTAAAAAAATTTAGTTCCAATTCCTTAATACATTTTTAACGTTAACAAGATTACGTAGAGAATCATCAGTGAGTGGTTTGTCCTATCCCAGATAAAGGAGCAGATTCGGTTATTGAACGATTCGGCACATCGCTGGTACGTAGTACAAAATAACCCTCGTTCGTGACCAGGGACGGACACAGATTTCCATTTGGGGCGAGAGAGAATTTGCTATGGTCTTGGAATAAAGCTCTTCATTCATCAAGACAATTGGAATTTTTTACAGTTAAAAAATATATTTTTGGAGGTTCATGACCCCTATGACCGCCCTCATTCGTGACGTCATATGGAAACGTAGCCTCGCACTTTGTGCGCCGGATTAGCGGCAGAAAGTCTACCGCATTATCCGAATCCACGACAAAACTAGGCAATATCCTAAAAGCGATTATGTCTAGTATCTGATATACGCCACCAATGAAGATTCAAATGTCATATTAAAAGTGTGCACCAGTAAGAGATTCTTTCCATCTACAGTATAGTAGGTGGACAGCATGGGTATACGCAGAATGTCATGTAAAGGTTAAAATTCAAGGTCGCCACTGGCCCCAGGGCAACTAAATATTGGGGAATGGTGATTAAAAATACGACTTCAGTCACCATCATACTCGTCACTTTATTGTTTCCCAATGCAATCCTGTCTGTTTTGACTCTGCAGCAAGGTTACATTCTGAAACCGCAAACTACTTACTATTTTTTTATGAAAAATGTTGATCAAACGAACCCTCCTAAGGCTTCAGTATTTAAGTGCAGTGGCCAGGCACAAAGGTGGCTATTAAATAAATTGGCTTCTAATAAAAAGGGCCCTGCTGGCCAATGGCCACTAATCAAACACACGAGTTTTAAGCTTTATCATAAGACTGCTGTTTTGCTGTTTTTGTGTTTCACGGCGCAAAAACAACTCAAGTTATGCCGCGCCGAAACCTAGAGTTTTCCGAAAAATAAACCGAACCTCTGATGACAAAGGGAAGAAAAACGGGAACACAGTGAGTAGGGAAAGAAAAGGCTGACGTTCGGCGATGTCATTGGGAATCGAAAGCGGGTTCAAGGCACGATAGACAAAGGCGAAACCACTGCCTCATCCTGGGACAGTGGCCATACATTTCCCGGGGAATCGGAACAAACCCCTTAAGGCTTAGAGAACCAAACTCCAGACTACAGTAGGCGGCAGCTGGTGACTGCGCGTTCAGTTTTATTCGCCACCGTTCGGAATCTTAACTCGTATCAACGGACCGCTAGCATTCGACGTTCCGCAATAATTACATACAAACATTTGCAAATCGACAGAAATGTTCAATTCGAATTTAAAGGTTTCCCTTCGAGAAATTCCGCGTCAAGGGGCACACATACTAGAAATAAGACGGGCGCGAGCTTTTTATTTCATATTATTTTCGGGCTCGGGCGGGTCCGGGCTCGTAAGACGGATATAACTGAGCCGAAGACCGACTTATATTGAAGTGAAGGGCTCAAATTGAAAAGCTTCGGGCTCGGGCTTCGAAAAATGCGCCTGAACTGATCTGTTACACATACATTGACAATTACAAGACCATATTCAACGCCTTCCACTTTCCAGATCGGGAAAATGGCATCGTTTTCCGAGGCGCGCTTCGGGTAACAATAGCCGTTATGGAGATAACCTTTCCACCTCGTGGGAAAGACTTTTCTTTAATGTGGTCGTTGAGTCTATTCGGCGGGAGGTCCTGGAAAACCTGTGGGTGGAAAGAAGGAAGGAAACCAGGTTAGAGGGTCGCCTTTTCTTGCACTCCCCGCAAAAATCGATGCGGGAACGGTGGGCGTCGAGCCAAGATCCCGAACAGGAAAAGGAATATTTTCCTATTTAATAACAGAAACGGAAAGCCCGCACAGCGCGAACCCATAACTCAACGACAAGGCAAGACAAAGAACAGATTCGTACGAATGTATTCAAATCAGATTTGGCGAATTTATGGATCACTTGGAAGAACTGAAACGCTCAACCAAACCTTCCGCAGTTCAAAGTCGTTCATTTGTCTGTCGTACGCTCCCTCCTATTGCGGGTGACAAATCGTTTTGGGGCAAGTCACGGTAAAACCTCTAGATTGCGGACAACTCGAGAATCTGTCCGCTATTCGGAAATGTTAGGACAAAACAAGCAATCGGGATTGAGAACTGGAAGAAAAAAAATGCCCGTTAAATACAGGTTTTACTGTATATTGCTTTTAATAATAATAATATTGTTTATTTGTCATTGTTACAAATAGCAAACCATGAATTACAAATAGTATGCCATATAAGGAATCTATCATAAATACATAATTATAGGTGCTCTGCGAATAAATGACGGGTCTCTAGTAAAAAATAAATTTTAACCGGCTGGCGACCCAATAAATTAAGTCGACACTAAAATAGTATCAAACAGAAATTTAAATAATTTTTTACCATTTATGTCTTTAATATCACAAGTAATTTCATTCCAGTATTTGATTGCCTTGTATTCAGTTCCCATCGTGACTAATTTGATCCTAATCCTTGGTAATTTTATTTGATTTTTTTCTTCTCAAATGTACATTACTATTACAATATTCAATTTTTATTACATCCAAATGTTTATTTCCTTGATCTTTTCATACGTTATTTTCAGTATACAAAATTTATTAACTGAGTCAATTGGAAGCAAGCCATATTTAACGAATACTTCATTCCAATTTAACACATTTCTTTGCTCAATAATTCTTAAAAATTTAGACTGCAATAATTTAATAATATTCATATTGCCGCTATTTAAATTACCCCAGATGCTATTGCAGTATATTAAGTGGAGGTAAACGAAGGGAAAGTATAAACTGAACAGTACACGTTTAGGAACATCATTTGATAATTTTCTTATAACACCTAATCCTTAGCTAATTTCCCTGCTGATTTTGTTTACCTGCTTATTCCAAGACAAATCGTCAGTTAAAGTCACACCCAGAAAGTCAATTTCCCTAATATTTCCAATTATTTTGTTATTAATAAGGATAATTTCAAGTACTTCGGATTTGTCAATTTTTTGTTCTAAAAATCACAATTTTTGTTTTAGTTTCATTTATTTTTAATTGATTTTTCTGAAACCATAACTCAAATTTACTAATTTCTTCTTTCTCACTTAAAATTATCTCTGTTATGTTATCACTTTGAAAAAACACAGCTACCATCTGCCTATAGTGTAAGTTTTCCCTTACTGGAAACAAACACAATATCATTAATAAATAACAAAAACATTAAGGGACCAAGAATAGACCCTGGGGGGACACCAAAATAATTTTCTAATGGTTCTGAAACAGTATTATTTACATACACATATTGATGTCTACCTTGTAAGTAATCCTTCAGGATGTTATTTATCTTGCCTCTAAAACCATAATCTTCCAATTTCTTTAGCAGTATTTTTCTATTTAAGACATCAAATGCCTTACTTAAGTCAAAAAATATTCCAAAACCAACATTCAATCCATTTAAGGTAAGGATCTCTGAATTTCCGAAATTACGTTTAATAACGCATCTTCAGTAGATCTTCCTTTCATAAAGCCATACTGGGGATCACTTAATATATTAAATCTATTTATAAAATTTATTAATCTATTATGGATTAACCTTTCGAATATGTTCACAAAGATCGATAACAAAGAAATTGGACGATAATTTGCCATGTTATTTCTTTTACTTCTTTTGAAAATTGGAATTACTTTTGCGATTTTCATTTCCTCCGGAATTTTTTCTATTTCAATAATTTCATTAAAAGTAGTAAAGGTTTCAAAAATAATTCTGCATTTTCTTTATTATAATAGGTCTAATTTCATCTGCACCAACACCCTTTTTTATATTTAAAGTTTTTAAAATTTTAACTATTCATTTATTTTCTCGACGAACATTGTCTGGTTGTTTTCTTTTGTTAAATATTTATTAAAATAATTTTTATCTGTGTCATTACCTCCCACGTCCGTTTTAGCAACATTTACAAAATAATTATTCAATACATTAGCAATCTGCTGTTGTTCGTTGGTAATTATATTATCATTTACTAATAATTCCTCTAAATTTTCATTCTCTTTTTATATCTACCTGCAACATTATTCAATACTTTCCACCTATTTCTGCCATTTATATTCTCAAATCACTTCCTATAATGGTCTTGTTTTTTCTGCAATATTATTTTATTTATGTTATTTCCTTATAATTTTAAAATTTTCCAAATAAATAATTTTCCTAGTACAAATCTATGATACAATCCATTTCTTCTTTTCTTTTTTTTTTTTTCATTTTTTATCCAGTTTTTATCTATCCAGCCCTTTTTATGAAGTTTATCTTTAATTGTTACCCACATAAAAGCTTTTCCAGTTGTTTGTTTTACCCTTGCAATAAATATAGAATATTTATTTGTATATAACGGCATAAAATTCCAGAAATTATGTTAATTGTTTATGATATGTGACATTATATACAGTAAAATCTTCGGATAGCGGACACCTCGGGACTTAAGAACATGTCTGCTCCGGCATAGTAAACATAAGACTGAGAATTAGAAATGTGTCCGCCATTCGGGAGTACCCGCTCCTTACGAAGGTTTTACTAGTTAAGACTACATTAAAAAAAAAAAAAAAGCCAACAAGGAAACGTCTTCGAATAAAATAAGGAAACTAGTTGAGGTAATATGGAAAAAAATCGTTTAGAATATTTATATAGTGTATGATAGTGTGCATGATGGTTTATTTTTTTTATTATTTTTTTTTTTGAAAAGTTGGCCGAGCAAGCGACACTGTATTTCTGGGGGGTGGATGGTACGAAGACCTGTGTAAGTGGGAGTGATTAGAAATATAATTCCTAAAGGGTAACTGAAGAATGATGAGGTGATTGTCAATTTCCTAAGAGTAAAGTGAGTTATGATAGCAATTATATTTATATATATATATGGAATATTCTTGAGAAGATCGTTCAGCAGTGAATGATGGACAACATTTCAATATGAGGAGGATTACTGTTCGTTGTGATTTTCACAGCGCATGGACAGTAGGGGTCAGGGCGAGCAGGACCTACAGTTTTCCAAGGAATTTGAACATCTAATGACCTGAGGAACCCTCACTGAACCTCTAATGGCCTAGGGAACCCCCCCACACACACCCGGACTACAGTTATTGAATAAACGGGTTTGTTTGTTTTTTTCCACAGTCGGGAGTTGAACTTGGGATAACCCACGCTGGGCGAACTACACCGTAGGACAGCAATTCTCAATAGGTGGCCGCGAAAAGTAAAAACTTGCCCGGCTACAAAAAATAAGAAACAGAGAGAGGGGGGGGAGCATCAAAAATAAAATGAACAGCAAAATGTCGATGTTAGGAGCGAAGACTTAAGACACGTGTAATCAAATATAGCATCAACAATATGTCGTATATATTTATCTCGCCCCTTTTTTAACGCAATTTTCCAGTGCTCATCTACACACATAGATGTAAATAGCCTCATAGTCTAGGGGCGCTATATTTCTCTATAAAGCTAATTTTATTTTCTGGAGGGGGCTAAAGCTCTTATATCAATGCTATTTCATTGAATCTAGAGTTGTAAAAAAAAAACGGGAATTTTGGACATATTGGAAACTTTGATGGGAAGAAACCAAGATAGATAGAATAAAGGAGGTATTCCCGTCCACTCCTTTCTACCTATTGGTCGATTGTGTCGAATCGACCAATAGGAAGAAAGGTAAGGACGGGACTACCTCCTGTATTCTAGCTATCTTGGTTTCTATATTCAAAGTTTCCAATGTGCCCAAAATTCCCGGGGATTTTTATAACTCTAACTGAATCAGAAAATTTTTGAGGTGGATAAGCTTCTAGACCCATAGGCGCATGCAGAAAGTTTATAAGAGGGGGAGGGGGATTATAGACTCAATGAGGGGGTTACAGAGTTACAACTCATATATTCCTATGTTAAATATACAAAATTTCATTGCGAAGGGCGAGGGGGGGCTGTTCAGTGGCGTACTGATAACCCGCAAGGCGGGTCTCCTAATTTAATTTTAATCTCTGTAAAAGGAGCCTCAAAATTTTTTTGATGCCCCACCCCAAGATTTTCCGTTATACCACTGTGGGTGTTGCAACCCCCAAAACTCCCCTCTGGGTACGCCAATGTCTATATAACGTGTAAGGTAACTTATTTTCGTATCTTCCGGCCCGCTGACCGGTGCAAAGGATCCGAAGTGGCCCGCGATGTAAACTAATTGAAAACCACTGCCGCAAAATCAGGGCACCTGCCAGAGTGACGATGATCAAAAACGTGCATAAGGGACTGGGATTTAACTCACCCACCACACTAATATTGAACAATATTATCCGTTGTAATATAAAAATTTCTTACGAGAGAGAATTTTGTTTCAATTAAACCCCTCCTTCACATCAAAAACAACCCTTTTTTTTTAAAACCTTGTGCAGCAGCCTGATGGCGATCATAATTTATATAGGTCCGCAGTTTCAAATCAAAGGGCATTGGTGATACGTCAAGATGTCTTGAAATTTTGAATCGTGGGCAAAAAAAAATGTTACAATCAAAACCGCACAAATTTCAAACGAATTTTTGGGATACTAGCTAATATCATGACGTCACCACTAAGTGACGTCATGCTAATCGGCTCCCACAGCTAAAGTTGAAATCAAGTCTTCGTTACAAATTACGCCCATTACAACCACCACCAAATCGGGTAAAACTAGTATCCGTCAATAAAACGGTCGATGCATAAGCAGTGATGCAACACTTCGAGTTCACTTCCTCATGAACAGGCCTTTACTGCTGTTCACTTGTTTCTTAAAAACCGCAGGCAAGCTGTTATCGCAACAGGATTTGACAGATTTTGCGCCGGAAATAAAAAGAAACCCAAACTGCGCCGAGGTGCAAGCCGCATACCAAACGTGGGCGTCGAATTTTTCCATGACGCACAAGGCGCCATGACTCAAACCAACAGGCAGCGCATGTCCGCGGTATACCCCACGTTTTATATTCTCGAATCTTTTGGGCATGTCATTTTCGTTTTCTACAGGAAGCAGCGACATTCAGAATGAGCAAGCACGAGAAAATGAAAACCACTGTCACATGCATATATATCATCATCCTTCATGTGACGGTGTTTAGTCCTCCGGAAACGTCTTAGAGCTTCCCGTTTCATTTTCCAACCGTAACATCAGGAAGGAGGGAGTCATCAGAAAAAGCTAATAAGAGTTCATATCTTACAAACTCCACTCCGCAATAATGAAGTTCAAAAGGTGTTCCATACCTTCCATAATAGCACCTTTCGAAGTTAGCTTTATTGCATATTGAATTTACCAACAAGGCCAATGTTTCTGATGAAAATGGAATATATGCATCCTTTATATATCGACATACAATTTCATTAAACACTACAATAGTCGATGATAAATTACTAAAAAAGAATATCTGGATACCTGGTTGGTGGGGGGAGATGAGCTGAGCTGAGCCCACTACCACTCAATAACCAATCCAGTGCCCTTCCCAACTGAGCTACAGGTAATGATCGAATTTCCCTCTGCAAGCAAATATAAAAAATTCGTACGGACACGTTCAAACTTAACAGGCCAATGGTTTAGACGGTTTTTAAAACCAAAAACTTCTAACCGTTTGACTTCAAAAGCAGTCCAACACCTCATTAATTGCGAGCGTGTTTGTAGTAAAGCTTTATATTCGCTTACGGAGGGGAATTGGATCGTCGCCTGTAGTTTAGTTGGTAAGGGCACTGGACTGCTTATCAAGAGAGTATGGGTTCCACTCCTACCAGGCATTGGCGCCGACAGCCTAAAAATATTGGGGGCGGGGGGACAATATGCCAGTAGAAGGCATTTTGTTTGAAATTGAAGGGGGATATGGAACCCTAACACCAACATTGGGGGGGACGGGCTCCACATCTGCTAACGGCGCCCGTGCTGACAGGCACTGAGAAATCATACTTTTTTTTTCTAGAGTAATCTATCATCTAATATTACCATATCATCAGCTATGATTTGAATTGTTCACTTTTATAACTATAATAGTAACCAATTACACTGTAGATCATTTGAGTTTAATATCCCGATTTTATTCACCTGAATTTCAAAAAACTTCCTAGATCTTGATGCACCTTTAAGGTGGGAAATCGCTGGCACAAACCTTCGAATCTAATTTTTGAACTATCACTAAATCCAACATATATATCCACGAGCGCCATAATCTTTGGTGCATAAGTTATTTTGGTTTAGAATGAAGTTGGTGTTGCCAGATTACAGTTCATGTTGAAAAAAAAAAAGACATTTTGTGTGTTGTGTGACCAAGCCCAATAATTAACCTTATATACTACTCTACAATGACGTTATTAACCTTAGGTTAGTAACACCATTATAGAGTTCAGCTTTTTATGCTCCGACAGAAGAAGTTATAGCGTGGCGTTTTGGATAAACATCGCTGTCCTTCATCACGAATTAACTGGAGTGGATTACTCTACTCTGTAGAACCACTTCCTCTGTCTGAAATGAGAAAATACCCTACCAGGGAGGATAAGCTCCA
>QLNU02003225.1:78551341-78561558 GCA_006491805.2 Dysdera silvatica
CCTGATTGCCATGTTGCGCCGGGACCTACAGTTTTCCGAGGAATCCGAACCTCTTAAGGCCTGGGGAACCAAACCCCGGACTACAGTGAGCAGTGCGATCTTTGTGAGATCTCTGAGTAAGCGTTCTTTGCACTGCTGGGAGTCGAACCCGGATTAATGGCACAACAGTACACTGCGCCACCGCAAGGCATATATAATCATTAAGTGGGGAGCGACAAAATTTCAGGACTGAAGAATCGGGCTTACACCACTAGATTCAAGGGAGGTTTGTGAAGGAGATAGTGCCTTGATTGCAAAAAATTATGCGGTACTGGCCAAAAAAAACACTGATTGTAAGACAGGGGCCCACTATGAATACAGGGAACCACGCACCAACTTACATTTTGGAGTCTCTGACACATGTATTGGATATACATCTGAAAAACGTGCGCACCCTTATTCACATTTAAAATTGGGGGCAAGAACATGCTTTTCGTTCACACTTCCACATCAACGTCTGATGTCAACATATGCACTTGCAGAGCTGAAGTTGTAAAAGTTTTAGTAAAAGTAACGAATAATGTGTGGCATTGGTGCATCAATTTCGTACTTTTGAAAACTCCTCTCTTTTCTTAGCCAATTCTCAAAGCTGTGGTTGTAATCGTTGTAATTAGGTACCAGTTAGGGTTTCTCTGAATTTGTTTCGGATTGTAAATCTGAAGAAAAAACATTTTTTTGTATTAATTTACTATTTTATCACAAATAAAGCTGTCAAATTTTTTGGGGCCCCCTCTTTTCGAAGGCCCGATTGCAGGCCTTGCAATAACCTGGCCCTGACTATAGAAGAATTCTAGTATGAGGGCTTCGGATTTCTCCATACGTTTTAGAGACCTTTGATGCACTTCTTTCAGCCCATAAACTTCAATAAATGAATTAAAACCAAGGTTCCTCCTCGCCTTGGAGGGGAAAAAACACAACTTTTCCGAGAAAATTATTCTGACTAATAGCAAACAAAACTTTGCACCAAACTTCAATTTGGGAGAAAATAACTTCATATTGGTATGAAATTTCACTGTTCGGAACAGGAATTAGAAAGACTTTCCCCAGTTTGACCAAAAAATATCACTTTCACGTCAACGTACACGAACAATTTCGAATTCCCTGACAATTCCAGGTTATCCAGGTACGTAGGAACATTGTATTTATTACGCCTTACTACCATTTCACTTTATACACCTATATGCACGTAGTTAACACTGGTAAAAGTCTTCAGCCAGGTTTTTGTTTTTTAGGAATAATGAGATGGTTTGTTTTTTATGGATAGGGATAAATTAGAGTCTGTTGTCCTAAAAGATCTTCAGCTTCCCTCAAAACACGAATCTGTTAATTTAGAGAATTGAGCCCAGGATTATGATTCAGGGACAGAATCGAGAGCATTTACTATTTGAATTCAATATGACATTTCTCCCATGAGCCTCTTAGAGCAGTATTTATGAAAGTGGGCTGTGATAGCCTACCAGGTGATCTGTGGTACTTTCAGAAAATTTCGGAGGAAAAAAATAATGAAAAACATAATTTAACATTACAACTAAAAAAAAGTAGTAGTATGTGACAAGTAAAAATTCGAAGCCATCCATGTGATTTCTAAAATTAACATTCTTGGGTGCGTGGAACAATAATCTGATTCAACAAACGTTGAGATGTATATAATGTGTGGCACATACAGTGAGTAATGTAAGAGATAGAGACATACATAAAAGAGCTTTTGGTTTTAAGCTTAAAGCTAGGATTGGAAGAGAATATAAAAGCCACAGCTGTTTTTGCTCGGTGTTCGCTGGCGCGGACTCTTTTTGTAGTTTTAATTGTACGACAATGATTTGTTGTTTTGCTTTAAATTTTGAGACGTAGAACACTATGATTCATTAACTGATTGAACAACACTTTTACGTCCAAAGAGTAATATATGTTGTTATTTACTGGATTTGTTGGGCTTCATTTGAGAAAACTGTCATACATGACACTAAATAATTTAAGGAATCGTAAACGTACGCATCCACCCGGTGGTCCATGAACGCCCAAACTTTGCTAGACATCATCTTATAGATTAAAAATTTATCAACCACTGTATTCAAAAAACTATACATATATACGCGCCCCAAAAACTTTATAACTGGTCAATAATTCAATCATGGAAATTCTATATTCACTAAAAAATAATCATATAACATAGCAAAAATTATTAAACTCACGTATATACAATTATGATTAAGAATTATTAAATTTACACGGATGAATTATCGACTGCAAGCAAGAAATATCAATTTCAAATTCAGACAACTTCGCAAAAACAGCCAACGGTTTTTTTTATCTCTTCGTCGCACCTGAATTTTCGAAAGTATAGAAACAGGTTATCCGAGGTCCGCACCCCCGGTACGGCAGGTCAACAAAGCGTACAAAAGCAAATGGTGCTTCTTCATGACCATATCAATAAGCATATAAAGCCTGAAAATACCATCTTGGTATACCGTGAAATGAAATGAATTCTTACCTGAAAGAATGGCTAGTAATATGTACTCTAAGCGACTGAAATCCTTCATCTTTATTTTTCTCCAATGTTAGATAATGTTACGAGCACTCCAGATTTACGATCTTGGGAGCACTGCGGCTGGAAAACAGTCTGTTGGGAAAGAAATCCGAACTTGGTGTAATCCTTTAGACAATGACTGAGTAATCGAATAGCCAGAAAATACGCAAATAATATGAACAACAACCACAAAATTGGATAACGTCACAAAACCCACAACACAGCTATGCTTCGTTTTTTCTAAGCGTCCTTGCTCTCATCACGAAACCGGCGGAAAAGCGTCCTATCTAGGGTTGCTGCGTTTTACCCGTGTGGCGCCAAACGTTGCCATAAGGAGGCCAACTGTATTCGAATGTGCGTCATTTCTCCGCCAAAATGTGAGCAAGAACTTCATGAGTAACCGAAATTTTTCTTAAAACGCGTAATTTTATTTCAAAAAAGAAAAAAAAGAAAAAAAACTTACACAAGCAATGGCTTAAAAGGAGGGGGGAAGGGTCACTTCGTCCTTCCTGGGAAAATATTTAACTTCCCCCCACCCCTTGAAATACAAAAATTACAAATAAATGCTATGTACGGGCAGTGAAGAGCACCGTATACCTCGAGACGGGTTATGGCAATCTTTTTTTAGTATATAAGTTAAAGGCATTTATACACGGAAAACAAAAATCTAATTTTGTATTTGTGGGAGGAACCACCCTCAAAATCTCCTTTTATATACTATTGGCTTTATTGGTCAACGTTTTGGAAAATTACTTAATTTTTATTATTATATTACTTTATTGGAGAGAAATTTTTTAAAAGATTTCTTAAATTTTGTAAACATCTAAAATTAACTGGTAATGAAGGATAGTCACAAAACGAAACAAATTTGTAATGTGGAAAAAATACTTAAAATAAATATTCAGTTGGAGGGCTCTGTTTATATATACTTTCAGATTTAATTATAGATCCTCAATGTATAGGTGAAGGTTAGAGCTGTAGCCTGGCTGGGGCTATAGAGGGCTGTGCCCTCTGTAAATGTACTCATCCCCTCCGCCTGAATTTTTTTCTTCTCAAAAATCAAATATTGTAGAATTTTATTTTAAATTTTTTGTTTTGTACGAAATTGTACATGACAATGATTGTTCTTTGACGTTAGAAATGTATTCAAAATAGCTCTCTACTGTAGATCTTGTGTATGTAATTTTTTTTACATAGGTTTGAGTCTTCATATACTTTATAATAAGGATTGGGGAAATTATAGAGAGGTATACTAAAATTTATAAGTTTTTAATGCAAAATTTACGTTAAGAAATTTATTTATTAATTTTAAATATATTGATAAAATACATCCAAACGTTTACGATTTTTAAGCCCCTTTATAGCTTTCTGAGCCCCCGCTGTAATTTTCAGAGCCCCCCACCGTGACAGGCGTCTAGCTACGGGGCTTGTGAAGGTATACAGAGCAGTAATTCAAATCTTCAACGCCATTTACAAGTTCGTGTCGGCTGGCAGAAACATGCCTGAGACAAAGATACAAAATGACGTCTCCACCCCTTTATTAAAAATATTAGTTTTTGTATGACGCTTGCTGTTTTAAATTTGTAATTACACATTTTTCATTCTAACACAGGAACGCTAGAACCATAGGCGTAGCCAGGGGGGAGTTTTGGGGGTTGTAAATTGCAATGAAATTTTGTATATTTAACATAGGAATATATGAGTTGTAGCTCTGTAACCCCCTCCTTGTTGAGCCTATAACACCCCCCCTTACGAACTTTCTGGCTACCCCCTATGGCTAGAACCACAATACGCTCTCACATTACCTCACTTCGAAGGCCTTTTAAGCTTCTAACCTCAGACAACTGCTCCGTACGTCACACCATCGGCAGAGCCCTGCCTGCTGGCAAAAATTTGACGTCTTGGAACTTTTCGAAAACGTATTAAAAGTCTTGCTCAGACGACCATCAAAGCCATCAATAATCTAGAAAGCCACACGAGCCCTCTCTTATTCTTACTTTTGCATATGTGTGCATTTATGTATTATGCACTTATTATATATTCATGAAGTGTAGCCCACAACTACGTTAAGTGCAAAAACTGAACTTTCAAGAAAGCTCGGTTTAAATATTTGCACTCGTTGATCAATTCAATTAGTTAATATGTTTACAGAGAGCTCTGGTAATTTTAAAATAAAAGAAGTGGCACTAAATGTGTGTACGTTGGATAGTTATATGCGGACGTAGCTTCCTACCCATGTAGTGCATAATAAAAATCAGAAGCGGACAGCTTCCTTACTACCTGGTGATTACAGGGTGACCCATATCGAAAATAAATTAAGTAGTATATCATATCGAACATAAACTGCCTGGTGGGCCAATTAGTAAGTCTAGTAGGGTAAGCCGAAGTGAGCCAATCCGCCTCTGCTAAAAATGTAACGCTTTATGCACTTAAACCACACTTTACGTGGCATTTTGACTTTTTTGCACACATCCTACCCGGAAGTGTACTTATCACATTTGTGCGATAAATCATCGATATACATGAGGAAAAGCAAAAAAAGATAGAGCTTTTCTGTGTAAAGAAAAGCAAAAGTGAGCTTTAGTATTTAAAGGAAAACAAAAGAGTGCTTTAGTACTTAAAGAAAATCAAAGGAGAAAGGGAGGGAAAGATTTCGATCAAGTTAAAACTATTTTTCGGTACTTTTCGAATAATTAATTTTGATTGGGTTGTTTATTTTACAATTATCTTGAAAGGAATTAAATTTTAATGAAATAACGATTCAACCTCCCCAGTGGCGGACTTCTAAGCAGGCACATTAAGGCACAGGCCTAGGGGCGGCACTTATCGGAGGGCGGCATCAAAGTGCTTAAACATAAAATTTTCCGAACTCAACAATGTTGAAAAAACAATGTTTCTTTTAATTATTGCCCTGTTTCCCCAATAGCGATGACATATAAGCGATTACTTTAACTTGCCTGCAAATACAAACTACAGAATCGAAAGACAAAGGGCCCTAAAAATTTTGCGCCCTGGGTATTTGCCCAGCGTACCCATTTATAAATCCAGGCTTAACACGTTTGTTATATATACTAATAGTAGAAGAATGAATAATGAAAAACTTGAACTGATAACGAAAAAATTCATGCAAGGACGTGTACATGTATTTTTCCAATGCAACAATGCACGCAAAAATATCAGGATTCCAAACTACAATGATTGTGGATTCAAAAAGTGCCTCAAATCCACGAAGTCGGAGACTATGGTAGCAATAATTTTGAGTTGTATCTTATTAGTTTGAATAATTATATGAAATATCTGCTTTACATATCAAATGTTAAGAGTATGATATGCGTTTTTTTTAAACAAATATTCCTTTCTTAGTAAAGGAGGGAGGGGGCGGCAGTACAGGCTGTGCCTAAGGGCGGCAATTTTATAAATCCGCCACTGAACCTTCCTCTGAATGCGGTTCAACTGGACTTGTATATTGCATTCTAAAACTTTACCTTGCGTCAGTCTTAGAGATAAAGAAGAATTCTCGTGGAGGTAAAGAATGAAAGATTGTTAAATCCACATGACTTGAAAGCGTCATCGTTTATTTAAGGGGATAGGGTGCTTATTTATAAAAACGTGGTGCTATGTTCATATACCAGTGAAAAGGTTTTCAGTTAGATTGCCATAAAAGATGTGACTACTTTTTTACGAGTATAAAGCCATCCTCACCAATGATTAAGTACACGAGTTCCTTTGAATTCATTTTATTTTAGTTGTTTCACATACTTCGACAAATATCAGGGGTGATTGTGTGCCGGGATTTTTTTTTTAAATTGCAAAAAACTTCGTTTTGTTTCCTATAATTTTTTATATTCTTGTGGAAATCAGTGTCTTTACTAAAAATATTACATAACTTTTCAGGGAATTTTTTGGTATGTTCAGAGAATCTGGTTTAGACTTACAATCACCCCTGAAATATGTAATAAACGCATGAATATTACGATAAGTTGGATTTTTATCGAACGCAGTTATTGCATGCACATGGTTGAGAATTTCTCTCTCTTTCTAACTATAAGTAGACGCAAAAAAGACACACGTCTTTGGGACAGCAACTGATAACCCAAAAATTAAGTATTCGTTATTATATATTATTAACTATAGTATTATTTTAACTAATGTGTGAATTATTTTTTAAGTATCCTTTCTTTGTAACATAAGGAAACGGCTATACACTCTGTGTTTAAGGGCACAGTTCCGGCCCTAGTAGTTCTGCCGTCCCAGCGGTAGCAACGAGCACCACCTTCCCACCAATTGAATATCAAGCATGTTCTCGCGCAGTACTACAATGTACTATATATCAGGGGTCGCCAACCTTTCGGACCTCACGGACCACTAAATTCATAATTTTAAATCCCGCGGAACATTAATATGAATTTTTTTTTTGAAGAGACACATGCATAGCTTCTCCTGGCAACCGCATTGCGGCATGTGAGTGTTTTTTCACTAATTGCCGATAATTATCTCAAGTACAGTCTATAGATATAAAAATTTACAATTAATTATTTTAACATTTTTTAATTATTCTAACTTTAGTTAGAAATTAGTACTCAAACGTTTAGGATCTCCTCAAACACATTTCGTGAATTTAGTGCAATATAAAGCAAAAATTGTCATTCAGAATATGAGAATTTCTTAGAATATTATTTTTGTTTTATTATTAATAAAACATTAAAAATGCAAATAATGTCCAGATTTTTTTTGCGGCTCACAGGTTGGCGACCGCTTCTATATATAGATGCAGATAAAATCTAAAAAATTGTCTAGAAGCTGTAACAACAGGAAAAAGAACATATTTAAAAAAAAGTAACAAATCAGTTTGCAGTTTTTTACAATGCTCATTATGTTTTATTTTGGTTGTAAAGAGAACTGCAACTTAAATATTTGTGAATAAAACCGGACATGATTGGCTTTACTTTAAGAATGAATTCTCAGTAAAAACACGATAAACATGCAGATGGAATCTATGCATAAACTTAAAATGCCAAGATTGAAATATACAAAATTGACGAATCATTAGTGCTACAGGAATACCAAAATACCTTAAATAAAAAATACCCTTTTACCTTCGCACTGGAAAACTCCTTTGTTACTTCGTTATAATTCAGCGATTCAGCTATATGATGCTCAACAGATATAGTTGCTAGGTCACTTAGGCCTGATTCAGACATTTTTGGCCTTAGATAAGTTTTTATGAGTTTCAGATTCGAAACACTTCTTTATCCGCTGGCCACTGCGACAGGTAGTGTGAACGATATTCTCAGAGCCACACTAACGTTAGACGCAAATCCATACTCTGTTATTTCTTTTAAAGTGTCTACAGGTGTTCTCTTAAGAATCACAATAGTTGAAAGCACTTTAAGTTCATCTTGTAAATCAACAAATCTGATGTCTTTGGATTCACCGTGAGTTCCAGCATTGCAAATTTAGTGCATTTATCAGGTAAAACTTCAGGTGACTTATCTTTTTTTTTACTCGCATCGTACAGAAAGCCAAAAAGTTCACTATGACATTTAATTTGTTGAAATCTTGCACTTAACTCACTTGTGGTGAGGTCTAAAACTTTGAATTGAAAATAAACTTTGTGCCGCATCTATGGGTCGTCTATGGATTCGTCTCTAGCCTCTTAATCAAATTGTGGTTTAATCTTTCTTCTTTTAGCTTGTAGTTGTTCTGTGGCCCCAAATTTTGAATTTTCCATATCTAATTTAGTAGCTAGTTCAGAGAATTTTCAGAACATTTTCTGAAACAGCTGAGAATAAATTCAGGATAATACAGAATGAATACCGTGTACGGATTCTTCGCACGATATAATGTGACACGACAAGTAAGAAATTAGGAAAGTAACAACTACATCAAAATGGATGACTTGTCTGACTGTACAGAGGACATTCCAGATTATTGAAACTCACATAAGGCTTTAATTTTTATATTAGAACAATTTAATTTTTGGCCATATAAACTAAATCCATCTCTGACTTGCTGAACTCGACATGCATTATGGGTATTGCTAAATATGTAAACACCTCACCCACTCCCTTTTTTCTTTGAAAACTTGTACACGGTCACCCACGGGAATCAGAGGCAGATTTATGATTTTGCCGCCTGTAGACTAACATATTTTGCCGCCTAATCTTACTAAACGTAACTAAAGACATAATTGAAATTGTCCGCATTTGTCACACTCTTCATTTAACACCCCTGACGGTTATTTTAAATTATTTATTAAAAAATTAAATTTTTAAAATTTAATAATTTATTGCAAGCATTCGCAAATTTGGCGCCTTTTGTGCGCTTTTTATGGCGGCGCCCATGCCAGTTCCCCCTTTGCTAATACCCAGTTACGCCTTTGAACGTAAAAATTCAACGTCAATAATTCAATTGGCCACCAAAAAATGTATCCCAACTTATTAACTTTTTCGTCAGAAATTTGCCCCGTAGGCTTCAGCTTACTTAGCCTATTTGTAAATCCACCACTGCAGACAACGGCATGTGATTTCTCACTTAAGCTCACAAAACGAAGAAATTGTGAAGACATCGATTGTGTCCGGACTGCAACTTGTTTTTTAAGCTAGAATAGTAAAAAATCACAAATTACTCCAAGATTATAAATGGAATTACAAAAAGGTGATTATGTCACGGTGGTATTTAATCAACGCGACATTATTCTTGTTTGCTAATTGCACAGGAGGGCAAAGGCGATTTTTTTCACGTTTCCACGAGGGAATTGACCCCGTACACAGAATCTAAAATTCTTATGTGAGAAAAGAGCGGGACTTCACAAAGACGAAGGCAACTCAAATTCATAAAATCGTAGTAGAATACCCAAAACTTTAACATAAAAACTCAGGACTGAAGAAAAGCAGAAGCTAACGTAATTTTAAAAATAGGAAAATTATAAAGAAAGTCACAAAGCGAACTTCAAAATAGGAAAATTATAAAGAAAGCCACAAAGTGAACTTAAAAGTAGGAAAATTATAAAGAAAGTTACAGCTGTGAAGTAAAAAGTTATTTCTAAAGATTCAATTTTTTACCATTCTAAGTTGCGAACCAAGTTGAACAACAACAAACTCGTAATTTCAGATCAACATGACACTTTATCAGAGAGCAAAAGCAATAAGTTTCAAAATAATACCTTTCTCCCAAGCCAATAGCAAAACGTCTCTCAAATGACGTCACTCGAACCAGCCCAGAATTATTGTTTTCTATATAAAATCAAACCAATGAGATTTCGAGGTTAGAGAGGGAGCCGAGAGCAGTAACGCTCCCTCCCTTGATTTAAAAAAGCGAAGCAAGAGGAGGAGACGGATTTCTGCGGATAAAGATCAATTTACCAAAGGTGGTCACTTTACCGGGGTTTGCTGTATCTTAAAAAAAAATCTGTCGTGGTATCGTCCTAGGCGGCCACCTAATTCGTCTATATTGTCGCGCCTGGCCTGTATATAAATCATATTTCACCGCATAATCATTAACGTGTAATGCTTATATAAAAATATTACTATTATCAGAACGTAAACACATCAATATTTAGTAATAGAACTTTCTGAAATTTGTAATGTTAAAAAAGTGTTGATTTCTTAAACAAAGCAAATATAATAAAAATAAGTAAAACTTAATATTTTTA
>QLNU02003225.1:78561658-78588013 GCA_006491805.2 Dysdera silvatica
TTTACAATAAAATATATGAAGAAAGAAAGAGCCCTGGTGATGGTGGCATTATATTAGATATCCTAAAAGAAGATGTAGAAAACATATTTGCAAATTCTTACTACTAAATGTCTTAACATCAGTAACATACCAAACCAATGGGATTCTGCAACAGTAATTCTTTCGCATAAAAAAAGGTGATAAAGCGGATTTGAAAAATTACCGGCAAAATAGCTTGTTACGTGCCATTTATATATCTTCATGGAAATGCTAACTCATCGCCTGCAGCCATATACAGGGTGTTCGAAAAGCATAGATTTAACTGTATATTTTCGCAATCCTTACGCCATACTGAGCAAATTTACAAATAGTTACCACAGTCGAAAATTAATATTAAATAAGATATTTCAGATAGTATGTTGACAAATCGTCATACGCGAGCTGCTCTAGAAAATCAACTGAAGCGACAAGGTGGACTTACTGGAAAGAAGACAGTTAAAACTTGTTCTGTTGGTTTGCGAAGCTTTCCGGAAATTCCTACTTGGCGCTTTTGCAAAAACGGAAAGGCTATGTTCGCATAGTTTCATAACCGAAACAGTAAAATATGAAATAAAATATTAAAAACAATTTAGAACTGTTACTAAACATTTTTCTCTCCTTGCCGTCGCTTGTGTAATTTATTAGTGCCAAGTTCAGTGAGCTACGACCTATACAATTCACTCACTAGACAGATGATAATTTCTAAGGTCTGTTATTCATGATTTATTGAAAGATAAAGAAAAACAACTCAAAAATAAACTTATTTTAATCAATATAACTTATTTCACCCCTTGCGAATAACTATGTTGATTGAGTTAAGCTAACTTGTTGAAGTTTTAACTATGTGTACAATATACATAGTATATTCTATTTATTTCTTGTTTACTTTAAAATTGACTTATAATTGCAAGTAGTATTTATAAATGAACCACTCGGGACTGCAGAGTTATTTTTTCTTATATTTCTTTTGTGTGTGAGAATAATTTTAGAATTGACTGTCACATTCAACAGTGAAAACATTTATATTTGTAGGCTGAAAATTAAATGCTCAAATATTTGTTGATTTCATAAACGTAATTTTTTAAATACTATTATATGCTCAATGGCAAAATGATATTCAACAAACTTAATACGAATGTACATGAACTGAGCCAATCTTAGTGAAGATATTTTTCATAACTTTTCTCAACTTCTTTTTACACACAGAGTTTTGAAAAAGAATGGAAGATTATAATCCTTAGAAAGTATCAAACGTACTCAAACTTATTTAGTACCTGATGGTTGGCAATCTGCGAATTTACGGCTCAAACACCACCAGTAAACCCTGTTTGAATACGTATAGACCAAGAATAGATTTAAGAATTATCGCTTTGTTTATAGCAAAATCAAACCGAATATAAGCTACCTATTCACAAGAAATTGCTATTAATAACACTCGGTATTTTTACTTATTCTTAAAATTAATTGTTTTTTCAAACAAAAACAAAACTAAATTTCTTCGGATATTCCTCCTCTGAATGAAAAAAAAACCTTAAAAAAAAACAATTTATATTCCCATATATCTAGAATTTTTATCCCCTAAACTACATTAACAACATTAAAAACCCGTTTTTGTCAATAGTCATAAATCAATCAGTAAACCAAACTGATAATTTTTATTTTAAAAATATATCGTGCGTTATCTAATTTAATTTCACCTTTTCATTTGATAATTTATAACATTTATTAAAATGTTTGAATCAAGTTCTCAAAGAAATTGATTAAACGACGGAAAAGTAAAAAATTAATTAGGAATTATTAGGTTTCCTTTACACAATAAGCGAAACCGATAGTAATCTATATGTGAATGGTAAGGAGAGGTGAAGTCAGCATTATGGAGCCACAAAAGTACTATAAAACTTGATAGTGCTTTATGTACTTTATTCATAGCAGCGTTCTTTGATGCTAAATGTTTTCCTATAGTTTCAGACACAAATGATAAAACCAAAAGCGTAGTTATTGTATTTTTAACTAACCTCCTAAATGTAATTCAACCTGAACGCAAATCAAAATTAATTATTTGGACTGATGGACCGTCAAGTTAATTTTAAAACAAATATATTATTAATACGTACCTTTCACATAAACTAAATTTACAATTCGAACACACATTTTATAACCGTGGCTGGAAGTACACCGTTACATCTTGTTGGAAGTATACCGTTACATCTTGTTGCAAAGGTGCAGTTGATGGGATCGGTGGTTCAGCAAAATCTAGAGTGCGCGCAGAAGTGACGGGTCCACGAGAAATGATTCAAACAACGACAGATTTTGTTACTGTTGCTGCTAAAGTTCTGCCTAAAGTCGTTGTTGAGCCGATAATGCAAGAGCAAATTGACACAGAGTCTAAACTTATAGACTGGTCAAAAGCAAAGGAATACAAAGTATACACGTAATTATTTGCTGCAATTCTGAATTGCATTTTACAATAATTCCAGATTTCCAAAACCAGCCACCATTTTAAAATGTTCTCAGTCAGATGTTGATGATCCAGTGGAAGTGAACAATTATTTTGGCAAAAGTTACCAAAAAAAAAGCGAAGACTTTGTCAAGTTACAAGCAGCATAAATAAAAACGATGTCACTATTTTTTACCCGAAGAAAGTATCGGGAAATAAATTTTCATATCTTGAGAATTCTGAGCAATATCAACTGGGCAGGGCTGATATATTGCAACTACTGCCAACACCTATAATTTCAGATAAGTGTTGTCATATTTAGTGAATACGGTGATGTATACGAGTAGATAGATATTATAGGCCAGTACAGTGTTCCAATTTTTTTTTTTCTCTTGTATGTTGCAATCACTGGCGTACGTAGGGGCTGTTAATGGGGGTTGCATTGAAATGAAATTTTGTATATTTAACATAGGAATATGTGAGTCGTAGTTCCGTAAACTCCCCACTGAGCCTACAACACCCTTTATGAACTTCCTGTGTACGCCTACGGTTGCAATTGACCTTTTCAATTATATTTATGCTAAACCTCGGGCTCCCATATGAGTACTTCTATTGAGGGGCTGAGAAAAATTATTACCTCCTTCTTAAGGCTGTCCAACGTTTTAGTGAATGTACAAGATACTGAAACACTACAAAAATAATTGATACCGCTTGACAATTAATAACGAGCTAAAAGTACCTTATTTTAAAATGTGACTGTAAAACTTTTGAAAATAAATGCACAACAGAAGTGGGCAAATCAAATTTTGAAATGGCCTCTAACGTGTATACTTTGTAAACCAATTTTATTCCAGTTATAGTTAGTAGTAATGTTTATATGGGGATTAACCATTTACACAAATGCAACAATATATTTGAAGTGCACATGCAATTTTCACTCTGTCACATAGATGATCACCTTGGCACATACATGATAGCATGCTCAAATTTTTTCGTCAACAGCGCTTTAATTGTATGGGTGTAAGAAAAATATTTTTCATAATTTTAGTTCCTCTTTCAACTGACAAAAAAACCCAGCTTTTAAATCATTGTATATTTACAGAAATAAATTCACAAAGTATTGCACTTAACATGAACTTCCAAAAATTGTCGAATATGTAATAGTTACAAATTTAATTACCATATTGTTAATTATTCTAAAATATGTCTGCAACATTTTTTATATAGATGCAAGAGTGAAATTTTTAGAATAAAAAAAAATTAAGTTCGGCTAAATATTTAGTTTTATTACCTTCTAAATAATTATCTAAGGAAAATACAACACAACAATTGGGACAAGGTAAAGGGCATATGGGGCACCCGGAGATTCTTCTATATACATAAATAGCTCGATGGGGCCAAGCCCCTGCTTGCCCCGACTTGGCGACAGGCCCGTTTTCTAGTATAGTGGTTCACATATCAAAAACGTCAGAAAATTTTCCCGAATTACGTTTCAGATTTAAATCTTCTTTTAAAGAAAACATGGATACTGAACAATATCTTCGATTGGCTCCGACTGTTTAATTTTCGCCTTTTAAGTTTTGACCGAATAATCGTTTTTTATTCATTATACTGATGATAAAAATATAAGTAAACAATTTTCTCTAGTATTTTTGTTATGTTGAATAATAAATCTGAAAACTCCCAAAAAGTTGGGGGAAAAAAAAAGAAGCTGAACTGAACTAAGAGAAGGGGGATAGGAAAAGGGGGTATTAGGAAGCTACCCACCGGACCGTCAGAGGCGATGATTCTCCCCTTTTGGGTGGGGAATTCCGGGCAAATCGTACATGGACAAAATCGCACTTGGGCACCCAACACGTAACCCTCTCGAATCCCTCAATTCTCGAATTCTCGAGTACCGTACCTCGGGGCTACTTAAGCCGCTGGGGTTAACCTAAGCCATTATGCTGAGTAAATTTCGGACACTGATTCTGGCAACACTGTTTTGAGTTTGATTGTTAACTTTCATGCCATCAATTCCATATTTTGACGAAGCTTTGGGCCACATATTTTAATAGTGTGTATGTTCTAAAATTAAGTTTATAAACCTTTATTTGTATTTAGGATAATTTCGTCATAATTTTATACAGTTCATAACTTTAATCGCAAAAATCACATTTTTAAGTTAAAATCACTAAAAATTTTTTTTAAACATAACCTCAAACAATACTCATACGGTTGTTATACTTCTTAGATTATATTTCCATTTTGTTTTGTTTTTTTCAATATTTTTAAATTCATTGTTGTTTCCCGTACGGGGTAACAAATGCCACCGAACAGGAGTGGCTTTTGCCGTCCTCATCTAGGATGAGTTCAACTCGTTTTCATATTATTCTAACCTGTTTTCTTATTTCAGCTACTTTGTCTGAAGAAGTTTCCTAGGTCTCTGATGGTCTTTCGGAATTTAACTAACACTTTCGTTTAATAACTCATAACAAATATTTTAGTTTTGCTTTCTCAGCTGTTTCCCCTACGCATGTGCTTTGTGTGCTTTTTTGAAACTCGTGTTACCGCCTCACACACGATCTTCGTTTGCCCCTGTATGAAAGCATTTCTGGTTTTCGATTTATCCTAGTTACTCCAACCAAGTATGCACTTCCATCCTCCTTTCTTTGTTTGTTTTTCAATTTCTAAGTCGTTGTTTTCATTAGCCTCTAAGTCTATAGCAATTATTGGTATAGGTTTTCAAAAATATTTACGATTTGCGTTGCACTTTAAAAATGTATACAGTTTGTATTACATTTTAAAAACAGTTATGATTTGTATTACGTTTTAAAAACGTTTACGTAATTCATAAAAGCAGCATATAACAATTTCTTTTAAATTTATGTCAGGTAAATTGATTATGTCATTGGAATATTATCTCTCATTGTTATCAAATGCGGGGCTGGCGACAAGGGGGCGCAAATGCCTAGGGGGACCGGTTCAAAACTTTATAATAATAATAATAGTATAGCAAACATAATTTATCATTAAGCATAAGTGGTTGGTTGGGGGAGGGTGGGGTTGAAACTGCTAAACCGCCTTGGCGCCCGTAAATCTTGTCTCCAGTTCTTATCAGGTGGACAGGATAAATGTTTGCTTTTTTGTTTGGATGTTTTATGGCGCAAGAGCATCTGGGCTACACTGCGCCAACAGGATGAATGTACAAATCATGAACTACCAACTCATTCAAAGAAAAATCAACTTTTGATTCTTTTTCTAAATTCTGTGTATAATATATTCACATGCAAACCTTATTTTTAGATGTCTTAAAAAAATTAAAGGTAACACAATATGATATAAAAGTTTTTTCAGATGAATTAAGCTATTATTAAGCACACAATAATGTTAATAGGTGCACTTGAATTTCTAACATAAGCAGTCTATTTAAAAGAGCATATTAAGCGCTTTTTCCTAATTTTTCCCTATGCAAAACCAGATATTAAAGAAGTAGAAAATTGTGTCCAATAAACAAAAGTTACAGAAAGTATCTTAAAAATGAACGAAAAACCCAAAACAATTTCGCTTTCTAATCCGAAACAAAATCTAGTCTACAAAAAAAAATTTTCAGAACACCAAACGCGCGCGAAATAAAAAATGGAAAACACTAACAAATCGATAAAACCTATTACAAAACTACGCAATTTAGAATTTACTTGAATACACGTATCGTTTGCGGTTAAGCGATAAAGCGCCAAATTTGGCGGAATATTCTCGCCAAATGATCAAATAAATATTCCTACGCGCAGGATATAGTTCGCTAATTTTGAATTAAAGATACTGGTTTTTCTGTTTCGTAAACTGAAATTACCAGCAGGGATATCGATGATTACAATTATCGTTCCCAACTTCTTTTACGATATACGTTAAAATTTAATATTTCAAAATTTATTTCCAAAAGGATTTTATTTGTATACGCAGGATGCTCACATCCGATCCCAACTAGTGTTTCGTAGGTAGAATTCCGTTTCGAAGGCAATTTCGTCATTTTAACTAAATTTGACTAACAAAATGAATCGAAAAGTTTGTAAATCAGCAACTAAATTCAGTTGAACAATCTATTTATTCGTTTATTTAATTTTCACGTTTTCGTATCAACTTTTTACTTTCATCAGCGTCTTCTAAGATTATCCTAATAACATTATACATCAATCCGCAGAAGAGAAAAATCTAGAGAAAACTTTATTTTTTTCATAGTATGATGAATTCCATAATTTGTATTTCTTTCATTTTTTTCGTTTAAAATAGGACTCTAAGCAACAAGTGACGTAGTCAGGCCTGTAGCCAAGATGAAGAGGCATCTGGGGCATGGCAAAGGGCATATGGGGCACAGAGACATTGGCGTACGCAGGGGGGTGTTGATGGGGGTTGTAACCCCCCATTGCAATGAAATTTTGTATATTTAACATAGGAATATGTGAGTTGTAGCTCTGTAACCCCACATTATGAACTTTCTGCGTACGCCTATGCGCAGAGTACCCGGGAATTCACGGGTATAAAATGATTATCAGAAGTGATATGAGATTTAGACATTATGTCACTATAAACCCAAATAAATTTGACGCTCCTCTGATGGCTTTTTTTAGTTCATTACAAATACTGTAATATTAGCATATATCAAGATTTGTATTTTAAATTTTATGGAGGAGGAAATTGTGTAGGAGAGGAGAAATTATATAAAAACAGCTTATACAAATATACATAACAGTTTTATACATTATTAATTTTTAATAATTTTCAATATTTTAACATTGTGTTATTATTATTGTTCGACATATATATAAATAGCTCGATGGGGGAAACAAGGGGGGGGCCCTTGATGGCCCCGGCTTGGCCACAGACCTGGACGTAGCATTGACGTCATCAACGTAGATTGGAAATTCTGTATGTTTAATAATTCAAGTTTAGAATCCTGTAAAACAGGGGTCTTCAACCCGCGGTCCGCGGGCCACATGCAGCCCGCCGACATGTTTTATGCGGCCCGCCAGCTCATGAAAAAATACAAATTGTTTCACACAAAAATAACGTCCCTACTCCCTTGGAGTCTGAAGTCTATATATTTTATTCAGTTGGCATTTTCATATTTCGTAATAAATATCTTAAAACGTTAAAGAACTAAAGTAATACGCGGTCTTCCCTCAGTCGTGTTTTACTTCAGTTTTCTAGCGTATATGGGCATTAGGAGTAGTTTTATTGATTTGCACTGCAACAGTGATTTAAAAAAAATGTCAACTTGGGACTCGTCAATTTTATTCTAAATATATCGACAAGGATATCTTCCCAACCATCTGACTGCGTGCTCTAAAAATGTTACTATTCTGGAGTACTTACATCTGTACATAGGGGGATTACAGATTTATAGTGGGGGGTTACAGAGCTACAACTCCATACGTTCGTATGTATATACAAAAATTCGGTTGCAGTTGGAATTACACTCCCATCACACCCCTGCTCAGTGGCGTATTGATAACCCCCCGCAAGGAAAAGGGGGGGGGGCTTTTGTTGTCGCTTATTTTTCATAAAATTTATAAGTAAAAAAATAATATTTTTTAGTTAATAAGGATATTTTTCTTAATCTTTAGGTAAAATATAAAATAAAATGAACGGTTTCCAACTGTGGCAAACTCATTACATGTATTTACTTTAGCTGTTTTCATTGCCTTTAAAACTGAACTCAATATCAAAAAATTATAAAATCTGGACGAGTTTTGAATTTACAGTATACGCTTTACGCCAGAACACCCCGCCTCATGAAACGATGTCTAATAGGCATGTGTTCTGTTTAAAATACTGAAATGCGTCGCCGCACATTGGGGTATTTGGCCAATCTAGCTGGCCAAAAGTCGGTTTTATAAAATTTACTCCAGGTTTAAATAAATAGCTACGATCCAAAGTTGAATAATCACTTAACGATATGCTGCCAATTTTCCTCCCCTCAGTATAACCTCATGGTCATGGAGCCAGACGCAACTTGATTGTCTCTTGATGAGAACGTTTCTGTTCTCGACGTTTTCTTTGTACAAACGCTCTTTCAACAGCGTCTCTATTTTATTCCAAATATAATTGAAAGCAAGTAGTTATGGATTATGATAAAGCTGATAAGTGTAAATAAATTTTAAATATTTTCTTTGAACATTTTTAATTTCATTTTAACAATTATATGAACAACAATTTATAGCAGTGGATAGAATGAAGCGATTATTCTGGAAACTCAGGTCATTAGAATTTAGCCTTAATTTATAAGAAAAAAACAAAGTTATAAGCGTAAGTAATGTACATTATTTACGCTTATAACGTTGTTCTTTGCTTATAAATCTAATCTGCGTAATGCTACGTCAAATTATCTTAAATACAGCCTTAGTACTCTGCTCACATTTGCTTGAGAATATTTTTTTCAATTCCTTGTCTAGAAATTGTTGTCTTTGGCCTCTTTTGTGCAAATACGTCATATAAAGCGTTTTAGATTCCGATGTGTAGCTCGTAAATAATTTACTGAAATTCATGTGCAAACTGTTCTTCACACCGAATCAGTCCAGAAGCTACTGAAAGATATGCAGAAATTATGAGCCAATCGAAAAATTTTGAAAAAAATGTTCTAATATATTTAACCATCTATTTTGACTATTCTAATTTTGTGAATATTTCAAATATTTTTTAAAATATAAGATGTTGTCCAGAAGATGAAAAATTATATTTTTAAGTGTATTCCGAACATGTTAATTTCTTATTTCATTTTTCTCCATTTAATAAATTCAGTATATAAGCTTTTTAGAGATATTGAACGCACCAATTTTCTGCATCGTTCTAATTTTTTTTAATCGGAGTTGCACATTGAAATTAATTTTAATGGTGTGATTACCGATATTGTAGTTCCATATTTTTCCCTATGGGCATTTTCTTTTTGTCCTCACCTTCCTCTTCCTCTTTTCTTCATTAGCGTCATTATCAAGTCATGCTTGCAGTTTTCGAAAATTAAAAGCCGTGTCACGGTTGTTAGGCAGATATAGATAAATTTTAATTTCCATTTGTGCTGATTTCAAGCCAGAAAACGACGTGAACAAAGCAGAGATAATTGCAGATGAAATTTGTAGACCCATTGGGGTTTGAACAGTATTTAAACGATGAACTGAATTGTAAATGAATGTTTCTTCCAACTTTTAAAAGTCTGATCCGATCGTTGGCACGATTGCTAAATGCGATCAGCTTGATTCGCATATGTATCTATCTATCATTACGACGACGACGACGACGGCATCAAATGATGGTTGAGTTGTTCGTTCGGACGTAACACTTGGGAAAACATTTCATAACTTACTGGAACATGCACTACTGGGGATGCCGTATGTATGAGAAAATATTTAGATTATACATGTATAAGGAGATGTATTATATATGTATAAGGAGAAGGGATTATATGAGATTCTGTAATGTTTTTTTTTACATCCACAGAAAGAAATACATCGATCAGGATCAGGAATCTTTATGATTCATGAGTAAAGCATTCATATGATTCATGAGTAAAGCATTCATATGATTCATGAGTAAAGCATTCATACGATTCATGAGAAAAGCATTCACATGATTCATGAGTAAAGCATTCATATGATTCATGAGTAAAGCATTCATATGATTCATATAAGTAAAGCATTTATTTATGCAGTCATTTATATGATTCATATAAGTAAAGCATTTATTTATGCAATCATTTATACGATTTCATATGAGTAAAGCATACTTATGATTCATAAGTAAGATCCGATCGTATCCATTATGATGCGTACCATAGAGGCATGGGGCTCGTGACCGGAGAAATCATTTTGATATTTAAAAAAGAAAAATTACATTAACTTTTGAAAATACGGATTCCTACTTAGAGGAGAATATGAAAATAGTTTATGCGCTAAAAGTATTTATACTTTTTCTACTGATGTCTAAAAATAAGAGAATCGGGTAACTGATTTGTTTGTATTTAATTGCGCGTGAACAGCAAACATAATACGGCACCAGCAAGACCGTGGCCAGGATTTAATTTCGGGGGTGGGGAGGTCAAAAATTTTTACGAAGTAACCTTGGATAAATACGTGTCACCTTTATCCTAAAGAAGAAATATAAATGCATCATACAAAAATGATTGAGAAAATAACAAACATGTCTTCAGACATCATTGTAAATTTTTACTTGAAGTCATTCCATCAAAATTGAATTTTCGATAACGTCAACCTTTTAAAGAAATGATTCCATATTTTTTCTTCTTTAAAGTGTTCTCAAATTAGCGGTCTACGAAATGAAACCTTGTGGTCAGAATTTTCATAATTATTCAAGGTTTGAATTTTTTCCTTTCCCTTTTACAAGTTTGACAAATAAATAAGCCTACATACATAGGCGTAACTTGGAGATTAAACATAGTGTAATGTAAATTGGGGGGAGGCAAAGAACCAAAATTATATAGAAAAAAGTACGATTTTGCCTCTTTTCTAAAAAAACCAAAAAAACCAAAAAAACGGAGGGGGCAAGTGCCCCTGCCCCCGCTAGATGACATCTAAGTCTACATATACGTATTTTCGCGGTATTAAAAATTTAGTTTCGTGTGGGGGTGACCGTTCCCTGAGGTCCTCCCTGAATACGGTCATGAGCGCTAGGACCAAAGAATTCTTACCTCTATTATCTAGGGTCATATTTCTCAAACTTCGGTCTTTCACAGACAATATTATGCATTATCTTTACTATTATGGACCACCAATGAGGGGGTGTGTGGGGAGTCTGAGGACTCCTCCCCCCCCAGGAGAAAATTCAAAAATGCATTGTCCCAAATGAAGATTGCCAACTCTCGTTAATAATGTTAGGCCCCACCGACAATTATCACTTGACAGATGAATGGTTTTATTCTGCGTGTCATTATTAAAATGTTGGGAGAATCAGCTCAGTTTTTTTTAATTCCAGATATAAATTTCATAGATACTCGTATGGGTGTTTGGACGCCTCTGCGATGATCAGGCTTTGGCTACGATGTAAAAAGTCCTGGTCTAATTCCAGTAAATACTTAGTACTTGCTGTAAATAGTCCTGGTCTAATTCCAGCAAATACTTAGTACTTGTCGCTTTCTAAATTTATGCATTCGTAGTCCATGGTTTGATTCCCTGTGGAGGGGGGGGGGAGATTTATATATTTTTTTAATTGTCATGTCGATATTTAAATGTCTCACGACAACAAATGTTTAAGGAACTTAAATATTTTGCAAGAAACTATATAAACGTGGGGAAGTGTATTATACGATTATTGATAGTATTTATGTTATTGTATAATACATCTGATACCAGTTTTTTACATGCTTTTATTACATGTATTATGTAATAGCTTTTATTACATGTATTATGTAATAGCTTTTATTACATGTGTTTGTGTAATAGCTTTTATTACATGTATTATTCGAGAATGCCGATTGTATTGTTATAGCTGCGACATATTATTTTACCTCGTGTAATCACAATCTGACGAAAGTTCATGTGTGTGTTGATTTCGATTTTTTTTTGTTGCGTAATGTATTTTGCGGTAAACAAAGTAAATAATATGACAGCAGTTAATGCAAACACAAAGCAAGGGTAGACGTTCGTTAATGGCAAAGTTGTGTTTAAAGAACACAAAACAGGCTGGTTTACTAAAGACCAGTAACTTTTACAGGGTCATTTTATCGTTAAGAATAAGCCTGTTGAAAAGCAGTTTTTTAGGAGACTATTTTTTCGTCGGTTGAGTCAACTTGGAGATGGGATATGGTGGCTAGTTTACGCACTTGGCTGTTCAAGCGATGCCAAATGGCCAAGAATTTTTCTGAACGCTTGGGAACTGCTGAAAACCAGATGAGAATAGACGTAAAACTTCACTTTTGAAAGAAAAAGGGGATTTTTTTTTTCCCCGGGTCGTTTATGCCAGCAACGAACAAAAATACTTAATATGTGAAACCAACCAAAAACGTCGGAAGGGGGACGACACGGAATCACTGGTTATTTGGTGTTCGAACGACTAAATAATAACCATTTAGAACAATAATAAAGGTTACCTTCATAACTAAAATAAAGTGAGTTGAAGTACAAAATAGCTCTCGTTTAAATGAAAAATTGAAGGTCTGATGGGGGATTATTTAATCCCTCCCCAGCACAATCCTCTCCAACGAGGAAGGCCATATTTTGACGAGGATGAGTAGAAGAATGTGAACATGTACGCAAGTGGGGAAGTCACAGGACTCATGACGCTCCAAAATATATTTTTTCACTGTAAAAAATTCCAACTTTCATGATAAATGAAGGGTGTTATTCCAAGACCATGGCAAATTCTGTCCTTGACCCCCAAAATGAAAGTCTGTGTCCGCCCCTGGATGTAGATCTGATTCCAGTAACTTTTTATCGTGTTCAGATGGTCATCTGAAGAGCGCTGGCTTGAGCTTACCCTAGGTCATGAAGTATTTCTTTTAGGACTGTAATTTGAATGTGGAAAGGGCTGCCGTTTCAATGAAAGGTGGTAGTCAAAGAAATCGCTTTAAATAGAAAATCGTAATCACATGTCTGTTTGTTGCAGCAAACACGGTGTTACCACCCGTAAGGGACAGACATTTTGTCCCTTAAATAGAGGTGGCCCTTTTTCGGAGGTACACGTGTTGGGTACATTATTAACATACATACATATACTGGGGACAACAGGAATCATCCTTTAAATAAAGGTGTCCCTTACGGGAGGTAAAACCAGCGCTTAATCTCTAACAAAAAAAAGCACAGGAGCCCTAGCATATTCGTATTTTGTACCCGCTTTTGGCGAAGCCACACCCACTTCTGGTCTGATGATGTCATGCGAGTTTAGTGCGCATGCTCCAGGACGTCACGAAATTCCACGTACCCTCTTTGGGAGAGTTCAAGTATTGCGTAAGCACCTCTTGGTGGGTTGCTGTTGGTCTTATTTTCCTATGTTAGCCAATGTTAATTTTTGCTTACCGTGGGGTGGGTATAAAATGGCCAAAATATTGCTTACGTAATACTTGAAATCTTCCTTTCCTGTGAATAATAACACTACCCCATGTGTTACAAATAATATTCAATCACGTCAGTCAAAACAAGTTAGAAACATCATCTAACTTCTTAAAAATAGGATCCTTAGTTAGAAAACAAGTTAGAGTACCCAATATCTGTGAAAAATTTGAGCCCATGAGCAACATTCTAGCAGCAAAATTTAAGTTGCAATTCTGCGTGCAGTCTGTTGCCATGTAATATTCAATTTGTAAATCATATTTAATATTTTGTAAAATTAAGAAAAATATTTGACATTTAAAATTATTTTTGGCCATGTTATATATACATAGTAGATGATTCGTTATTGTTGATCAAAAAATTTTTTAATTAGATTTATATTTACTGAGAAAACTAAAGTCGAAACCATTATAAATTATACTACTTTTGAACTTTAAAAGTCCTATGTCCCAATTCATTCATTACTTTTTCAATATTTAATTGTTTTTTCCAAAATTCATTACTTTTTCATGACATTCATGACCTTTTTTGGCAATTCATGACCCTGTTGACACCCTGAACTTGCCTACTTACATTAGTCAATGAAAAATATTCCACAGCATTAACGTGTCAGCATTTATTTTTTTCTTTCATTTTTTTTGATTGGCTGTCAATTGCACCATGATGACCACTTGCTACACACGAATGAACATAAGACTCTGGTTTAAATTCGTTAAGACGGGCCAACCACTCTAACAAACATTAAATTTGATAATGTCAATGTGAAGGGAAGCACGCTGTACGGCACAAATCAAATTCATTGTTGAAAACCCTCTTTCACATTCTGCGCTTGATATAGGGATGCAATTAACTGTTGAAATCAGTTTCTTTAGTTCAGACTTAATTTCTTTGCCAGATGATTCCTTGAAAATTCTGAAGTCCCTTATGGCTACTCTAGTATCGAAATGAGACCTTTTGCATAATTCGTTCGCTGTACCGTTTCAATGAAAAAATTACGTTTTTGAACTCATGCGTTAAACATCTATTTATGGGCCTTGGAGAGCTCCAGAGCCCAAAATTCAGAGTCTGTTTAGGGGCTCCGGTTAATATTTAAATAATCGCCAAAAATGAAGAAGTACCGGAGCCGGGCTCCGCTGGGCTCCCGCCCAATTTAAGCCTTGGGTAAAACTATGTATTAACGCGTGTACCTCCGAAAAAGGGACACCACTATTTAAGGGACAAAATGTCCGGATCCTTGGGTGTTCTTTATAAGGAAGGAACACACTATTAATAGGCCAACGTGCTAGAAATCGAAAGCAGAGACGGACAAGACCACTTGTGTTTTGTGATTTCATTCCATTATTTCTATTCTTCAAAAAAAAGTGTATTCTTTCTTTTTGACTCATTTCCAGTTTTTAAACGCGACTCGATCTTCAGTACTCGTTCATTTTAGGAAAGGTCACTCATGTTGAATAACATTGGTTACTTGGATTGAAAATATTTGGGTGATTGGATCGAGGGATAGTATTGGTTAATTGTATTAGTAAACTTGGTTAACTTGATTGATAATATCGGTTAATTCGATTGATTTATGGAAGTGCTATTCATCGTTGATTAATGTGCAGTATATAGAATGTACCTGCTTCGCGTGCCTGAGTTTTATTTGTTTAATCACACACATATGTACATTTTAAGAACGATAATCTTCTGAAAAACATTTACAGTGTCTAATTTAAAACGTTGAATTGGGTACGTACCTACATGATAAACATATCAAAACGTAATTGTCGATAATTGATACTTGTTTCTTTTTTTTTTAAAGGAACTTGGTATTGAGAACGAGGCTAATAATGCAGGCCTTATTTCATAATTAAGTTTTAATTACATACAAAAGGTTAAACACTGGTAAAATAGCAATGAAAAAGATCACTCAAGCTTTCGGACGCATCAGCAGCAGTCCTTCATCAGGAGTAATGACGATGTTATGTTTCTGTCTCTTTTTTATACTTGAAATTTCTGGAAAACCCTTCATCAGAGTAGTCCCGCAGAATGGGAAAACCCAATGAGAACCAATGGGAGGCCTCCAATAGAATCATGGAAGAACCCCAATAGGGACCAATGAGAAACCCACACTGCGGGTTACCTAATTTGGGGATGTCTCATACATTTCAGAGTAAGAGTTGTTTATAAGTTTCTGGAAGTGGTTGTGATGTATTAATGGCTTTCCCGTGTAGTTTGTAAGTTTCCCAAGATTCTAAGAAGAGTCTACTATTCTTGTTTGTGATGTGACGGTGTAGTATTTTTGTTGAGTCCCAGTCGGGTTCGTGTCCGTGTTGTAAAGCGTGTTCTGCCAGACGTGAGGCTATGTCTCCTTTCGCGAGTGCTTGTTTGTGTTCTTTTTTTCTTGTTTTGATCATTCTTTTTGTTTGTCCTATGTAATGTTTGTTGCAGTCTTTGCATGGTATTTGGTATATGGCGCCTGTGAGATCTTCTGGTGGAACTGGGTCTTTAACTTTTGTAAGTTGTTTGCGAAGTGTTGTGACAGGGGAATAGAATGTTTTGATATTTGCCTCTTTAAGGATGCGAGAGATTGTTTCGGAAATGCCGTGAATATATGGAATAGATATGCGGGTGTGAGATGTATTGTTTAAAGATGTACTATTGGGTCTACAGTTTCTGAGAATGAATCGTTTAGGGTATCCATTATTTTTAAGTGCCGTGTGTATGTGTTTTGTTTCTGTGTTTGAAAGTGTTTCATTACTGCAGTGAGAATTCGCTCTAAGACTTAATGTTTTAACAACGGAAGCTTTGTGGCATGTTGGATGATGCGATTTAAAATCGAGATATCTGTCTGTATGTGTGGGTTTACGGTAAACTGAGGTGAAGATTGAGTTATCGTGAGATCTGTGTACAAGAACGTCTAGGAAAGGGAGTTTATTGTTCTGTTCTGTTTCGTATGTGAATTTTATATGTGAGTTTAAGTTATTAAGGTAATGGAAGAAGCTTTGGAGTGTATTAGTTTTAAGTACAACAAACGTGTCGTCGACGTATCTTTTCCAGAATTTAATGTTAAAATTCAGTGAAGATAAAGCAGTTTCCTCAAATGACTCCATAACCAAGTTAGCTACAACACTTGAGACCGGAGATCCCATGGCAGTGCCAAAAACTTGTCTATAGATAGAACCATTTGAGGTGAACACAGCAGAGTCCAGACAAAATTTCAACAATGTGCAGATGTCGTGAGGTGTTAGTGAAGTGCGTTCATGTAGTGTTGTGTCATTTTGGAGGCGTGTAAGTGCGGTGTCGATTGCAAGTGATGTGGGAATGCAAGTGAAGAGAGAAATTACATCGAATGAGACCATAAGGTCGTCGTCGTCAAGTTGTAGGTTATTTAAAGAGGTGCAGAAGGATTGGCTAGTAGAAACAGTGTAGTCGTTATTACCGATTGTAGGAGAGAGTAGACGTACAAAATGTTTTGATAGGTTATATGTAGGAGAGCTGCACAAGCTAACTATTGGTCTGAGAGGAATATTTTGTTTATGAATTTTCCGTAAGGTAATCCGTTTTAATAGAGTTTAAATGTGAGTTTCGTCTGTAAAGCAGAAATATTCCTGGCATGAGGGTTCATTCGATGGTGTCAGAATAGCGATTTAAAGCGAAAGTGAGACAAAATAAAAAGAGAAAAAGTTTTAAAGAATGATATGAAGTAAAAATATATCGCATTTTATTTCTCTAGGTTCAAAATTAATACAGCTACTTAATGTAAATTAAAATACAATATATGCGCATAATTCAATTTTTTAAATCATGCGTGCATAGAAAATTAGAGCGGAATATTTGGGTTTAATTTTAGTATAAGTTTTTTAACTTAGAAATATTTTTAGTGAAAATACTTCCGTGTAAAATTGAGTTTTCAAACTAAAAAGTTAAATGAAGTAACAACAAATTTCATAAACTGGAATGGAGAAAATTAATTAAAAGGAAATCAATAAAAAAATACAGGATATAAGTTTAATGTGGCTTAACAATCAATTAATTCATTTTTGCAATCAACCACAAATGCAAACAATTATCTTTGATAATTCAATTTGAACACTTGTTGCACGTTTAAAACATTTAATTGTGATTTTTTCGTTTCACTTACTTCGTTCAGGTTTTAATTTAATCAAAATATTTTAATACAAATTTTAAAGATACGTTTACAGATTTAATTATTTTTTTCAAGATTAACTTCTCTGCAATTATTTTATAAAACTACTTAATGGGGTTATTACTAATCGGTGTACGAAAAGCAGAGAAGAAAAGATTTAAAAAGAAGGGAAGGGAAAGTAAAGGGGGAGGAAGAAAGAGAAAAGAAAAAGTAAGACACAAAAGAAATATGACATTAAGAAGGAAAAGTTTATGAATGAGGAAACAGAAATAGAGGCAAAAATGAAGGAATGAGAACGTATAAGGAAATAAACATTTTCAAATTTTTTCCAAGCAAACCAAAGATATTGTGACGTTTTGAAAACAACTCTTCCTTTATTAAGAAGCTGCAGATAATATTTTGATGTACACATAGTAAAAATTAAGGCTGCGTGATGAATTAATACGATGCCAAAATGTTTCTATCAAAACATACATACAGTGCTTTTGTCGCTTCATTTTAAGTATGTAATGTATTTTAGAATATAAAGATTAGAATCTAGTATCATATGAAATACAATTTTACATTTCGATGCCGCTCTCTGCCGCTCAAATAAAAGTTCTTCTCTGTTCACAGAAGCATGAAAGAGACAGAAACGACCACACGTAAACATGAACTTGAGCCAACACCGTTCAGTTTTCGTGTTGATGTTAAAGGACAAATCTCTCCATATTTATTACATTTCTGCCTTCATTTTGACTACATTTTCTTTAATGAACTCTTAACAGTTATGCAATTTTGGAGAGTTCAAGTATTACGCAAGCACCTTGGTGGTGGTGGTGATGATGGAGGGTGGTGTTGCCGTAGGTCTTACTTTCCTACGTTAGCCAATGTTAATTTTTGCTTACCAGGGGAGGGGGGTTGAAATGGCCAAAATATTGCTTACGTAATACTCGAAATCATCTTTTTTAACCGTTGTACCCCACTTTTATATTTGTAAAAAACAATTATGAAAGTTCTAATTCCATGTAAAAGGAACTTTACATGAATATTAAGGTTATTATTTTCAAGTAGAAAATTCCAAAGAATACCCCTTCTCTCGCTCCGGGCTGTTCTATATTAGCCTTACACGAATACTTGGTATTTTGCTATTCTAATAGGCAAACTCACTATTAACGATCTTTTCATAAAACTAGACTTTTAACACACATTCCCTGTGAAAGGAAATAACATTTTAAAATACAAATACGAAGTTAAGGCATCGTCAGTTTTGTCTTCGTGGTGTAATTGACAAGGCTTTTGGGCCCTAACCTGATGTCGACAGTTCAAGTCAAGCACGGGACTAAGCCTTTATCGACTTTTTGACCACCACCACCCGATGAAGACAATAATATCTGAAAAATATGTTTCTATACATTATATTATCAAAAATGCGACATGATCGTTAAAAAAAATTGTGATAAAAATTATAATACGCATATTTTGATAGGATAATGAAATAAAACTAATTTACTTTTGGACTTTCTAGTTATGTGCCTAGGTTACGTATTTTTCTAATTATGTACCTAGCTCGAACGATGCTTAATCGATGCTTAACGATGTCTTGAAACTCGCTATCCTTGATGAAGCGTTTAATTATTATTTGTGAAACGAAGGTCTTTTTTTACGAGAAACTTTGGTTCACGTTCGTCAATGTACTTGCCAGTTTCAATGTCTTGGAGTCATTATCACTGGACTAAGCGTTGTCATCGGTGGAATGGATTTTATTATAGTGTGTCGAGATGTTTGTTGCATGACAGGAATAAAGTGTTCTTGTCCAACAAGGAAAAATAATATTTTGGCGCACCTGCAAACTTGGCGCCCTAAGTCTCTATATCCTTTCAGTTTGCTTCCTTATCCGGCCTTAATGCGGTGAAACTGAAAAAATCTGGATTTCTTGCACACGTTTGAAATTTCTTAGGCTTTTGTGAGTTAAAGCGCATGCACGAGTGACTATTACAGATATACAATGATAAAGAGGACAGTAGTATTGGGTTTCCTTGCACCCCGTTTTCAAAATGGCCGTCATGGCGGGCTATGTTCCTACTCTCCGAGAGAGGCTCCAGGAGTACGAACATGTTTTTTTTTTATTTCTTAGCATTTATTTCTTACTTTTTGATCGAGTATACAATTCTTCCTCTTGAATTTTTTGTAATTATCATGTGTTATTGAATATTTTTTAATTTGTATTTCCTGATTAATAGTAATTAGTATTGTTGTGCTTGTCGGAGTTTCCTAATTTTCATTATTTCTATCTATTAATTATTCTTACAGGAGTTTATTAAATTCTTGTTTGTTGTTTGTTTGTTTGTTTTTTGGTTTTACGGCTCAAAGACTACAATGGTCATGCTGCGCCGGGACCTACTATTTTCCGAGGAATCCGAACCTCTTATGGCCTAGGGAACCAAACCCCGGACTACAGTGAGCAGTAAATTCTTGTTTATATCAATTTTCCTCTTGAAGTTTTTTAATTGTTAAAATTCGTGGGACTACAATTTTTTCTACTTAGTACTGCAATGAAACTTTTATTCATAACAGGAGAGTTTATTAATTCCATTATTTGATTGAGTCAATTTTTTTATGAATATCAATTTCATTTTTTTTCTTTTTTTTTGCAATTATCAAATTGTTAAAATTCGGGGATTGTTTACTCGCTGATTATTTTACTACAATGGAAATATTTATCTTGGGCGGACTACGAACATTTTTAATTGTTAAAATTCGTGGGACTATCATTTTTTCTATTTATTATTGCAATGAAAGTTTTATTCCTACGGGAGTTTATTAATTCCTTATTTTGATCGAGTTACTTTTACGTGAATATCAATTTTCCTCTGCAAATTTTTTGTAATTATCCGATTTGAAAATTCGTGGGATTATTTACTCACTCATTATTTTTACTGAAATGGAAATATTTATTTCGGGCGGACTACAAACCGTTCTCTGTTAGTTTCCGATGCTGAATGAAGAGAAACAGCTTCTGTAGTTATTCCCTTCCTCTTTCTTTTCATCCTTAAGGTCCAATCAGAGAAAATTTTTAGCAATCCTATAATTGTGTTTATTTATATAAATCGAACACTACGCAGATTAAATTAAACAACAATATAAATCAACGTTTATTGGCGTAGTGATACCAGCGCCGATGTTATGGCGTGATTAGATGGTGAAACGTTCGAAAGAAAATAAATATTTCTGCCTTCGGTGGGACCTGAACCCACGACCTTCCACTTGCCGGGCGGAGGCTCTACCCACTGAGCTACGAAGGACAATATATAATCTCTTTACGAACGTATATATATTGTTGCCAGTTATTTCGCAGAATGGTGTAGTACATAGACTACTATTTAAACCAAATTGCAAAGAGACTGGTATTAAATTGATCGAAATGCCCGTTGCAGCATATGTATTTATTTTATATAAATCGAACACTACGCAGATTAAATCAAACAACAATGTCAATCAATCAACGTTTATTGGCGTAGTGATACCAACGCCGATGGTATGGCGTGATTAGATGGTGAAACGTTCGAAAGAAAATAAATATTTCTGCCTTCGGTGGGACCTGAACCCACGACCTTCCACTTGCCGGGCGGAGGCTCTACCCACTGTTGTTTGACCTATAATTGTGTTTATAGGTGAGTCTGTTTTTTTCTAGAAATCCGCTATTGCCCGCCCTTTGACTTTGGTAAAAAATATTCTTTTGCCGCAGAGCTATTTCTTATATCAGTGTGCGGCCAATTATAAAAAAAAAGTATTCAAATGTTTGTACTTAGATGCTGAAATTTTCCATAAAAAGACTAATTCTTCTCGATTGTTCTTATATGTCAGCTCAGCATTTATTTATATCTATGCGGGAAGTCGGAGTACGATCAAGCGTTTTTTCCACCTACCGCTATCCATGTTTCTTTTTTAAATGTCCTGTGTGTTATAAGTTTATTTCAGTGGAAGGGCGTTATTTTTTCTTAGTTCTGATATTCCTTGTTTACAAATAAGCAAGTTTGGTCTGAGAAAAGCTCCTTAAATTTCCTTTAAAAAGGTAATATCTTCTTCGAATGCCTCCCTCTAATTGGGTTCCATTCCTCGTCGCACTTCAAATTGCATTCTGTCTGTCTGCAATGAAATGTTTATTATCCATAGTGAGGAGTAATGTTTCTGAAAACCGCGTACATCTTGTTTACAAACAACCCAAGTTCCGGGTATGGGAGAGATTCCCCCTCTCGTGGGCAGCTTATTCCCAGGGGGATCCAGAATTCACCTCATCGTTGTATTGGTTTAAGGATTTTTTTATTTGTCTCCACGTTATACATGATATGTTTTTTCTTTGCATTGATTGCAGTACATTCCCCATTTTTGTGTCTTCAAAGAGTGGAGTTTTCCAGTGTTTGGAAATTTAGATGGTTTCTAACTAAAACCTAGCTCATACCTTTAGCTCTCTCTTCACTTCTTCTTTATTAAAACTAAAGACATGCACTTTCGGTCTTAGAGAGAGATGAATTCTCTATTTAATTTTCCATTCAACTTTTTTTCTGATGATATTTTTGTTGTTGTTTTTATATTTCTACAAAGGATATGATCTTATGGATATTCACTCACATTGAAAAGCGATCAAAATCCTTGTATAACTTTATACCAGTCGATTTTACTTTTATAAAAGAAACTATCTATATCCGTATGCAGAATTCGCACATCAACTTTATTCACATCGTGGTTTCATTATGTCATAATAAAAAATACACACATTAATGTTTTTTAAATATCCAGGATAGATATTCCAGTATATATAGATTTTATTGAAAGTAGATTTCGGCAGATCCCTGTGAACTTGAAGTTATATGGATTCCATGTAACTAAAAAGTTACCATCTTCGTCATTCTTCAAATTTATCCAATCCTTAAAGCTTGGCTTTGAAATCAACATGTTCCAATATTTTTTTTCTCATCGTTCGCCAGAGAAAATTTTGTTCTATTTCTCATGCTTTCTATTGTTTTCCCGAATACTGACTTATACATAAGCTTATAAAAATCTTTTTTCGAAACCAGTCTTTGCTTCTTTCCTCTTTTCAGTGTTTAATTGAATATGGGATTTCAATTAGTCTTTGCAGGAAGCTTATCCCTCCATTTTATTTTTTTTTACCTGCAACCCAGCTGACAATGCTTGTTTGAGAAGCACACGATGAGCATCTTATCTATGCTTATCGTTTAATGTGATATCTTCATTATGCATTTGATAGACAATAGTTAATATCAACGTCTAAAATATAGCCTTCCTCACCATCGTCTGGTACATTTTCAATATTTAATGCTTCATTTTCTAAAACGGATATCCACTCAAAGTTTTTGCATACGAGTATCACCGTATACTTTAATAACGAGAAAAAATTAAAATTACATATTGAAAGAAATGTACTATTGTACTATCGGCTCTCCAGATGTCCGAAATTATTCTTTTTCAGTCTTCTATATCCTCTTGGCTATTTTGCATGTTAATTCGTTATTAGTATTGTTAAGTGTTTTTATTTATCTTTAAGTTTGGTTTGATATTAAAATTAAGATCAAAGAACTAAAGTAAGACTTAACGTTATTTGACATAGACCTGGGGAAATTTTCATATTCGCATACACTAGGAAATACATAAAAATAATTACCTTCTGAAGATATTTGTTATTCCCACAGAGTTGTTTTCATAAGATTACTTGGTTTTTTTTTTAAACTAATATTAATGCAGTATGCTTCTGTGTATAGTGTTTCTTTAAGGCTAAGCAATGATATCAAAATAATAAAGTATTTTCATGTATGTTGAAGTTTTGTCTTGAAGCAAAGTAACTTTCGATTATATTTAAATTGTCCTATCGTAATCTTTTTTTATTTTTTCTCCAAAAAAATAAACGCTCATTGATAAAAAAAAATTCTGCTTTTACTAGTGTTTCCTATTTAAGCTTTTTTCTAGTGCAAAAAATTTGGATATATTAAAACTCCCTATGTGTTTTTGATATTATCTCACTTAAATTTCCAAGAAATGTTTTCCACTATTTAAGATGATTACTTAGTTAAGACGTTTCCTAAAGATTAAGAAAATATTTTATCTTATGGTGATTTTACGGTACAAAAAACTTCAAAGATCATGCTGTGTCGGAAACTATACTTTGGCAAGGAAATCGAACCTATAGGCATCTATTTTTCCTCTTAGTTAGAACATTTTCCCGAGGAATCCGAAACTAAATAATCTGGTTTTTTTTTAGTTACAAAAGTGTAAAAACAAAATTTTTCTAAAGTTTAAAATGTTTTGTGATTTTACGCTACAAATGAATGTCGTGTCAGAATTTTACACTTTCGCCAGCATTTCAAATCTATTATCCATCTAACTTCCCCCCCCCTTAATTTGAAAGAAATACGAGTTCAAAAAAGCCTTTGTTATCTTTACCAAAATATAAAATACTTCGAAGTAAAATTATTTCACCGAACAAATAATATTAATATTCTTCTACATAAAACGAAACACGGCTCTAACAAATCTGTTTCAATTAAGTAAACAAAATCTTGTGCAATTATTCATTGGCCAAAAATCCCAATTTTACTCATTATATGATATATTTTGTTTATTGTTATTTAAACAATTTTCTTTCTTGAAAAATATGAAATGATTTATTTTCTAAATCCATGAAAACAAATATTTTATAACTGCTCTAATCTTAAATTTTTCTGATTATTTTTATAGATGCATTTTTTGTACGAATCCTTTTCATAATAATGATCTTAAGCATTACACTTTTTTCCATTTTATACTTATGTAGTTAGAATTTTTTCTGAAGTAATTTTTTACAAGTTTTTTAAATATGAAATTTCCAAGTCGAGGAAAAGATGATATATTTCACTCTAGTTTGATGCTTTAAGAAAAAGGCCCTCAAAAAATTTTGCCTTAGTACATTAGAAAATCTTGTGCAGTTTTTTCCGTGACTAAAGAAATGCTATTCTTTTTCAATAAGTAAATAAATTTTTCATTTTTTGTTCATTATTATTCAAACAATTTTCCTTAAATATGAAATTATTCATACGATTTTTTTTAAAACTACGAAAAAAATCATTTTTAACTGTTTCAATCTTAAATTTTCTACACTATTATTTAAGTATATGCATTTTTTAATAATTATCAATAATAAATTTATCATATTAATTGCCATAAATAATTTTTCCTTGAACATTACACTTACATTTTCGATTTTACACCTATTTAGCTAGAAATATTTTAAATGGAATTTTTTTGATTAAGTTTTTTAAATATCAAAAATCTACAAGTTAACGGAAAGAAAAATATTCAACTCCAGGTTGACGTTTGAGGAAAATTTAAACTGTTCGTTAAAATTTCTTCCCAAAATGAGTCAAATACGATATTTACAAAGAAATTAACGATTTTATGTAAAGAAGAAAATCTTTAAAAGCTTTCGTATATTCCTCTATGAGAATAGGCAAAACCCATCTTAATGTCAGCAATGGAGGGTTCAATTTCTTTTTCACAAAAGTTTTTTTTTTTCCCTCACTCATGATTTCTTCCCATCTATAAATAACTGTCAACAATTCTTCATATTATCACCAAAAAATGATTTTCCTCACGTTATCTATGATCTCTCACGTAAACAATAAGAAAATACGTGTATTATTGAAAGACTCTTCTCAACGCTTGCAACGCATACGGGAAGAAATCGTAAGTGGGAGGAAAAAAAAATCCTGCATTATTTTCATCAAGATGAGTTTTGCATATTTTCGAGGAATATAGGAGTGCTTCTAAAGGTTTGCTTCTCTGCATAATATCGTTAATTTTTTGTTCTTTTATTCGACGCGTTTTGAAGGGGAAATTTTAAAAAAAACACTTTGAATTTTCCCAAAGTATCAAAGTAGTGACCGACTTGTGGATTTTTAATATTAAGAACTTATACTTCAGAAAAAAATCCTAACTAGCCAAGTGTAAAAGGAAGAATAAAAGCGTGATGTTTAAAGAAAAAGTATTTATAATAAAACTTTGCATAAAAAATGCATCTACTTAAAGAATTGTTAAGAGGGTTTAAGATTTAAACTGTTAAAAAATATATTTCTTTTTCATAGTTTTAGAAATTTGTATAAATAATTTCATAGTTAAAAAAATTTGTTTAAAATAATAATGCAAAACGAAAAATATATTTACTTGATGAAAAAATTATTTGGATTTTTTAGCCAAAGAATAAATCGCACACAAAGATTTTCTAATGTACTTAAGTGAAAAAGCAAAACAATTTTTTTCAGGGCAGTGTTTCGTTTTGTATAGAAGAATATTAATATTATTTTTTCGGTGAATAAAGTTCTATGGGCGATATTTTTACTTCGAAGCATTTCATATTTTGGTAAAAGCAAAAAAAAAGATTTTGTGAACTTGTTATTTTTTTTTAAACTAAGCAAAGAATTAGATGAATGTAAATTCGAAATGATCGGGAAAAGTATAAGCGATGACGCAACGAGACTTTAACGTAAAATCACAAATATCTTACACTTTAGAAAATTTTGTTTTCCACTTTTCAAACTAAGAATAGATTATTATAATTGCAGATCCCTCGGTAAATGTAGTTTCCGACGCAGCATGACTTCGAAAATTTTTTGGTACCGTAAAACATACAAATTTATTCTGGCGGCTGATGAGAAAAACAAATATTGGAAATATAAAAAACATCAGAAAAAACCTGAAATGAATGGAGA
>QLNU02003225.1:78591205-78617670 GCA_006491805.2 Dysdera silvatica
TATATATATATATATATATATATATATATAGCAAAATTGTAGTATGATTGTGACATGTAGTACCTTCTAATGTAATGTTTTTTGCAAGGATGCAATATCGTTACCACTATGTCATTGTACGGTTTTTTGGATATGGAATTTGTAATGATATTCTACGGTTTTTCCAGTTAAATACTGGCAAATCGGTTGAATGCATTTCGATGTCCGTTGCAGAAATACTTCGTGATCAAATATCGTGTCAGTTGCAGATTACATCCGTGTGTCATATATTAAAATATAAGACCGTGTTCACGACGTTTGCACCTGTTACTAACGGCCCTTGTCTGCAGTTAATCAGCACCGGCAAATAATCAAGGCATACCGTTACATGTCAAACCAGCGCATCGCATATAATATGGTAGACAAAAGATGCATTGATTGGGGCCGGGGATAAGGGGCGAAAAGAGGGGTAAATGTCCAGGGGCCCGGCGTGAAATTTTAGTAGCATAACAAACATAATATAAGGATGTAAGATATTATTACCCTTCACAGGGATAACACAATTGCCAAATATGGTCAACACAAGAAAGCCTCCGGGGCGAGAATTTTGTGAGTTTTCGTGGGGGAATTTATTATACAATAATTTTTGCCACCCACGTATTAATTACAGCTCAAACTAGAGCTTTTTTTATTTTGGAGAAAAAGAGACGCTTTCCTCATCCTGGACTCGAACCAGGGTCCCCGCGTTGTATGTCGCGTATTATAATCATTCTAGATGTTTAAGTTAACTTTGCCATCGTCTAAATCAGGGTTGTCCAAACTTTTTGGGCAGAGGGCCACATAAAAAATTTCCACGGATCTTGCGGGCCAGCGGTTTCGGAGAAAAAACACCTTGTTTGTTTGTTTGTTTGGATTTTTTATGGCGCAAGAGCATCTGGGCTATACTGCGTCAAAAAAACCAAAAAAAACCCCCACCTTACTCACAAAAAGCCTTTCTTCATAACTTCTTCTGGTTATTTTTTATTTTATTTATTTTTTTTTTTGTCTTGTTCCCTTGCGATATGGAAGAGCATCACCAATACTGTCCCCGTTGTTTTCCTGTATCTATGAAAAAAAAAATCTAAAATTTTTGTTTTGATATCTTTTATTCCAAAGAATTGTCAGCGGGCCAGAACACTATTAGCGGGCCGGTTTGTGGTCCCTGGGCTGCATGTTGGACAATCCTAGTTTAAATGCATTTTTACACTAATAAAATACCACAACATGTAATGTCACAGCATAAAAATAAATATTTTATAATATATATATTTTAAAAATTCAATCAAAACCTTGAAACCCCATAAATACAAAGATATCTTAACAGGTGCGCCAAATGGGCCCTAGCCCCGAATGCGTTAAGAGGACCCTGCATACATATAGATGTGCGTCTGTATGCGTGTGTGTGTGTGTGTGCAAAAGGTGGTTGTTAAAAACGTTACGAGCTTGGCAATCCATTAGCTTTTAGCCTTTGAAACATAGTTGGAGACGGGAAGACAGGGATTGATTGGATGGGGCGGGGGCTATCTGATAAACTGCCTAGATATCAGTAAATTATGTTCCGGGCCCCGGCGTTGACTATATAAAGTTATGAAGTCAGGATGTTATTCAATAACGGCATTTTATTATGAATAAACCAGTACCGAATTTACATATAGGCCAAGTAGCCCCGTGCCTATAGCTTGGCGATTTTGGGGACACCTCCCCAAGGACCTTGACGGGGCTCGATGTTATTTAATTTTAAAAGTTATTTTAATATTGCTTGTTTACAAAAATGTCCGAGTTAGACTATCGATAAACCTGAATATTATATATAATAAATTTCAAAGCAAAACTCATTATTTACTGATTGAACATGTCGGAGGCCACATTTTTAGGGGCCCATTCTCTCCTTCCAGCCTAGGCCCCATTAGATTCTCCTTAATCTAACATTGGAATAAATGTTCCTCACCTAAAAATGTTTGCTCTTTTCGTCTTCGTTTTCAAGGCGCAAGGACAGACACAATTATGCCGCGTCAAGAACTACAGCTTTCCAAGGAATTCAAACTTTTGTCGCCCAGGGAATTGGACCACAGATCAGTAGAAACCCGTCAAGCATTCGTTACTGCATTTGAACTCAAACCCGACTTTTCCGCCAGGCCGACAATTGCGTTGTCGTTACACGACCGTGGGGCAATTGCCTTTCCACCCCCGAAAAAGAATTTTTTAATTCTTTTAACCAACAACCGTCTGAAATTCTTTTTAAATGATTTGTATGACAGTACTTCTATACAGTGCCCGATTAAGGATTTTGTGGGCCTGGACTGGAAGAGAATAGAATCCATAAAGATTTGGCCTCAACGATATTTATGTCAATAAATCAATGGTTTTTCTGCAAAGTCGATTATCCATAATAGGGAGAGTTCAAGCATTACGTAATCACCCTTTGGGGCGGGGGTTGCTGTTGTTGCTTACGTAATACTTGAATTCTCCCATATTCAGGTTTATTAATAATGAAACATGGACATTTTGCAAATAAACAAGATTAAAATAAGTCTAAAATAATAGCAACCCCTATCAAGTTCCCAGAGGTGGCCTCAAAAATCGCGGGTCCTACTTGGCATATACGCAAAGGCGGCATTGCTTCTACATTGAAGGATTGCATGACGGGAACTATAGGTCGGTCACGAAAAGTTGTCCGATGGTGCCGTTAGAAATAAGGGGAGCTGACGTCACAAAGGGCATAGCCGATTCCAGCAGAGGGAAGGGTGTCATTTCAGAACTGTTTTTTAGTGAACGTTTGTCTGCGCCAAAAAACCAGTTTTGAAATGAAGTTCTCCCCTCTGCTATAAACGGCTAGGCCGTTTGTGACGCCAGGTCACGTTATTTCTAACGGTACCATCGGTCTACTTGTCGTGAACGAAATATATACCTTATCGTGCCCTCGAACCTTTTTTGACTAGGGAACAAAATTCCGGATTAGAGATCGATAAAAAAATGGCAACATTTGCTGCCATAGTCGGATTCAAGTCCGATTTTTCTATATGGTGGATAAACCACCGTTGGGCAAGTGTGAGATTAAATGATTCACAAACTAGATCAGCCAGTATTGTGAGCCGTGGTATCTCTAAGGTGTAGTTCGTTCACGAAAAGTGGTTCGATGGTACCGTTAGAAATAACGGGAACTGACGTCACAAACGGCCTAGCCGATTACAGCAGAGGGGAGGACGTCATTTCAGAACTGGTTGTTGGCGCAGACAAACGTTCGGTAAGAATCATTTCTGAAATGACGTCCTCCCCTCTGCTGTAATCGGCTAGGCCGTTTGTGATGTCAGCTCCCGTTAATTCTAACGGTACCATCGGACTACTTTTCGTGATATTTGCTATAGATATTATGTACAGTCTCTCTTATCCATTTTTTTCCATACGCTCAACTTCTTGCCTTTTTTCGATATCTTTGTGCATAATCATAAGCATTGGGAATAACAAATTTCTCCTTCAACAGTAAAATCACGTTGGTTTTTTTTTTAGTTCAATTTTGATAACCATACTTCGTTTTAACCATAACTATAATGAAAGGGCGGAAGGTGATTTTTTTCACCTTTGATTGTTGCAAGATGTATTATGATGACGAATTTTTTGTGGAGGGACACGTTGTTCGCCCAGGGCGGCATATTTGCTTGCGTCGGCCCTGTACATACTTACGCCGAAGCTGTACACAAAGAGATGCGTTTGTGGGTTAATAAATGTATTATATACAGTAAAAATCGGTTATAACGACCTTCAAGGGACCGTGCAAATTCGGTCGTTATAACCGATAGTCGTTATAAACAATATCTTTTTAAAATCACAGTAGCCTATAGTATAATGTACTCTAGAGTTTTATAAATTATTTTGATAGTAAAAAGTATTAAACTTTTTGGTTTCAAAATTAAATAAAAATATATTTAATTATAATGAATTTAATTTCCGTCTATATTAAATTATATTTATAGCCACACTAAATAAGTAGTATTTTTTAGTTTTTTAAATTGAAAAAATTCTAGAAAATACTAAAGTATATAATGTAGAAAACAAATCTAATGAATAATATTTATTATATTATACTAATGACTTCCGAACAGTGCCGGTTTAAGAGATTTATGGGCTCTACGCTGAAAAAATAAAATAGGCCCCTAAAGAATATGACCCTCGTGATATTCAATTAATAAATAACGCCGTTTTTTGTTTTGTTTTTGTTTTTAATAAAGGTTCATTACCTTCAATATTCAGGTTTAGCAGTAATAAAAATTTCTCGGACATTTGTAAATAAACAAGATTAGAATAACGCTTAAATTTTGATAACTAACCCACATTGTTCTGCTTTATGACTGTCAAGTCGCGTCGTTATATCCGATACGAATTTCCCTAGTTAGAATCTACGTAGACTACAAAATCGCCGTCGTTATAGCAGGTTTCGTCGTTATATACGATGTCGTTATAACCGATATATTTAGTATGGAGTAGAATAGCAAACCAAACTTCTTGTAAAAATTCCGTCGTTATATGCGGTTGGTCGTTATAAACGATTTTCACTGTATTATACGAAAAATATTATTAACTATAAAATAAAATCCTTCATATGAGAAAATTTATTTTCATCAAAAATTCTTCTTTTTTCATTGGACCCCCCTTCTTAGAAATCCTGTTACCGAGACTGATTTACGCCAATATTTGAATAAATTTGATGAAGTATTTGCCTTGAAGTCATTGTTTTTGTTTATTAAATTATAAAAATTTAAACTAATTTTTTAATCGGTTTTAAAAAAGTTTAATTTTAATAAAGTAATATCTTATTTACATGGTAAACGTTATTCTTTATGATCTACAGAAAATGGTTAATCCGTAATTTTTAGCGTAGTTAAAACCGTTTGTTGTTGGACAATGTGTAAATTCTTGTTTCGGTTAAAAATCAAAAATGGGCAATTCTTTTCGTTGAAGTCAGATATATAAAATTGCTCTATTACCGATAATAAATATTAAATCGGTCCACCCAATTTCGCAATATTGTCTGCGTTGCACTTTTAATCTCCCACCTTTTCTACAAGCTCAAATCGTTCGATAAGTGCATGTTTCCGACATGCTTCATTAAGCTTGCTATTAAGCTGTGATTCAGTTTATCAAAGCAGCTGTTATAAATTGGGTGAGGGATTTTTCGGAAAGGTATTTTCTCTATACGTTCTAGCAATCCCCTTTCCGTTTTCCCTCGATATAAAAAGGGAAGCGCACAGCATCTGGGCGTTGAAGGAAACCGAGCAATCAAATCATTCGATTCCTAGCTGAGATTGATAGGGATAAAAAAAAGGGTGATTGAGGGGAAGTTTGCAGACAGGGTGTTCCCACGCACATTTTGGGGTGGCTGGACCCCTCTTCCATCTACCTCCCACGTTGCCATCTGACTCGTTACAAAAGGGTAAGTTGACGACCTTGAAACGACCTCTATGTCTAAACGGGCGTCAATACAGTGAACTGAAAAAAAAAATCGTTTTCAAACAGAGATGGCGAAAAATTGAAGAATTAATTGCCAGTTTCAGGAAATTAATCGTGAAAATTACATGCGTGCATGCGGAGATCGAAGTTTCAGTGCAAAGGTCAGAGGACTTGTTCCATTAGAAATGGCATTTCTTGTGCCATTAAAGCAAGAACAAAAATTGATGGCATCGTCACTGCATGGCATCGTCGTTACTTACCTACTGCTAGATGAAGGTTTCGTTAAGTATCTTTCATAAATGTTTGCCTAGATACAAATAATCTACATCTTGTGCCCATTCACACATAACTATTTTGAGCAATTCGCATCCATATAACCCTAGTATCTAAGTTAAGTAAATCTTAACACACCGTATCTAAGGTGGGGGGAAGGGGGCGGTCGCCTCGGGCCACATTTCGGGGGCGGCAATTAGCCTTTAAAAAACAAAATTTATTTGTTTTGTTACCCCATTGGGGCTGCGGCAACGACAGTCCCTCGCCCAGGGCGGCAAAACATCTAACTACGCCACTGTATGATCCCAACCCGTTTTCCTGTTTTATTTACCTATTTTTATGCAGGTATTTCCCCCGTTTTCGACCAGAGAACATACAGGAAAACAGAGACCGAAAAATATACAAGAAAACAGAAACCAAAGAATATACAGGAAAATAGAGACCGAAGAATAGAGCGAAAGAGACGAAAGAATACACAGAGCATATTTATCTTCTTCGTTTCGACTGTCGGTCGGGGAAAATTGAGAGTTTTAATTGCTAATCGTTGACCAGTTCTTTTTGAGGTATGCCAATATGTGCCGCCCCTAGGGGTGTGTCTCATTTGCCTATTTGTCAATCCACCACTGCCTAGGATACATGAAAGCCTTGCGCCTGTCCTGCGTTTATATGCACAGATGTAGGTAGAATACTATACCACACAACAAAAATAAGATTAATTTCATTACGTTGGTTCCTTTATCCGTTTCCCATGCTCTTGCATTTTCCGCTTTGGGTTTGAGCTTTAAGGTAATGTTCTTCAAAATATAATCCATGGATGCCTACGAAGTGGTCTGCAGGATCTTCATGAAATTTTAGAAAAATGAATTAACGTATTCAGAAGAACATGACGCGAAAATGCTCCCATCTGCGACGAAAAACATCCGATGCGGACAGTAAGATTTCTATAAGCAAACTTTCACAAATGTCTAAGTACTTCAAAAATTCCATGTGGTGATGAAAAAACCGGATACAATAATGGCTTTGATGATTTAATGATGATCCACAGAACCGTTTCTTTATCTTGCAAATTATAGGGGTTAGTGGAGTCCAATATTACTAACTAGAGTTGGCAACTTCAGTTTCAGACAATACATTTTTCTATTTCCTATCTAGGAAAGGTCTCCGGACACTTCCAAGCTTGGTGGTCAGCGTTAGGCAAACGAATATCTGTGATTTAACCAAAGTTTCTGAAACACTGTTCTTGGATATTTTTCGTTAATCAACTAAACTAACTTCGTGCATTTTTGTTTTATGTACACGGTTTTCATGATAGGATATTATGCGGTTATCATGACGACTGTGGTATGATTTCTCTTTGCCTTATTGTTGTTAATTAGTAACGTTTGATGACAAGCGACAACTTGTTTTTGATTGGCAATCATAGAACCTTTTCTTTAATGCCTCGTCACCTCAACTTCATGCACTGTTTTTTAATTGAGTTATTGTTTTCACTCCTGAACTTGTTGACAAGATATGGTTTGGCTTTCCCATTACAGGATCTTGAAATTCGGTTTCCAGAAACCAAAACTTTTGGTTTTTAATTTGAAAGGACTTATTCCCTGTTGTATGTTCTTCAAGCAGTCCGCTTCTTGAAAAACAGTATCTCAACAGTGGACATCCTTTCCATGTTTGTTTAACTGTTCGATGTTATCAATGAAAGCAACCGTAGGTCCTCTCAAAGGGCACCTACTTCGAATTCTCGGAGGGCGCGAGTCCTATAGCCCATGAGGGCGCACCTGCCCTGTGGCCGGTTGGCCGAAGGCCCAGTCCGCGCCTGAAAGCAACAACAACCATTAATTGATAACGATACCAACAGGCAAATGTTCGAATAGGTATGATTGATTATGAACAACTCAGGAGAAATAATACTAACCTAAGCACTAACTTAAATTAGGCCAGAATTGTATGATGAATAATAATTAAACAATCTGAATGCCTTGAGAAGTGTTGCGAGGTATGTGGTTTAGGGAAAGAGAATTGCTAAGAAAAGATTACTAAGAGAATATTTAAGAAAAGATTACTAAGAGAATATTTAAAAGATTACTAAGGGAATATTTAAAAGATTACTAAGAGAATATTTAAGAAAAGATTACTAAGAGAATATTTAAGAAAAGATTACTAAAAGAATATTTAAGAAAAGATTACTAAGAGAATATTTAAGAAAAAAGTTCCGACATAGAAGGAGAGAACTGGGAATTAAATGATGCTCAAAGATGTAAGTGGAGAATCTTTATATGCTGAAGTGGAAAATAAAATAATTGTATGATATTTTCATGAAGCAGTGAATGCTCATTTATTATTTTTCCATGTTTACGGATATATTCCAGAATTGTCTCAATCATGCTCTGAGAACATAAAGCATTGTGCTCTTGCCCCCCCACCCCGTGGGTACTAAATATTAAATTTGATCATGGAGTTGAGGCTTTAACTTTAAGCCGATAAATTGGGAAAAAACGTTTAGAGTTGGAGATGAATATACCTTTGCCTTGTAAATCAAGAAGTAAAGCTTGAAAGTTTGTAACCATTCTTTTCACACAGATTATAAGTAAATACTTTTACTTCTTAAAAGAAGATTTTTGTGAGCTCCATTTAGAATATTCTTAGAATTCATTATTAAAAAAATTATTGAAAAAAAAAAAAAGATTTATTTACATAATGACGTGGGTATTTTGACAGAATGATTAATGGGGTATAAGATGTGAAAAATGCGAAATTTTATTATATAGAAGAGATTACAAAATTCTTAGACTACTATTGAAACTATTAATACTGCAATTTATATAAATGTATAATGTATCTGCAATTGTGATTAATTCCCCTAAATAAAGTTTGTACTGCATTGAAACTAATAATATTTTTTAAGAAGAGATGTATTTGTACTGTAATAGGAAAATTAAACATTTTTTTAATTAAAAGTTAATTCTGTATTTTATGTTCTATTTTTTAAATAATCATATTTGTAGGTTGAACGTTTTGTTAATAATGTACTGATGTGTTTAACTTTGGATTCTTGTTTATCTGCTCGAAATTCTTTTACTTTTATTAATAATTTTATATTCCAAAGACATCATCAACAACCATTTTCAATCCACTGCAGGATGGAGGTCTCTCTGTTATCACACATACCAGCAGTACGGTGCATGAAATAATACAGAGGAAGCGGGATTAAGTTCACCACGTTGGCCGGACGTATTAGCAAACTGGACCTGCCGCTTAACGAAGAATCCGAACTTCGGTCACCACAGCCAAAGTTCTGCGCTAAGACAGGGATTCATTGTGTCACCCTCTTATGGTGTAACCATCACCGATGCAGCTTCGCAGAGGCGCTCGGTCGAGTACCGGTATTCTTGGCACAGAATGGTTTTGGGACTCCGAATATACAGATAGGTTTATGTGCCATTATGCATAAAATGAGGCCTGTACTTTCAAAAAATAAAACCACGGATAAAGTTTATCTTTCAATGCGCGATAATTCGAGAACCACCCTTTGAAAAATTAGCTTCAGCACAATTTTAGATTATAACTATCTAGGCCTAGATTATTAGATTATAATTATTTAGATTTTAGAATATTTTTTAAAATCTTTGTAACTCTAAAATCTATAAATATTACTATAATTGCTTCGCAAAGTTAAAAATAAAACAACCATATTTTAAATGGATAATCAGCATCACCTTGTATGGGAGTGTTCAAGTATTACGTAAGCAATACTTTGGGCATTTTATACCTCTCCACCCCTTGGTAAGCAAAAATTAACATTGGATAACATAAGAAAATAAGCATAACAGCAATCCCCTCCTCTCAAAAGGGGCTTACGTAATACTTGAACTTCTCCTATAGACCAGCTGTTGCCAACCGGTGGTCGGTAGAAAAATTTGGGCATCATTTGCATTTTTAATATTTTATTAATAATAAAACAAAAATAATATTCTAAGAAATTCTCATATTCTGAATGACAATTTTCGCCTTTATATTGCACTAAATTCACGAAATGTGGTCCGCGGGATTTAAAATTATGAATTTAGTGGTTCATGAGGTCCGAAAGGTTGGCGACCGCTGCTATGGATGACACAGGACGAAAAATTAACGCCAGATCTTTTGGTGCGGAAAGCAGCCTTGAAACAAATTATTCCACAGGACTACTGATACTTAATAAAATATCAAAATAATAATTATTGACCTAATAATTATAATTGAATAAAATGTATAAAATTATTTTATTTGATTACTCAAACTGGTAAGCAAAATATTAATCATATATATATATCACTAGATATTTGAATATCATCAATATTAATATGTAAAAATTGAATGCCGGATGATTTATACATAATAGAGTCCCGACGTTATAAGTATGGAAAGGTGATCGACTTATAATTTGGTGGTTAATAACTAAAATTTCATTTTAATGTGGCTAATAATTTCGTTTTTATTGTCATTCAATAAAAAGTATATGGCCAACCCGCTGCGTGTATTAATGGTACGCATCCTACGGGTGGTGCCATTTAGTGGCAGGCCGAGGTATTTTGTATGGCATGTAGAAACCTAATATTTTTTTTTAAACGTATTTATTACGGTATGTTGCTGTTACACGAACCATATTTCTACCAACATAATGAGATTATTTTAATTTCAGTCCTCCTAAATTATGTCGCGTTCTGGAAATTTTTTCCTGTTCCTGATTTTCCGACTTTACATGGATTAACACTAAGTCAAAGATGGAGGTTTGGTTGATTCTACGTGTGGGAACAATACTTTTCAGTAACAATTGCGATTAAAACTAAATATTGTTCCAAATTAACGGATGCTCACCTGATTAATTTAATCTTGATTGCTTATTCAAAATAAACCATAATATACGGAAAATAGTAAGGAGCAGGCAAATTACAAAACCCACATTAACAATTTATAAATGACATTTTCATTATGAGTTATAAACTTGTGTTATTTATTTGATGCTTTATGATAATGATAGAATGACAATAAGTCTTATGTAACAGAATATAATTACATTTTCATTTAAGCCTGGTATAGGTCTAATTTCTTAGGAAAAAGGACAGCTCGAGCAGCGCCCCCCTGTAACTAAGTCATAGAGGGCGTTGGCCCGAGTGGCATGCCGACCCTGCAAAAGTCTTATTGTGGCACATGACAAGAAAAAGATTGATGATGATGATGATTATTTGTATGCAGAAGGGTGATTAGATGTTGTCCACATTAACAGACTGTATTTCCATACGAGGTTATGGCGAAGTCATTGTGAAGAGACACCTCTCCTACCCTCTAATGCGATGATGAGGTATGAAGGGGTGATTTGACGTTTGGAGTAGCTTCAAGCATCGGGAAAAGGCAGGTCGAACCTGATGAAGTTTGAAAGTTTGATGAAGAAGGACAGGAGACTGTGAACGATGAAGATGCAAGTGGTGGAAGAAAGCCAAGCCGAACGTGCAGGACACAAAACAGCAGGAACAAGCGGGCGTAGAGAAGGGGCAAGGGCAGCGAGCAGGATCCGAACGGCAGGCGGAAGACATCAACAGCCAAACAGTAGAGGCACCATTGACGACAAGGACGAATACGAGAGAGAAAAGACGAGCAGAGGCAACTACGGACTCCAGGATGAAAAGATACTGCCGAAACTCCGATGCATTCTTTGGAAGCAGATACTTGGCCATTGCAAGAAAGAGCGTTGAGGGAGATAGTGGTGGATAGGGGATCAGAAAAGGGCAATTAAACCTATTAAATCCGAACCATCGATGCAAGGCGAAACCAGGGGCAGAAACCAGAGCAATAACCTTGTAGTCAAGATGAAGAAGGGGACAAAACAATGAATGAAAAATGAAGGAAAAGGGAGAGCAATGTTCCGTGTGTCCGCTCCCTCTGACGTGAGAACCAGAGCCGGAATTCCAAGAAAAAGGTTGGCCATCATTGGTTTAAAATAATTATAAGATTGTCATTGATCAAACTAATTATAGATTGTCATTGGTTAAAAGAATAATTATAGATTGCCATTGGTTAAAAGAATTATAGATTGTTATTGGTTAAAAGAGTTAAAAAAAAAAAAAAGAAACGAGAAGAGTTGGACACACATACCAAATGAAAAGACACGCATGACACATGCTGATCCGATAACTTTTATTTTATAACTTTCACAAGGAAATTACCATCTTATTGTCGCATTGTTTCAGGGGATTTGGAATCGATTTCGGGTTAAATTTTGTGATAGTGGTAGAACTTGAGTCATAAGCTTCCTTTGATCAATGGCGTATCGTTTGAAAAATCGTTCATCCACCGCTGACTCGCTCCATTTATTCGCGGAAACACTGCATGGCTCGGTACCCACGAACGACTCATCAGTAATCCGAACGGATATCACTGATTTGATCGAAACTACTCTCGGCGATTTTGTTTTAAATATCAAAGTTTATTTTCGTTTTATTATTAAAAATAGATCCCACTTCGATTAAAAAAGAAGAGGGCGGAAATTTTTGCTGTTGATAGTCAAAAACTCAGACAGTGACGTCATTTTAAAATAAGTCAATAACCTGCGAATTCCCCTTTTTTGTTATTGTACGCTCCGCGAAAGAAATTGATCATCTTTTGATATTTTATAGAATGTCCATTTTGGCAGTTAATCTACTATGGCTAATTACGTGCGCGTGTTGAGGGGAGAGGCAGAAGAGGGGCAATTTAAATGAGAAGTTAATAACTAGATAATTAAACAGGTTACTGATTAGAAGTTGTGATAATGACATAATTATAATCTTCGTTGCTTCAGATATTATTATAAATATTACCCCTTTGTGTTAAATAAAATTTCCCGAAATTAGTAACACATTTTTGTGACATTAACTGAAATGCGCAATTCGTGTATCTTCTAAATATTTTTATCATTACTATAATTTTATATTTATTTTCACTTACTGATTATCGTTATATGTTAAAATAAAAATGGAATAGAACTCGATATATTAAGAAATTGACATATTGCAGAGATGGATCCAGAGCGGGATTTATTTTTTTGGGGGTGGATATAAAATGCAGTAGAACCCACTAATAACGATCCCGCATTTAGCGAGTGTCCTGATATAGCAAAGAAAACATGGATTTTGTTTGACATAATGATTAAGCGTAATAAAATGAAACTAGCTTTACAGAGCAAGTATTTTTTGACCCTGGATTTAACGAGAAATTAAAAAAAAAACAACAAAGCAGGAAATCAATCTTTTTGTAATTCTTATTTATTACTTTTTTTTGGTAAAAATTCGGTTGCTATATGCGGTTGGTCGTTAATAATCGGCGCTTGCTGTAATCGTTTTCCAGCGCAGTTTTATGGATTTGGGAGAGAAAATTTCCCTAATCCCCACCCATAGATACGCCACTTCGTATTGAAATAAAACTTCATATATATATATATATATCATACAAAGGTGTATGCAGTGGCGGATTTACCAATAGGCTTACGTTTTTTTTTAGCATATAGGCTTATGTCGAAAAAATTGACCAATATGCTTACGTCGCAACTTTGCCGACGAGGAATTTACAAAGGCGGGGCTGAATTTTTTGGTAGCCAGATGAATTAATTTCAAAATGTTATACTAAAATCACATGTACGGTGTCACTTTGCTTGGCGCAGAACGATCATTGTTGTCCTTCCCCCATAAAAATACAACCAACCAACTGCATTATATGTTCAGAGCCATAACTAGACATTGGTGAAGGGAGGGCTGCCAATGGCGCCGCCTCGGGAGAGGTTGAAAAGGTGCCAAATTTTCGGATACTTAAGAAAAAAAGAATTTGGAAAAACCGCCAAGGGCATCAAATAAACAAAAAAAGGCTCTAAAATCTCTGTTTTGCCTCTAGTTACGTTTGGTAAGATTGGGCGGCAAAATATGTCAGCCTACGGGCGGCGGAATCGCAAATCCGCCTCTGGGTATATCAAAGGAAAAACAATTTAAAAAATGTAAGTATGAATATTTGCCACACAGAGAAAGAGGAAAGAGGAATAAATGGCAAATACTCACATGAAATATTCAAACAATCCTTGCTTAACTTTAAAAAAAAAAAATCTGGAGGAATTGTTGAAATAATTTGCACGTCTCACGATACTCTCGTGTAGAAGCATTATTATACTCATACGAGTAGCTCATGGTACGTTAGCGTAATTACTGAATCGAGGCGCATTGTTCTTCATCTCTTGTCGAACTGTGGGCTTGCTGGAACTCTGGATGAACATTTTTTTGTGAAGATATAGTCTTCATGGCGTCGGAATGGCAACGCAAGGATCGTTGATTCAATTCTAGGCCCGGTTGTTAGCCGCTGCATTTCACGACACTCTTTTACGCCGTGCATTTACGACACGGATGATTCCAATCTGGGTCTCAGAATGGGCAGATAAATGTCAAGTCATAGACCTAATAATATTAATAATGGAATTGTAGAAGCATTCTTTGAAATAATTTACTATGGCATGTTGTAATTACACATTCGCAAATTTCTGAGAAGGTTAAATAATTAATAAATTTATATGTCTTAAAGCTTATATAATTGATCAAAAGTACAGAAATAGGAAAATATTTACGATGATAATAAGGGTAATGGGATATAAAGTGTATTATAGATCCCATTACCTATATCACTGCTGTTGAAAAGAATATAGGTAATGAATTCTAAAGTACCGCCACTTTTTTGTTTGAAGTGATTACACATGCCAGAGATATCAGCGTTTTGTGTTTAAACCTACTTAATCGTCTTCTTAGGCTATAGGTGAGGATTAACGCTGTTTTCGTTACTGAACGTATGTCAAACATCGAGAAAAGCTTTTCCACTTGGATGCTTTCAAATTATCGTTTTTGAAATTGCGAATCGCTGCTGAATCGAAACTTATTCCCTATCATGGTTTAAGAATAATTTTCTAGTGTCAAGATAAAACCCAATATGTAGTCTGACTCGTTCATAGCGAACCCGGATAAATCAAAGATTTTTAATGTCTTTTGAACCTTGCGATATTTACCAACGGGATGGATAAATCGAAGTTTACGTATCGCATATTTTGCGGGTTCCTTTGTTATAAACGGGTTCCAACACACACACGCACGCACGCGCACGCATGCACGCACGCGCACGTGTGTGTGTGTGGGTGGTAATTAAGTATTATCACCAATATTAACGCTTGGTCTGTTAATTTTAAGTACACAAGTGTTTTTTTAGAACAACTTCAGAAATTTCAATGTTGTAAGGGTCGCTTAGGGCATAAAAGTATCCAGTATTGAAAATACATTAAAAAAAAAAAAGCTCCAGTGAATAAGATTTAAAGTATGTTTACAAAGACAGATTCTCTCAAAGACTTCCTCATTAACAGACATTTGCCATTTAGTCATTTTATTTAAATATATTCATTAATCTACCTTTAAATACAATTAACATATTTTTAGATTCAACTGTTTTTATGAGAGCACGTTTTGCCCTTTTGTAGTAAGTTTTATAATTTTTAGAAGAAGCATTTCTAAGCAGAGAAGAACCTTTTGACATTTCTTTCTCGGGATAAGTAAATAAGGAATGCATGATGTTGACGAACTTTGAGCTTCTGATCATTATTGTGTAATTAGTATCATACACACGGGAGTAATTGTATTCTTGCTAATTAAATCTCCTTATTGTTCTTGTCTTGTTACCTAGAAGATGTCAATGTAAACAGCAGGAAATGCCGAATAATCTTTCTAAAGTAATTCATTTTCCCAACGCATTTGATTCATTTATGCGAAGATTTTTTTTAGCATGGAACTTTAGTGCGAATTTGGTGTTCGCTTACAGATGGTAGAATGCTATTAATCGTTCATGAAAAAAAAAAAAACCACCGGCTGTTGATTTTATGAATTTGAAGAATTTAGCGACGAAAATATAATTTGTTATTACTAGAGACCAGAAGTTTAGGCACTGAAAATGGCGAAAAAAGGAAGGCAAAAAGACAAAAATTTAAAATACGCATTAAAAAAAAGGCACTTTAAATTATGGAAAAAGACATTTAAATCAATAAAAAAATATGGAAAAAGACATTTAAATCAATGAAAAGGGGCAATTAAATAAATTTAAGTTCTAAAGGCTGGCTATTAGAAATCACAGAACAGACTATTAGAAATCTAATGCACATATTCCATATACTCTCTTCAAAATAGAATAAAAGAAGTAGGCGTCATTGAAAAAAAATTGATAATGTAACAGCGAACACACAATTACATTGTTAACTCCAAAGCACAACGAAGAACGTTAACATGGTTTCCTTTTAATACGAAACATATACACGGTAGCTCAAATATTTACACTATTTACACTTTCTAACAGTTTTTAAATTCACTGCTGTCGTCTTATTTGCCTAACGCGGACCCATCGTCCGCTACCTTCGAGAGTCTAGCTGTCTCTCGGCGGGTCGGTAAGGTCATATGACCCCCCTCCCCGAATCCACAATTATTCTCATAGTCCAGGTGCTGCCATCTATTGACAGTTATGAGAAGTAAAAGTTAAACAGTTTCGTTACAATAATACTTTTTTTTTTAAATATTTGAAAAGGAAAATTTTTACATACAAGATAATTTTAGATGGGTTTATTCGAACAACCTATCTCCTCTTATTGCACATTACTACGACATGCTTTTTTAAATTCCCAAATGTGAAATTTTGATATCTATCAGTCAGTAGGATTTTATATTGTGAAAATATCTATCCACTTCAACTGAGCGCATATCTATAGCAGCATGTCATGGTAGAAGACGTGGGCAGTTCTACTATAGCATCACCACTTAGGCCTTTTCCTCTATTCATAATGGATTCAAAGTCTTGATTCGCACGCCTGGGGTAGGGGGTGAGGTATTTGACCGTAAAAATGAAGTACTGGTATTTGAAGGTCCGTTAAGAGCGGATTTTATTGTATATATATGTATAGGAATTCCAAAAAGTATATAAAAATACAAAGTAAATGAACTTAAAACGCAAAAATACGAACAGAATTGGGCATTTACAGCAAAAAAAAAGGCATTGTACTAAAAAATTTAAAAATAGGCAAAATAAAGCATTTATGGGGTTTTGCTTGAACTTCCGAGTTCTGGTTATTACATTATAATTTTTGCAAAATTGTTCAATAACAATTAACAGAGATCATAATAGACAGTGGGAATACAGGAATTATTGTTAATAAGAAATATTCTGATAACCAGGGCTCGACAAATCAGGTCGCTATAGGCGACTAGAATTTTGCAGTTGTCGAGTTTGAAATCTTTTCGTAATAGATTTCTAGGTTTTCTTATTGAGGAGAGCGAATATCGTTCTTGCCTGGCGAGTACTGTTTGACGTGATTTGCGGAACCTTGCTGCTAACGATTTATAATACTTCGATAAACTATAAGGTAGTCAGACCTGGTTTATAGTCAGTTTGGTTATAATGAGAACCCGCTTAAAACGAGAGGAAATAAAACTTTTTATTTCAAAATATACGGGACCGAAAGTCTTTATTACTAGAGCAACCCTGTTATAATAAGTTAAGAGCCCAGTTAAGAGCCCAGTCCAGTTAATAGTCCTGTTAAGAGTCCAGTAAAAATTTCCGTTAAGGGAGAGTTCAAATATTACATAAGTAATATTTTGACCATTTCAACCCCACACACACACACCGTAAGTAAAAATTAACATTGGCCAATATAGGAAAATAAGATCAACAACATCCCCACAACCCAAGGTGTTTACGCAATACTTCAACATTCCTTAATTTGCATAGATCGAGACTAGAAATTGATTTTCTCCTTTTTTACAATGATTTTGTCCTTTACACATTGACTGCCGATCTCGCGCTAGCGCGTGATCAGGGCACTAACTATCAATGCAACTCCACACGACAGGCAGCGAACGTGTTAAGGGTTTAAGACAATAAAGGAATTTTTTTAAGTAATTCTGAGAAAATCTTACTACTTAAATATACATTATGCAGTAATTGCAATATTCGTTTTGCCGTTTTGTCAATTTTTCCTTTCTTTTATCTTATTTGAATGGTAGCCCGGTTTTAAAATGGACCCGGATATAACGAATAAAAGTGTCCATACCTTCGTGCTCGTCGTAAATTAGAGATGAGACGGGCTCAGCCCGAAGACGGCTCGGGCTCGGCGGGCCCGGGCTCATCAAACAGATGCAACTGACGCCGAAAACTGACTTTTCAATATCGAAATTCTCCACACAATACAATTATGTGATTTGTTTTCGAGGAGTACATAATTATGTGTTATGGAAATCCAAAGGAAATTAAATAGTGTAGTTTAGCAAATTTTTTAAAACTTAAATCGTATGTCAAAGGGTTAAAGTTATATCTGAAGTTTCGGGCTCGGACTCAAATTTTCACAAAATATTTCGGGCTCGGGTGGGCTCGAATTGCAGGTCTTCGGGCTCGCATAGGCTCGGGTCTAGAAAAATGAGCCCGAACTCATCTCTACTGTAAATGGGTCCGACTGTATTCTGATAAAATAAAACTACAATACTCTGATAATACAGGCAATATATTCTGATAATACAGATAATACATTCCGTATCCCACATTTCCCCAAAACTCATAAGCAAATCAAATCTAGTAAAAGGATGAACTGGCGGTAATTATGTTCGTGAACTTATCGCCAACTAACCAAACGCTGCAACCATGTTCTTAAACGTTAGCACTTCACTCCTCTTCATGTTTAGTTATCCTATGGAGCAGTGGTCGATGGCAACCTTTCTGGCCTCACGGACCACTCAATTCATAATTTTAAACCTCGCGGCCATATTTCGTGAATTTAGTGAAAAAAGGCGAAAATTCTCATTCAGAATATGAGAATTTCTTAGAACAACATTTTTACTCTATTTTAATAAAACATTAAAATTGCAAATAATGTCCAGATTTTTCTGCGGACCACCGGTTGGCGACCGCTGCTATGGAAGACACAGATTACGAGCAAAACAATTACGAAAGGGAAAACGACAGATTGAAATGTCAAAACGTTTAATTGCACGAAAACCGCAGCGAATTAATTTTACAACTTGTCGCTATGGTTCAGACTTTTGTTATAACATTAAACGTTACAAATTGCGAACATTGAGTCCCATGCTATAGTACAAGGCGGATGCAGAAAGACTTGGGAGGAAAACAACGCAGAGAAGACAATTATGAATCATTAAATTAAACTTGATCTCTGCTGTCACGACACTTTTTTTCTTTCTCTTTTTCCTCAGCGTTGAATATTAATATGTTAAAAAATAGAATTACATGACGCCCAAGAGACAAAGAAACAGTTAAGCGATGTTTGATTCAACCATTGAAGTAGGCAGGGAGGGGTGGGGTGTTGTTGATGAGGGTTGTAACCCACCATTGCAATGAAATTTTGTATATTTAATATAGGAATATGTGAGTTGTAGCTCTGTAACACCCTCAATTGAGCATATAATCCCCACTTACGAATTTTCTGCGTACGCCAATGGATTTAACATATCTTTTGTCCACGTTTGGTTTAATTACTTATACAGGAAGGAAAAAAAATATTTCTTCTTTCTCCTACTGACAAGTTGAGTTAGGATATTTCCGTCTCAATTTTCCGGTAGTCGTTTAAGAAATCTTGTATAATTTTGGTGTTTAAATAGGAATATATGAACAAAAGATATCCGAAATTACGACTGAGTTGATTCTTTAACGATAGACTTTAAGAAAACTGTCATAAGAACTCTCATTTAAGGACAGTGGTTAAGATGTACATTTTATAAGGTGAATTATCATTTAACGACAGAATTTCAACCAGCCACTACATGGCGAACTCTCATTTAACGATAACATTGGTTTATCAGCAACAGTTGTTAAGTCAACGATCATAAGGTAAATCATCATTTAACGGCAATCGTTAAGCCATTCATTATAAAAAAAAAAAAACCCTCTCATTTAATGTCAGCCGTTAAGGGAAGTCGTAAAGAGAACCCTTGTTTCAGTGTTGTAAATTAGGTTTCCATCCTCAAAAACTACTTTAACACCATACAAAAAGATATACTTAAATCAAGTCATAAGAAAGAAAGTATGTATGATTATCACAGTAGTTGTAAGATGGTGGAACATTTACCAGGTTTGGCCTCCATCAAACACGTCTGGTCCATGACGACTAGCAGCAGATTAAACATCATCAGCAAAATACCAAATACCACCAGCAGCATACTAAACACCATCGGCAGCTACAACTGGTGGATTTTGGCGAGAACGGATGGACGGAGAATTGTATGAAGGGATGGATGGAGATTCTCCAGAATTACGCATCCGACACTCATTTTTTCAATGCCAGATGGTGGAGCGGCAGCATTACTGCACTTGGTGCCTACATACAAGATACTGATTAATTTGTATTGAACAAATTTAATCACATTATATTTTTGTAACATTTTCATCTTCGTAACCTAAGTTATGTATTAAAGATATATAAATTGGACATCTCTTGTTTTTCTTGATGTTGCATTCTTGATAACCAGAACTAGTGGTGCAGGAAGCGGGGAAGAACTCAGGGGGCTGAAGCCCATTAGATATTTAAACACATTATTTTCTCTAACGCCGCATCACGTGATTTTCAAAACTACTTGAGACACCCTATAGTTTTTAAATTGCTACGCTATTGGATGGAACTATATATCTGAAATACTCCAATGGTATAAGGATTATTCTTGATCTACATTTGCTGGATTTCAATCCACGGGCATAAACTTTAATTATTTAATGATAAAAGGTTCTTCTATAGAAGTTTTGCACAGTACTTGACTTTTATGTGCAAACATTTCATTTTTGTGAATCGACTTTTAATCTCATCATCTAGGGCAGGGGTCGGCAGGGGCGGACTATGTCGCCGGCCCTGGGGCCGGTGCGCTCTGATGGGTTATAGGACTCCTTCCCCTCGAAAATCAAAGTATATGCCCTTTAAGAAGACCTAGTCTGCCTCTGCTTGAGACCCCCACTCCATAATTTTTGAATTGTCACGCCTTTGTATATAATCGAAGTTTCTTGAATGCGGCTTCTTCGATTAATTAATTAATAACTAACTTAGTGCAAACTTTTAACGTGAAAGGATTTCCCACCCCTACTTCATAAAAAGAAAGAAAGAAATAAAGAAATTTCCTATGTCTGTTCATAAACATTTTTTCCCTTTCATTCGAAGTGTCGCTTCATTTCAAAGAACGGAACGTCCTTCTTTATTTGAAAAAAAACAAAAAACAAAAACGGGAATCGTACTTGCGACCCTGTGCAGTGATCCGGTAACGTCACTCCCCTCTCAGCCAAGAGGTCCTGAGCTCGAGCCTCGTTTATGCAAAAGCCATTACAATCGAACCTCGTCAAAAAGAACACGCTTAAGACGAATTACTTTTAATAAGAATCGTTTTTGGAAGCCTCGTTAGATTGTACAGTACACTATCCTTTCCGGATAAGACGAATTGCTGTTAATATGAACAGATTTTCTGTTCCCCTTGGTGTTCGTCTTAACGAGGTTCGACTGTATCATAATTTTTTAAAGTTTCATGCTTTTGATAAGCTGCAAATTGCATAAAATAGAGCAAATTTTTCTGCACCTAAAGCGCGCACGCACACGCACACACACATTTTACTTTGTTACGAAGAATATGCGGTTTTTAAAAGTCATGCAAAATCTCACTTTTAAGCTCTTTTCTCTCTCTCTATCTCCCTCCCTCTCTTTAATTCTAATGTTAAGGAAAATAAAAGGTTTCAACATTATGTTACGCTTACGTATATCTTATTCATTCAGTGTGTCGATTCATTTTATAGGACCAAACTCACTTTTTTGGACCAAAAAGAAAAAAAAGCATACCTAGACGGGAAGCGTATTTGCTACCTTGTGGAAGTTACCCGGTGATATCATTCGTGTTTCAGCTAAGAGATTCCAAGGTCGAGTTCCTTTCAAGGTGAGGGGCGATCGCCACCCCCTCGTCAGGCTTAAATAGGAAAAAATAAATAAATAAAGAAAATGAAGAGTTTTATGTGTTGTTTGTTACGACTGTAATAAACAAAATCCTTACACCCGCATCCAATGTCTCCAAGTCTCGGAAAAATGCGATTCAGGTGTTTCTCCAAGAACTTATAAGCTTCTCGCCCCTCAAGCTGCGTTTTCAGTAAGGGTTACTTCAGCATAACGTAGTTTTTTATCCTTGAAGCGCCGTCAAACTTGGCTTCGAACGCGGATGACAGAAGAGACTTTTAATACACACCCACAGAGACATTCATATTGATGTAAATAAAGTGATTGACAAATTTTCAAAGAAACCAAGATGGCTCGACTTTGCACTATAAACTTCAAGTTTTTTAAAAAGTTGCTTATTATGAAAAAAAGTAAAATAATTACGATGTTTTTGTAGTTTAAATTTAAACTTGTTCTATTAATTACATTGTAAATTATCGTTTTTGGTTATTGTATATGTCTCCTTTACTAGCTTATCCTTCTGTCATACTTGACTATAATCTACCCTAAACCATATAGTTTAATTAAAGAAAAGCCCAGCTTTAATTCATTGTCTTAAATTAAATATTTTGGTGAGGATAAAGGAAGGCTAGTAATATAACAACATTTACCTAAACTGTTTAACACAGTCCAAAACTAAAAATTTTCCAGGTGGGGGCCCCCGAAACCGCCCCTTCCCCCCGTAATAACATCCTGGATCCGCCCTTGCTTACAGGACTTGTGTTCCAGTCGAATAAACCATAATGATAAATTTGAACTGCGATAATTTTGTGTTGATAATTGTTTATTAGTTTCGTGTGATGTATCACTATATATAAACCTTTTATTTATTATCAAAGTCTTTGTTACGCATTATTTATTTGAATCGGGACGAATCCGAGCCAATTGCTGTTCTTTGTTAGCGGGAGAGAAATTTTTCCTTAGCTCCTATTCTTCCACTTTTTATTATTATTCCAAAATCCTGTCCTGGAAAACAGTTTCGCAGCAGTGGACGATTTTCCCAAACTCTTTCGGACAATCAACCCAATAACAACAACCTTAGTTTTATTCTGTTATCCTTAGTTTTCCGTTATGAGAAATGCCGTGAAGGTTGAAATTCAATTTTATTCGTATTTTGTCCGTATAGGGGTTTTGATATAATGGAATGAATCGTGTAACAATGTCCGCGTCCGTATCTGAGGGGTGATCGCTAAGCAGGGGTTTGAAATATATTAGTGTAAATCAGTTTCCGTTGGGAATTTTATCTGACCATAAAAGCGGGGTGATCGTATCTGAGGGGTGTCCGTTAAGAGGGGTTTCACTGTATTTTTATTAATGTTATTTTGTTCATCTTATTTTTTATTCATTTACTTTATTTTAATTATTATCTTAAATGAACATATTTAGAATACAAAAGACAAAAGAAGTATAGTAAGTATAATCTAAAAATTCAATTTTTAGAGTAAAGGTGCAAAGAAATTAAAATGTTTATCGAAAAACATGTTTAATTACATACTAATACTAAACAACTATATTCATAGTAAAGAGCGCTTCAGAGTATATGTATGCGTTAATTGAGATATTAACTATTTTGTAAGTAGTCAAATATCTTTGTATATACGCGGTATATGTATATAAACATATATACGCACATACCTTTTTTGGTCCAATATCTACCATTTTGTACTGGTTCCGTTCTTAAGAGCGGAGTACATTGGAAAGACAATATAGAAACATAACATCGTCATTACTCCTGATGAAGGACTGCTGCTGATGCGTCCGAAAGCTTGAGTGATCTTTTTCATTGCTATTTTACCAGTGTTTAACCTTTTTATGTAATTTCCTCCCTGGTACCCTGTATTTTATTTCTATACAATATGGAAATTTTTTACCTAAAGCATAGAACAAGTATCTACTAAAATAATGATAATGAATATAGCTGGCCATTTCGATTAAACGGAGTTTGAATAATTGGGATTCTGCTATATATGTAATCAGTGATGTAGAAAAAGGGGATCAATCCCCTCCATTGGGTAGCAAAATACAGCGCCATTTTTAAATTTAGCGCCAAATCACATGATCTGTTAAAAACTACTTGAGATCAGAGCCTTCACGGGAGATAGGACTCCAGTCCTTTGAGAGGACCCAGTCCGCCCCTGGAGGTCGGAAAACTTTTATTTGTTTGTTTGTTTGGCTTTTGAAAACTTTTAACTGCCCCAAAGTAATACTGCAGTCTCTTTCCGCGCCAGCCTGCACTCACCCAAATTGTGAAAGTTTAGTTTACTATCTAAAGATTAATGAAAATTAATAAATTAGTTAATTAAGAGAATACAAATTAGTTAATCAATAAAATAAAAATTAGTTAATTAAGAGAATAAAAATTAAAAATTAGTTAATTAGGAGAATAAAAATTAAAAATTAGTTAATTAGGAGGATAAAAATTAGTTAATTAAGAGAATAAAAATTAAAAATTAGTTAATTAGGAGAATAAAAATTAAAAATTAGTTAATTAAGAGAATAAAAATTAAAAATTAGTAAATTAAGAATTTACAAATTAATATTAATGGATGCAATTTAGCGAATAAAAAGCTCTTATAGTTAGTCGGGAGGGGATCCTTTACAATGACATTTGGCGTGGTTTAAATCCGTATATTTAAAATTTACTCTGGACCCCCCCCATACGTGGGGGATCTTGGGGACCGGTCCCCCTCTCAAAACTAAATTTTTAATGGGACTTGGCTACGGCCTTGCATGCTGTGATTGTATCAACACATGCTGTAAAAAATTTTAAACCTCCGAAATTAAAACCTAGCCACGGTCTTGCCCCCCCCCCTTATTAGCATTTTTGATTAATCACCACTGGGAAGGATATCTGTAATTAATACTTGAAATGCAAAGTCTTCTAAAATATGAGAAACTATTAAATTAAAAAAATATTAAGTAACGTGGAGTCATATTAAATAGAGCATTTATATATTAGCAGATCTATATTAAAGGACCTTAATACAGTTTCAAGAAAATATTGAGGGGGAATATGGCGATAAGCAAATGAAATAAAATAAGAAATAGATAAGTAATACAAATAGATAACTAATAAAATAGATAATAATAAAATAGATAATAAAACAGGAAGGAAGGAAGAAATTTTGAAGGAAAGAATACCAGAAAACGAGAAGGAAATATTCTAAAAGGAAAAGGCTACCTTGTACTGACGTAGACATTTTTTTTTTCCATCACTGGGACATATTGATCACGAAACGAATACGAGTTGACCAAACACTTCCACCAAAGCTTTGAAATTTTTTATTGCAATCCATAATAATAAAAATGGAATATCTGTCCGCAACGACCATATCTTTTTGAAAGGGGGTTCGCTGACGCTTTGGGATTTGACAAAAGCCTTTCGATCGTTCATTGCAGCTATTTTTTTGTCGAAATCTTAAAAGCGTAAGTAAAAAAAAGATGACAGGAAATTACTGAAATGAAAAATTCTTGAATGAAGAAAAAAATACGTTGAGATACAGTAAATTACATATTTTTAACATCATGACATGTTGTTAGAACACTGTACTGTTGATGCTTTGTAATTGACATATCGATATGACGATGTGTACACATAACGATATATGGCATGATGCTTACTGTATTGTTAATATTATTTAGTTGAGACATACATATAGCGATGACTGTTAGATGCCATGATATTATCACTGTATTGCTAACATTTTTTAGTTGAGACATACATATAGCGATGACTGGCAGATGCTATATTCTCACTGTATTGTTGATATTTTTAGTTAAGACACACGCATAAAGAATTTAAAATTTTTTAAGAATTGGGGGGGAAAACTTAGATATGTGATGAAGAGTTTAAGTTAAATATTTGCTTATTTTATAGTTAATTACACAAAGTCTAATCAATTTGTATCAGTTTATTGCTGAATTAATTCGTACCAACTTATTGTTGTGTTAATTTATATTAATTTATCATTGAGTTAATTTACATAAATTCATTGTCATGAGTTAATTTATATAAATTCATTATTATGCGTTAATTTATGCAAGTTTATTGCTGCGTTAATTTTGAAATTAATTTATCATTGAGTTAATTTATATAAATTCATTGTTATGAGTTAATTTATATAAATTCATTGTTATGAGTTAATTTATGTAAGTTTATTGCTGCGTTAATTTTTAAATTAATTTATCATTGAGTTAATTTATAACGGTTCATTAGAAATTAATCGCGCCTCAGTGGATACAATTACCGCCTTCTGACACGCTGGCTAATTTTCGGATACTGATTAAGATTGGTTATATGTTAAAATATGATTGGGTGACGTCAGTTTCCTGTCGAGTTAAGCAAAATTGTAAAATTTAGTTACGCAGATGTTCATTTATTTCTTATTAACCCTTTGATCCAAAAGTTTATGGACACCACAAAAGGAAAGTTACTTCTTTCTATTAATGAAATATCGAAACTTAATATCATAAAGTTACGAAATTTTGTATGAATTTGATAAAACTTTCTGATCAAAACGTTCATGAAATTCGTAACAGAAAACTGAATAAAAGTTTAAAACAACTTATAAAAATACACCCTTTTGTTTATATTTTGAGTTATTTATATTTATTTCTTCTTTTTTTTGGATGCCACGTATTTATTGATTAGGGGGGTCATTATTTTTAAACCACATTTTGTTCTACGTTTTAGGTG
>QLNU02003225.1:78617770-78646276 GCA_006491805.2 Dysdera silvatica
GAAAAGTTAGTTTTCGGCTTCAGTTGTATTCGACCGATGAGCTCGAGCCCGAAAACAATATGAAATATATCGAACCCCAGCCCGTTTCGGGCTCGGACTGGGGCATTTTATCTCCAGTAGTTAGTCGGTAAACGTTCTTTTTATTGGCCCTGTTGGGAGTCGAACCGCAGCTACGTCATTAATGACGTAGTTAGTCATGATGACGTAGACCTCGGGTTTTATTTCATTTCATGAAGTCATAATTATCATCAGGGTGTTTCTTGGATCTGGAAAAATCGGGGAAGTTTTTTCTGACTAGAAAAGTCAGGGAAATTTGAAATACAAAGGCCCAAGTCAGGGAAATTTGAAATTCATTGTTATAATAAATAACTTATTAAAATAATTTTTCTGAACTATGCTTTTCGTACCACATTGCATACTGAAAATTTTGAAAAACTTGTACTTTTGACTAAACTTCTTCCAAAAATTACCATTTTTCACCAAAACTAATATAATTTATATAAAATTATTAAGCCTATATATTTCTCAGGAGAAAATGTTTGCCAAATATATAATCAGAAGTTTAAAGAAGTGTTTTTAGCTGAATTATCTATCTCTAAGCGATTTTGATCATACCAATCTCTTCTCAATTATATGTAGTCATACGCACTTTAAATAGAATAGAAGATGAAGCATTAACTTTGCGATTATAGTGTTAAGTACCTTTATAATGAATTCAAAAGGGCCAAAAGAAAATGTAAATATTTAATTAATGCAAGTTTTTAGTGTAAAGAAATGCATTTTTAATACAGTTTTTGAATTTGTAAATTCACTGTAATTGAGTTATAAATGACTGCGATCAGTGGCGGTTTTAGCACTTGAGGCCCCATGCGCAATCTAATTTTGAGCCCCCCTTCTAAATATTTCCTTTGCGGCCTTTCCTGTCCCTATTTATCTCACAGCCATTGACATAGCTACAGGGACCAGTTGGGTGTATCCCCCACTAGAAATACATTACCCCAAGAAAATTTCGGACTCAATGTAGCAGTAGCAGAAGTGTGCATGGATTTTAATGGGAAGGGTGGCCGCCATAGGCGGCGCTGTAATCCCATACAGGTTTTAACGTCAGATGTTGTGACGTCCAGTGGACCATGCTTTAATTAACTTCCATGCCATCAATTCCATATTTTGATGAAGCTTTGGACTACATATTTTAATAGTGTGTGTGTTTTAAAATTAAGTTTATAAACCTTTATTTATATTTAGGATAATTTCGTCATAAATTTATACAGTCCATAAATTTAATCACCAAAATCACATTTTTAAGTTAAATTCACTAAAATCATTTTTAAACATAACCTCAAACAATACTCTTATGGTCGTTATACTTCCTAGATTATAATTCCGTTTTGTTCTTTTCCTATATTTTTAAATTCATTGTTGTTCCCTGTACGGAGTAACAAAGGTCCTCAAACAGGAGTGGCTGCTTTTGCTGTCCTCATATATGATGAGGACGGTGTCTCTTTTTCTCCTAAACAAAAACAGATCTAGTTTGAGCTTGTTTCTACGTGGGTGTCGAAAATTATTGAGTAAAAATAATTCCCCCCCACCCCGAAAACTCACAAAAACTCGCCCTGGAGGCTTTGCGTGTTGACAATTATTTGGCAATTGTGTAATCCCTGAGAAGGGTAATAATATCTTACGCCCTAAATATATGATTTGGATGATACAATTTGGGTAGACACCCTGTACCATTTACTTTCAGAAATTCTCATTCTCGTGTTCAGTGAACATCCCCGATTCCGAAGGCTAACACATCGTGCCTGTTGTTGGGAAAACCTCATTCCTTTTTGGAGGTTGACAAGACGGCTCTCTAATCCGAGAATTAGATTATTCTGATAGGATATTATACATTATGATATTATACACATTATATATTTATACTGGGAACACTCTCGTTGAAAACCACCAACCATTGTATAATGCCCCTTTAGTTTACATTACTGCAAGTAGCTCCATAACTAATATGTTCTACTGGTATTTGTTTTGAGAACTATCAGACACAGCTATTTCTTGTTTATAAGCCATATTTGCTGCTGACGCCACAAATTCTCATGGAAACCACTCGACATGAACATTGAACGCATAAACACTCTTGAAATGCGCTATAACTTTTCCTGTTTAAAAAGGCGTGATTGCCAAAACGTGCTTTTCGATGTTTAAAGAATAGCATGCCGGCCTTAACTTTGTAGCCGTTATCCCGTGACCTGCTGCGACCTTTTAAACTTAATGCGTAAATCAACGGAGGGGAAAGAGGTTCGATTGCTTTTTAAAATATAAGCAATGAGTAATATTACATTGAGAAGTCACGCCTGATAATCAGCGATAACCGAGTACTGTATATTTAAGCGTATTCAGCCAAAGACGTATACTAGTGGGGAGGGCTGGGATTTAAATCCCCCTCCCCATTTAAAAAAAATTCTGCGAGACGTTTCTGATACCAGCGCTGTCTTCCTCAAACCAAAGATCACTTGACTCACCAACACGAGATTTGGTGGAGAGTAAAATAGGAAAAGGGCATCTTGGGATGGGTTGAACCAAGGACCTCTTCGCTGGAGTCAGCGGCGTAGCGTGGGTTGCCAGTTTCCGGGGCAAGTTAAGTATTGCGCCCGCTAAAACCCGTTAGCACTCCCTTTCACCAGTCCAGTTACGCCCCAAAGAATTACGCGCCCGGGGCTTCCTTCCCGGTGGCGGCCCCACACGTTATGCCACTAGCTGGAGTTGAATCAGGGACCATTTCGCTGGAGCCGAAGCGTCTTTCCAACTGGACATTCGAGACCCAAGAGAAGATGTCTTCGTATTTTTATTTTTTATTATATTACTCTTCACAAGGATAGCAGGATTACCAAGGGAAACGGTGTTAACACACAAGGCTACCAGGGAAGTACTTCTAACACATGGGGAGGGTTTCATTGGTTCCTTGCCAGTAATTTTGTACATGGGCCTGTATTCAACATACAGTGGGATTCAAATTATCCCAATTGCTTAACCTTTTACCAGTGGCGTAGGCATAGGGGGACTCGAGGCCTTCCTATTGGATAACAAGGCATAGTTTTCTTGTTAACGCTGAATCACGTGATTTTTTTAAAGCTACAGTAACTCCTACCTTGTAGTAACATGTGATCACCTGTTCACTCCTTCCCGCCAATTTTGACATTGCTGCATCCTGTAAATCATGAAATAAAATACAGTATTTTATATATCAAATTCTTTAAAATACATTACCGTATATATTTCTAACAAAAATAACATATTTTTTTGTACTAATAAAAAATAAATATAATAAAATTTCTCTCCAAATAAGATACAACTTCGATTTAACAATATCCTTGACTAATAAATACAAATGAATTTTATTTTCATACATATGTGTATAGATTACATATACATACATGCATGATGGATTACATGCTAAAACTATAGGTTAATATACATACAACCTAAAAACTTTAGCCATTTATGTTTCGTTAAATAAGAAATATTTTTGAGTGTATTTTTAAATTGTTTTATTGGTGTTAAATTTTTTATTTCGTCTAGTATGTTGTTCCAATTATTTAATCCGTAATAATTCATATTATCTTTTCCATAATTAGTTCGAATATATTTTGTTTTAATTTCTTTTTTATGACGAGTATTATATTTGTGGTCTTCTTTTATTATTTCTATTATGTCTATGTGTTTTCCTTCATTTATTCTTTCGTATATATATTGAGATATTTTTAATTTGTGTATATTTTCTATATTAAGTAGTTGATATTCTTCTCTAAATTGAACAATTGATTGATATGGTGATTTTTATTTTGTTTATTGTGTCATTTAATGAATTATTTGTTTTTATTAAGTTCGTCTTATTTAGTTTTCCCCAAGTTGAATTTTCGTATAGTAATACGCTGTAAATTATTGAATAATAAATATCAATTTTTGCATTTCAAATTAGTTTATTATTTAATCTGGCTAATAGTTCATTTATTCTTCTAATTTTTTTTTATGTATATCATCTATTTGTTCATTCCATAAAAGTTTTTCGTGTAATTTAATACATAGAAATTTCATTGACTTAATTCTTTCTAGTGTTTTTCCATTAAATTTTATATGTTTTTTTATTAGCATGGAATATTATATAATCATTTTTTTTCAGCATTTAGTATCAGATCGTTATCATAGAACCATTGTTGAATCAAATTTAATTTAACTTTTATTACGTTTGCCAGTAATTCAGTATCTGTTCCACTTATGGACCAACTTATATCATCAGCAAATAATAGTAAATTATTACCCAAGTACATCAAGTCGTTTACTGCTAATAAAAAGAATAATGGTCCTGATATAGTTCTTTGTGGAACGCCTCTTAAATTAATAATTTTGTCTGATGATTTTATTATCTATTTTAACAATTTGGTATCGATCTTTAAAATAACTTTCATGAGATTAAACATTTTCCCTCTTATTTCTAAATTAAGTAGTTTTTCTTTTAGAATATTTCTGTTAAATTGTTTTCAGATAAATTTCCATTCAGTTCAGTGTTATAACGTTTACTGGCCACAATTTAAGGATAACTATTCGTCATTATTCTGTAGCTACAAGTAGAATTTCAGATAGAAAATTGGTTAAATAACACCATGATTACTATCATAAGGAAGAGCTGCCTTAGGCGGCTCACCATGCCTGTATCCAGAGGTGGGGGGGATCTTAGGGACCGGTACCCCACCAAACCTGTGAAATGGGACTTGTGTACGGCCTTGCATGCTGTGATTGTATCAATACATGCTGTAAAAATTTTTGAACTCCCACGAAATTAAATCCTGGCTACGGCACTGATGAAGACTGATACAGGTATTGCATATGTACCTTTTTAACATATTACTGAAAGTCCCCTGATGTTTCACTTTTGGATTATTGTGCTTTCGACCTGCTGAAAAAACTCCTTCGGAGCTCGAACGCACCACGATTTTCGACTCTCCAGATGCATCTTTCCCTATTGACAGTTTTACAGTTTTTTGTAATGTATCTTCTCATATTCAAAAATGCAAATCGTCTCTGTAAGCCTAAGTTTAAATTTCGTATTGATAAAGCTATTTTTTAATTCCAAAATCAATTAACACTAAATCATGGCAAAAAAAAAATGTAATTATACGTAAGGCCAGAACCGTTTCTAAGTGTTTTGCCGCCCTAGGCAAGAATTGAAAAATGCCGCCCCGCCCTTTTACTACCATTACTCTTTCGACTAGATCTCCCTCTCTACCACCACCAACACCCAGCGGTAGAACAATGTAAATTTTCTGTTATACTTTTAATAATTAAACCTGCTAATTATATTTATATTTTAGACTTACATTAGTTATTTTGTAATATTAGGGTATTGTGAATAGTAAAACAATTGCTACATGTTATAATTGTTTAATTTCAATATTTTATATTTTTGAAAACTGAGATATTAAAGGAGTAATATTTCAAAACACAACGTTGTATTATCAGAGCTAGAAGGCTTAAATGCATTAGATATGAAAGAACTTGTGTGGAAAATTAAACAATGAAACACATCAAACATTTTTACATTCGTCAAAGTCCCTGCGGTGGCGCAGTGTGGTAACGCGTTCTCCTATTGCGCGGCTAATCCGGGTTCGACTCCCAGCAGTGCAAAAAGAACGCTTACTCAGAGATCTCATAAAGATCGCACTGCTCACTGTAGTCCGGGGTTTGGTTCCCTAGGCCTTAAGAGGTTCGGATTCCTCGGAAAACAGTAGGTCCCGGCGCAGCATGACCACTGTAGTCTTTGAGCCGTAAAACCAAAAAGAAAGAAAGCGAAACATTCGTCAAAATAAAGACTTTTTAAGTAATTGTCCCGTATGCTTTTGAAAACAATTATATGTTTTAATTTTTCTTCTTTTTCATTTTTTCTCCTCATTTGCTCAGTTTTTTCTTTGTTTGATTTAAAATTAAAATTTTTACGCCATTTTGCCGCCCTAGGCGGTCGCCTACTCTGGCCTAATGGTAGAAACGGCCCTGCCTAAGGCTATTGTCAAATTTAGGGATAGATTTCCAATTTTCAAATGAGTTGCACGATGAATGCCATGTTTGGTATGTGTAGCGTAAAAATATTACATGTACTAAGAACGTTACTTACATTAATAAAACCGCATTGACCATTGTAGCTGCGTAACGCTTAGTGACCTCACCAAGCGTTACTAACAATTTCAGAGGTTCGTCAATATTTTGTGTTACAAAAAAAGAATGAATATTCTTCTTGAAATTTGAATGCAGTGTCAAGCGTATGCTATCTAACATGCATGCGTCGACTGATCCTTTTAATGACGTCAAAATTCGTTTCATTGACGTCGTTTATACAATCATCGTTGTGTTCTTCCACCCTCCCTAAAGGCACCAAGTGGCGAACGAAGTTGAATGAAAGCTTTTCAAAACCTAATGACTCAATAAGTGAGTCCCTTCTTTCCATTGTTAGGTGTTTGGTCGTCACAATTACGTGATGGGAAATAATAAATGGTAGCGAAAGTAGGAGTGCTTTTGGACAAGTTCTTGGAAGCCAGAATATCCGTTCACTTCAGCTGTTGCTGGTACTTAACTCGGTAGTCGTTGGTAGATTGATAATAACGGGAACCAAATTTCGATTTCCGATAACAATTTTCAGGAAAATTTACCGGAGAGTTATGATATTAATGATTTATTGATGTACTTTAGTGTTTGTGAATCCCCGAAGAGTGTACAGATGGTCATCAAGAATTCCTAAGATCTGAAATTTTCTGGATAATGTATTTTCTTCAATTTCAGACATATGATTCCGGTTTCATATATATATATAGCAAAATTGTAGTATGATTGTGACATGTACCTTCTAATGTAATATACATGAATACACTACACTTAAATGTATATTAATTTAGACAAAGTTAAAGTTGTAAAGTAATATAACACTAGGTAGTCAAACCAAGTAAATTTAAGTAGTAGAAACATCTCAGAATAAAAACTGAAATTGTAGTAGTAAAAGGCGAAGAGGAGTAAAGGTTAAACAATATCAAGAATGGAAGTAAAATGACTCACTGTGCTGAATATATCACAATCGTAAAATAACACAATGGGCACAGTTTTTGAAAAAACTGTGCCCATTGTGTTATTTTACGATTGTGAACTATCAAGAATTTTGTTCTTCATCAGGGACCGCACAAAATTGGTTATTGGTTTGCTTTTTCTGACTACAACAATTAAGATTAGTGATTAATACTGAATAAACCAGCATTGACCAAAAATTAGCTAAAAACAGTATAAACCCAGAATATAATTAGTTTAACAATATTTTAGTAATTTAGAAGGGTCTCTTTATTAATACTGAGAACAATCTCAATTGTTGTAAGCGGCCTATTAATTCCGTCTATTAATTCCTTTCTATGAATAATAGCTTGCTAACTATTCAATTTAATCAATATATATATGGCCTGCAAAAGGGTTGCTGGTATCTAACTGGAAGGAGACCCACACGCTGAACGCATGTGACGATGTGTGGAACCGGCCGGGCCAGTAACCTAGTGTCCTACCCCGCCTTCAAGTGGTGCAGGCTGGGCTTTCTATCCAAGAGGCAAATTAATATTTGCTGCACGGATAGAAAGGCGGAAGGGGAGGGCTAATTCACCAACCCGTCTAGCCAGCGTGGTGAAATTATGGCTAATTCCTCCATTATGTTGACACACCAGAAACCATGGCCCCTAGTCTCCAGGTGCTGGAGTGCTCCTGATCAAGGCAGCGGTCAGCGTGGCATGAAAGCAGGGGGTGCTAAGAATCACTGGAATGGCCCAGGCTGCCGTTTGTTATTGACCTTGGCAACGTATAATGGACGATCCCTTGCTTCTGAAGCAAAACTTCAAGAATTGGAAGAAGAACTTGACAAGATCAAATGGGACATTGTAGGACTCAGTGAAGTTAGAAGAAAAGGTGAAGAGTTGGTGGAACTTAAAAGTGGACATTTGTTTTATTATAGAGGAACGGAAACTGGAAGAACAAGTGGTGTTGGCTTCTTAATCAACAAAAGAATTAAAGACTACCTTCTTGAAGTCGAAAGCACGTCAGATCGAGCAGCGAGGCTCGTTGTTCAACTAACCCAGCGATACCAACTTCAGATAGTACAAGCATATGCACCAACATCAAGCCATACCGACGAGGAGGTTGAGGAATTCTATGAAGAAATCAAACAGCTACATACCAAGGGGAAACAACACATCAAGCTCATCATGGGAGATTTTAATGCAAGAATTGGACAACAGGAACAAGGAGAGACATCGGTTGGTAAATACGGATACGGGGAAAGGAATGAACGTGGCGATCAACTCATAGAATTTGCCGAAGCTGAAAATCTTAGCATCATGAATTCATTTTTTAAGAAGAAACCGCAAAGAAAATGGACATGGAAACACCCCAATGGAGGAACCAGCGAAATTGACTATATACTGGCAAACAAGAAATCAATTATTGAAGATTGCAGCGTACTGAACAGATTTAATACTGGAAGTGATCATCGAATGGTGAGATGTAAAGTGCGCTTAAATACTAAATTAGAAAGACAGAAGCTCATTAGGAAACAAGTAAGTAAGAGGGTGGATTTAATGAAACTGAAAGCAAATACCGAGGCATTCAAGTTGGAATTAAAAAATCGCTTTTCTGCACTGGAAGGACTTATTGAAGAAATTGATATCTCAGAAGCAAATGAAAACATTGTTAAGACAATAGTTGAAACTGCTGGGGAAATTGGTGGTGTAACCTGTAAAAAGCACAATAGCAAATTATCTGAGAAGACGAAACAGCTCATGAAAAGGCGAAGAGATATGAAGGTGGACAATCGAAATACCAGTTCCAGGATTGAGTACATAGAACTTTGTAAAACTCTGCGCAAAAGCATGAAAGAAAACATAAGAAAATTCAACTGTGAGCTAGTAAGGAAGGCCATTGAAAACAACAAACCTTAGCGTTGTTAAATGAAGTTTGTCTGTTGGAAAAACACATCATTGCATTAAAAGGAGAGAATGGCGCCGTAACAAGAAATAGGGCAGAAATAGAACAGTTGAAGAATTCGACAAAAAACTATACGAAAGTATCAGTGAATTAAACGAAGACACTGATATAGTCGAAGGAACAGCTCCTAAAATCTTAAAAGAAGAAGTAGCATTTGCAATAAAAAGTATGAAGAAAGGAAGATCCCCTGGCGATGATGGCATTACATTAGATATCTTAAAAGAAGCTGGAGAACATGTAGAAGACATACTCGCAAAATTCTTTACCAAATGCCTCAACAGTGGTAACATACCAAACCAATGGGATTCTGCAACAGTAATTCTTTTGCATAAAAAAGGTGATAAAGAGGATTTAAAAAATTACCGACCAATTAGCTTGTTACCTGCTATTTATAAAATCTTCACAAAAGTGCTAACACATCGCCTGCAGAAAAAATTAGATGCAGCTCAACCAAGAGAACAAGCTGGATTTCGAAGTGGATTCAGTACAGTGGACCATATTCAAGTATTAAGAGAATTAATTGAAAGAACACATGAATATGAACTTCCATTGTGTGTTGCATTTATTGACTATGAGAAGGCCTTTGACTCTATAAAAACATCAGCAGTCATCAACTCTTTAAGATCAACAGACATTGAGGATGTGTACATTGACATGGTGAAACGTGTGTATAAAAATGCAAGTGCAAAATTTCGGTTACATAAAGATACCAAAACTATCAAACTTGGCAAAGGGGTGAGGCAGGGAGATACCATTTCTCCAAAACTTTTTACTTCAGCTTTACAGATGATTTTTCAGCTGATAAATTGGAATAACAAGGGAATAAAAATAAATGGTGAATATTTAAATCATCTGCGGTTTGCTGATGACATTGTTATTTTTTCAACGGACCCATTAGAACTCCAAGACATGGTACAAGAGCTCTCAACTAGAAGTGAAGAAGTTGGACTCAAGATGAACCTACAAAAAACTAAGATCATGTTCAATAATTTTGTAGAGGAAACAAAAATACAAGTTGACAACACTGAGCTAGAAATTGCTGATTCATATATTTACCTTGGCCAGCTGATTTCAATGGATGGCAACATTATGAAAGAACTCAACAGACGTATTAAACTTGGCTGGAGTGCATTTGGAAGAAACAGTTTTATCCTGAAGGGGAAATTGCCTTTGTGTCTAAAAAGAAAGGTCTTCAACCAGTGTGTATTGCCAGTCCTCTCTTATGGATCAGAGACATGGAGTCTAACAGTTGGAGCAATACGAAAGTTACAGACAACGCAAAGGAGCATGGAGAGGTGCATGCTTGGAATAACTAGGAGAGATCGAAAAAGGAACACTTGGGTGAGAGAGCAAACTAGAGTAGAGGACATCATTGTTAAAGTAAAAGGGCTGAAATGGCGATGGGCTGGGCATATTGCAAGAAGAACTGATCAACGATGGACAACAGAAATTCTGAACTGGATTCCAAGAGACCACCGAAGACCTAGAAAACGTCCTCAAACTAGATGGGTGGATGAAATAAGAAAAGAGGTTGGGGTGACGTGGAAACGAATGGCCCAGGATAGACTTGTGTGGAAAGCATTTGGAGAGACCTTCATCCAGCAGTGGATAGATAATGGTTGAATATGATGATGATGATATACAGGAGGTGGTAGCGGGACCTTTTGGTCAAGTGAGCACCTAAATAAAGTAAATCCACATTTTATAAGAGAGGAACTGGTAGGGACTAAATTATGCCTATGACAAGATATGTCGTGTGTAGTATCCACCTGAAAGTGGTAACCATTGTAGCCTGCTAATCCCAAAGGTGGTTGGCATTTAGAAAGGTGTTCTATTGTGTATATATATATATATATATATATATATATATATATATATATATATATATATATATATATATATATATATATATAAATTATTTTTCGAAATGAAACAAAAGTTATAGTAAAATGGAAAATAATAATTAGTTTTTAATACTTTCACTTTATGTATATTTGAACATTTTCGCTCAAACTGAAAAGTCTTTAATCAGATCTTCTAAACTAATTTTGCGTAAAATATATCCGATTCTATACTTAGTAGCGATAAGGCAACAGGCCTGTGCCTTGTAATTTTTTCATTTATTGTGGGAGTCTTTTGTCCCATATGGTACGTAATAAACCCGGCATTAGAAAATTGTGGTGTCCCGCACTTTTCCTAATTGTTTCCCTAAGCACATGTTTATGTTCCTTAATCTTTAATCCAGTCCTAGGCAACTGCCTTGTTCGTCACACAGTCGCATTTCCCTCGGAACTAGAACCTCCTTAGCGCCCCCCCCCCAACTTCCCGACTACGTCCTTATACATAAACCCAAATATACTTAATGTTATTATAAGCTTGCTGGAGTCGTTAAGAACGAGCCATCTTCTTGCCTCGGATTTGATTCTTAAAGGGAATACTTCATTGCAGTGGTTCCCAATTAGTTTCCATGGAGGGTCATTTTGGATTTTTTTTTTCGATCGGCGAGCCAGAAGATATGGAAACAAAATCATTTTGCACGCTACATAGACACTGGCGTAACTAGGGTGACTAATCCCTCTTCCTCAGAAATTTTTTGATTGAATGAAACAGCACTGAGGTAAGAGCTTTAGCACCTCCTAGAAAAAAAATTAGCCCTCCTCCTAGAAAAAGAAATCAGCTTCTTACCTTTCGTAGCCGGGACAGTTTTAATTATTCACGGGCCGGATCTGGATCACGGGCCGCCTATTGAGAATCACTGCTTTATTGGAAAAGATTTCGCCGGAGTTTATGTGAATTTGATGGTCCCGCTTTCGATGACAGTTAGGCCCTCGCAAGGTTTGAAACAATGATTGATCAGCCACGATTATACCAAACGTGGAAAACAAAAACAAAAAATATGAATTCTAAATCCAAAATTTGTCTCATTTTTAATAATTTAATATAATATTAATGTAAATAAAATCGGTAGTTTTTTTAATTTGCGTATCTTTAATTGCAAAAAAGCACAAAAAATTAGTGTACGTAGAAAGTTAAGAAAAGGGGGTTACAATCTACAACGTCATATATTCACATGCAAATATACAAAATTACATTACGATGGGGGATTATGACCAGGGCCGACCAGAGGGCGTAGCAGGGGCTGCCGCCCGAGGGCCCAGATGAAGCCTAGGGGCCGCGCTGACAAGGACCTATTCAAAATTGTTCTCTAAATCCAGATTAATAAGATTTTGTGCATTTTTAATGCATAGTTTTTTAATTATTCTTCATTATCCTGACTCGATTATTAAAAAAATAATAATAACAACCAGTAGCTTACGTTAGTTTCTTTTTTCAGCAGTGATCTTGTAAAATAAGTAATAAGTACAAAAAAATGCGTTCTTATTTCATACTTTTTGTTCATTCCGGGGTTCAACCCCCTCCCCCAAAAAGAAAAAATATTTACGCTACTGCCCAGGGAAGAGGTCAAGGGGGGGGGCTGTGTTTGCTCTCGGCACCACTGATTATGACCCCCCCCCATCAACCCCCTTAGGTATGTATACCAATGATGTTTCATAAACGCATAGCCTATATGCTTTTTCTACTTGGCACAATACAAATTATTATTACTCCAAAAATATTTTCTGTTAAATATTTCTGTGAAGGAGAGATCACAATAAGAAGAAAATTTATACGGAAGGAAGAAAATTGCCTTAGGCATGAATGTTTCATCTTTTAGCTATAATATAAAAAAATGTCGTCAAAATAGAAAAAGATTAATAAAATTGTATTTCATTTTGGAAACGAAATCCCGTAACGCATTTTTCTTCTCAGTTTCGTTTTCACCTAAGGAAATGCGTTATGAATCACAGCGGACGCATTTCCCTAGTGATTATGACACATGATGGAAATGGCATTTTATTTTTGCACTTATAGGACGTTGATGATGGAATTTATTGACATTGAGATATAAAAGGAAACTGGCGTCATCATACAACGATGATTAGTTCTTTTTCATGTTCCATCTCTTTCTCATTTCCGGGTGATTTCGTTCCCGGAACTGTCTGCTGTCATTGTTTCTTTTACCATAAATGGAATTATCATTGACCTACGATCATTTCCACATCCTTTTCAATTGACAATACCTACATGCAGCGACGGCCTTGGTCAACAGAAATTACTTGGCGATATCTTTGGCGAATTTTTTCATTTCTCGACTCTGTCTACTCATTCATTTCTCGCCGGGATCTATTTTTATTCATTTCATCAGATGATCTATTTTCTATTCATCTCATCAGATGATTTATTTTATATTCATCATCAGATGATTTCTATTCATCTATTTTTTCTATTCATCATCAGATGATTTCTATTTATCTATTTATTCTATTCATCATCAGATGATTTCTATTCATCTATTTATTCTCTTCATCATCAGATGATTTCTATTCATCTATTTATTCTATTCATCATCAGATGATTCCTATTCATCTATTCATTCTATTCTCTTTATTCTGACCAGGGGCGGACTGAACCGCCCCACAAGCCGGTACACCCTCATGGGCGATAGGACTTGCGCTCTCCGATAATCTAATGCATACGCCCTTTGAGAGGACCTAGTACGCCCCTGTTTTTGATAATAAAAAAAATTAATTAATTTAGCGCAACTTGATAAAGGCTGAATAACATATACGTTATTTTGGAACAAATGCCCAGAAAATAATATCGGAAACTACAATGTAAATTAATTAAAAAATGTAAATATTTTTAAAAGGTATGTTTTGTATATAACATAAAAAAGTATGACATTAACAATTTAGATGGTAAGTGCATAAGCCAATAGAATATTGTACCTTTTCATACAAGTGTATAACATCACCATATAATAAAATAGTGCAGTTGATAGGTGTAACTAGGGCAATGGCGGATCCAGAAATATTTCAAGGTGAGAAGGGGTTCGATTTGTTTCCGATTTTTATTTTCAGCCAAGTGTCTGGTATTTTTTAATTTTTCATGATATAATTCTGGCTTAAAGGGGTGGTCGCTCCATCGCCTCCTCCTTAGATCGGCCAGTGGACTAGGAATATGTGCGACATGAGTACATCTTGGTAACATAGTGAGTATGTGCAACATGTACAACTTCAAATTTTGAACCATTTCCTCCGACTTGCGTACAAGTAGAGTGAACATTTTTAACAGAGTGCTATTTGCGTACAAGTTCATTTTTACAGGGAATTCGGACCAATCTATAATGTCACTGTACGTAATTCATAAATGAAACTTTACCATGAGTATACTATGCGTCAACAGAGAAAAGATTGCAGACAAATTGGTAATTTCACCGAATTGTAGATATGAAAACTCGCTGTTTAGTGACAGAACAGGAAAGCTGATTCAAAAATAAAGAAGTGAGAGGCCACTAAAGTGAAAATACGTTATCAGGTGGATGTTTGGAAAAGTACTGCAGAATCCCAGTGGTAACCCTACTTTCAGGGCTGTCCCTAAAGGGTACGCGCTGTGTGCGCCGCGTACTCTCAAGGTCTCAAGAAAGTTTTTGTATTTGCTGGTTTTCGGGCAACTTTCAACAAAGTTCAGCTTTTTTTTTTTTTCTAGTCATTTACAAACTTGAATGAAAACAAATGAGGAAAAACATCCTGAATCCACCAAGCCTCAAAATAATATCCTGCGTACGGCTAGGAGAGGAATGAAAAACTGATGAAAGTGGCAACTGCACCTTGGGCTTGAATAGACGATAGATGACCAGTCAAATGCCAGTCAGCTCGGCGCTGTGAGGTCACCAAGTCCAGTAACCCCGCAATTTCAATACTCCTTAATTAAGACAACACTGCATACTCTCAACAATTTTCTTCAGGACAGCCCTGCCCACTTTCGAATATTAAGTTCTCTACTTTTCTCGTTCTTGCCTATTTACATATAAATTTAAGCACAGGTAGGTAATGACTTCCTTCAACTTTTAAGGTCATTTTATGAGAGCCTGGGGTGGCAGTGTGGTAACGCGTTCTCTATTGCAGCTGTCAGTTCGACTTTAGCAGTGCAAAAGAACAGCTTGTAAGTCTCATAAAAGATCCTTTACTGCTCTTTAACCAGTCCGGTTTGTTACAGGCCTTAAAGTTCGGATTCCTCGGAAAGCTGGGTCGGCGCAGCATGATACTGTAGTCCTTGAGCCGTAAAACCGACAAATAACCCTAACAGCACATGAGAAAATGTTGTTGGGGCTTAAAATCAGGTGTTATATTATATTATATTCAACATTAATAAATGCATTTCTTAACGTATTGCATTGAAAATTTAGAGAGGTATACTAATATTTAGAATTTCCCTTATCTTTATTATAATGTTATTATAATAGATGGAGACTCAAACCTTTGTAAAAAGACTGATAAGATCAAGATCTGTAACAGAATTCATTTTGAATATATGTTCTTAATGTCAAAAAGAACAATTTCCATTGTCATATATAATTTTATACAAAACAAGTCATTTAAAACGAAATTCTACAATAATTTACTTTGAAAAAAACTATTTTTCAGGGGTGAGAGATTGGTTACATTTCCAGGGAGGCTCAGCCCCCCCTCACTATCCCCAGTCTGGCCACGGCTCTGAGCGTATTAAAAATAATTTTGTTTATTTTCTACATTGTATAGTTCCATGCCCGTATCCAGAGGGGGGATTTAGGGACCGGTCCCTCCGGAATTAAATTTTTAATGGGGCTTGGCTACGACCTTGCATGCTTTGACTATATCGATACATGCTGTAAAATTTTTGACCCCCACCCCCGAAATTTAATCCTGGCTACGGTTTTGTACAGTTCACATACGGACACAGTTCTCATATCAATCCTCATCAATACATACTTAGCCACAGAATATCGAAAATAACCAATATACCAATAAATCGATAATATCTACATTAGTATATTAACCCAATGTAGAAGGGATCCAGAGAAAATACATTTAATATAACCCATTCCAGACTTAATATCATTAATTCCTAATCTAATTCATTTACTCTCCTATCTAATTCATTATTCTCTCCTTCCTTCTTCTTAGTTCGTTTGTTTGGATTTTTTATGGCGCAAGAGCATCTGGGCTATACTGCGCCAGAAGACTTCTTAATAAATATTTATTTAGATTGAACTTAAATAATTTTATGTTATACATCAGGGGATGGGTACTCATGAGGTCGATGAGAGCCGTATTCCGATTTTCCATGTATTGTAAAGAGCAGCACCGTAGTTATATACACAAATTTAAATTTAATTAATATGGTTACATATTGTACCAAAGTCTTAAGTGCTATGTAAAGTATACATATAAGAAAATATAATTAAGAGAAAGAAAATACAAAATAATTATTTCAAAATTTTAATAATAAAAATGTATTACTAAAAAGTATAACATTTAACGAAGACCTTTGGTCAAATCTTTGAAATTTAGTGAAAAAGTTTTTAAAGCCATCCGCGAAAATTGTACAAGGTGAATGTGAAAGATATTTCGAATTCACGAACTGCATTGTGGAATACAAAGATTCACAACAATATGTTGGACCAAAAATTGAAATTAGACGGCAAGCAGTTTTCTTGCAGTATGGCTATTTTAATTCTGGCACTAGTTCCCAGAATTCAATTATAGAAATAGATTTGTGCTGCATTTGCAATGCCTGATCCTCTTTTATATCTAATAACTCCCATTCCCCAACCACTTTTTTCAACCAGTATTATTTCAGAAATTTAAAATCCATCCTCAATAATATCACAAATAAATGGGTCCATAAAATATGCAAATGTAGATTTCAAACTTTTCAAATCTTCAAACCTATATTTGAAATTCTCTCAAATTTTCTTCGTATTCGTCTAACTTTCCTTCTTCGATATTAATTATATTTGCTTTTACTCGTGTAAAATTATTAAATATTTTGTACTTAAGATCCTACGCAAAAATGATCTTCATATCTCAGTCAATTTAACAAGGTTTGTGAAAAAAGTTATGAAATAATAAAAAAAGGGATTTAAATTTTCAATGGGAGCCGCACTTAATTCAACAAAGAGCCTCTTGTGGCTCTTAGAGCCGCGTTTGCCCACCCCTGTTACATATCATAAGGAACTGCCTTTCTCAATAAAAATTCTACCAACTTTTTTTACAACTTACATGTTTTTTTTGGGGGGGTATAATTTAAATGTCTTTTTTGTACAATTTAAATGTGTAGATACATGCGTATAAATTCAATTAGGTATATGGTCTCCATGAATCCATTAAGAATAAACTGGTGACTCTTTTAACACGAAATTATTTTTTGTACACAAGTTGCACTCTGTTGGAAATTTTCAACCCAACGTCTACGCAAGTCGCACGAAATGGTTCAAAATTTGAGGTGTATGCATGTCGCACATATGCAAGCCAGGCCACACTGTGAACTGGGGGGGTGGGGGTGGGGGGGTCGTTCAGAACCCCCAAAACATCTATAAATAAAAATTTTAAATGAATGTTACGTGCAAATCATTGGGGCGGGAGTTATAGACCACCTAGAACAGGGTTGGTAACCTTTTAATAATGTTGTACTGAAGTACCGCTGCAGTATCATTTTGCGTACCAGCCTTTGCTTACCAAACTGTGAAAGTTCATTTTACTATCTAATTATTAATATATATATGAAGTAGATTTTTAAAAGTAAGAATAATGTTCGGAATTTCATTTTTGCTTTTGAGTCACGCCGAGTGACATTAAAAATTGGTCCGCGTGTCACGTTTGACACGCGTGTCGTTAGCATGGGTGACACAAGGGGGAGGTCACAGGGGTCATGACCCTCAAATATATTTTTTCACTGTAAAAAATTCCAACTTTCATGATAAATGAAGGGTGTTATTCCAAGACCATGGCAAATTCTGTCCTTAACCCCCCAAATGAAAGCCTGTGTCCGCCCCTGGTCGCAGGCTTCCGACGCCTGCCCTAAGCCTTGAAGCTGCAGCTTCAAGTACACATGTCCACGCAAATCTGTAGTTTGTGCAATTTTTAGATTATTTGAACAATAAATAAATATAAATATAATGAAATAAACTAAATATGTTAAAACAAAAACGTTTCATATGATATTTTTTTCGGCAGAAGAGATTACGATGTTAAGGTATTATTACCCTCCGCAGGGATAACACAATTGCCAAATATGGTCAACACAAGAAAGCCTCCGGGGCGAGAATTTTGTGAGTTTTCGTGGGGGAATTTATTATACTATAATTTTTGCCACCCACGTATTAATTACAGCTCAAACTAGAGCTTGTGTAATTTTGGAGAAAAAGAGACGCTTTCCCCATCCTGGATTCGAACCAGGGTCCCTCCGTTTAGCCCGGAGTGTCTTGGACCGCTAGACGAATGAGGACAGGAAACAACGCTCTCTTTCTCCGTATGTAAAGATGTTAAGGTATTATTACCCTCCGCAGGGATAACACAATTGCCAAATATGGTCAACACAAGAAAGCCTCCGGGGCGAGATTTTTGTGAGTTTTCGTGGGGGAATTTATTATACAATAATTTTTGCCACCCACGTATAGATTATAGCTCAAACTAGAGCTTTATTCGTTTTGGAGAAAAAGAGACGCTTTCCCCATCCTGGATTCGAACCAGGGTCCCTCCGTTTAGCCCGGAGTGTCTTGGACCGCTAGACGAATGAGGACGGGAAACAGCGCTCTCTTTCTCCGTATTTGAGTATTGAGTATATTTAGTTTCAAATTTGAGACTATTTTAAATCTACACGTACTCGTTTTTAAGTAAGTGCGATTACTTGTATTTAAGAATACACTGATTCGTTTATGATACGATTATACTAAAAAATGAAAAGAAGAGTAGGCGCAAGTTTTCATTTTTGAGTAGATTTTTACAGTGTACATAATAATCGTAATTTTTTAACCACTGCTCATACTGAAAAGTCAAAAATTGTGAGAACGTAAGAGGACATAGTTCTTATTCAAAAGTTTCAGACACAGCTGAACGAAACGGCTGATTCGAAAGGTTTTCATGTTAAATTACGGATTCAAATGTATGGGGGATTTTTTAACATTAAATTATATGGTTTATAGAGCCCTTTCATAAAAAATATACCATTAATATTTTTTTATATCTACTATCTTAGAAAATGCGGAGGTACCCTTGTTCTATTTATTGCGAAAAAGGTAACAAATTGAAAAACTAAGATTGAAAAGCTGAATTAAGAAACCAAAAATATATTGTGAATAAAATTTGCTGAGTATTTTTACGGGAAAGTCGAAAATATGTGGTTCAATTCTATTTTAGTCAAATCTTGTTTTTGTTAGTAAGTAATTGATTGTATCGTATTTCCCATTTTGCATTCTCAGTGCTGCAAACGGCAGGCAATGATGTGGAACCTAATGGAAAATAGCTTACCAAATGCACCAGGAATCCTCCGATTTCTATTTGTGGTATAAACGCCAAAATTTCGAGAAGCAATCAACCGTTGGAGTACGTCAATTGGAACATTATCAATCAAAAGCTTTCTGCCTCGGATGCTGTGAAATTGATGTAATCGGGGAATTGGAACTGGCACATAGAAATGCCTGTTTCGTGTTGTTACTTTCCTCTCTTCGCAACAATGAGTTTGAGCAAAAACTACAGAAGTTTATAATCGATGTAACACACGACAGAATCAGATTTTGACAAAATTAAAGACAAAGAAAATAAGATCCCATCGTAGCTATGTGATCAGTAAAATAAACAGTGATAAATTAACGTTAAGTCTATTAACCGAAGGTGAAATATCTTCTCTTGTAAAATTATTTTAAGTATCGTTTGTTTTTGTGTCATAAAGATTCTCAAATAAGCTTATGTGTATTATGCTCTAATATTCCACTTTTATTAAAACCTTTTATAAATTACGTTTGAGCAATTACATTCTAAATTATATATTCATACCTTATTAGTTCCTTTTTCAAATTTTTCTGGGAAAATTGGAAAAAACCCTTAGTCTATGGAAATGAATGAATCGTGGCTATTCCAGACTAAAATCCCAATGTCACAACTTTTTCCCATCTAAACTTTAATACAATGTCCCATCTCTCTCTAATGGATATAACGAGTCTATCTGTCGGCGCTCCGCTTTATTTTATATATATGGCCTGCAAAAGGGTTGCTGGTATCTAACTGGAAGGAGACCCACACGCTGAACGTATGTGACGATGTGTGGAACCGGCCAGGCCAGTAACCTAGTGTCCTACCCCGCCTTCAAGTGGTGCAGGCTGGGCTTTCTATTTATGAGGCAAATTAATATTTGCTGCACGGATAGAAAGGCGGAAGGGGAGGGCTAATTCACCAACCCGTCTAGCCAGCGTGGTGAAATGATGGCTAATTCCTCCAATATGCTAATACACCAAAAACCATGGCCCCTAGTCTCCAGGTGCTGGAGTGCTCCTGATCAAGGCAGCGGTCAGCGTGGCATGAAAGCAGGGGGTGCTAAGAATCACTGGAATGGCCCAGGCTGCCGTTTGTTATTGACCTTGGCTACGTATAATGGACGATCCCTTGCTTCTGAAGCAAAACTTCAGGAATTGGAAGAGGAACTTGAAAAGATCAATTGGGACATTATAGGACTCAGTGAAGTCAGAAGAAAAGGTGAAGAATTGGTGGAACTTAAAAGCGGACATTTGTTTTATTATAGAGGAACGGAAACTGGAAGAACAAGTGGTGTTGGCTTCTTAATCAACAAAAGAATTAAAGACTGTCTTCTGGAAGTTGAAAGTACATCAGATCGAGCAGCGAGGCTCGTTGTTCAACTAACCCAGCGATACCAACTTCAGATAGTACAGGCATATGCACCAACATCAAGCCATACTGACGCAGAGGTTGAGGAATTTTATGAAGAAATCAAACAGTTACACACCAAAGGGAAACAACATATCAAGCTCATCATGGGGGATTTCAATGCAAGAATTGGACAACAGGAACAAGGAGAGACATCGGTTGGTAAATACGGATACGGGGAAAGGAATGAACGTGGCGATCAACTCATAGAATTTGCCGAAGCTGAAAATCTTAGCATCATGAATTCATTTTTTAAGAAGAAACTACAAAGAAAATGGACATGGAAACACCCCAATGGAGGAACCAGCGAAATTGACTATATACTGGCAAACAAGAAATCAATTATTGAAGATTGCAGCGTACTGAACAGATTTAATACTGGAAGTGATCATCGAATGGTGAGATGTAAAATGCACTTAAATACTAAACTAGAAAGGCAGAAGCTCATTAGGAAACAAGTATGTAAGAGGGTGGATTTAAAGAAATTAAAAGAAAATACCGAGGCATTCAAGTTGGAATTAAAAAATCGCTTTTCTGCACTGGAAGGACTTATTGAAGAAGTTGACATCTCAGAAGCAAATGAAAACATTGTTAAGACAATAATTGAAACTGCTGGGGAAATTGGTGGTGTAATATGTAAAAAGCAGAATAGCAAATTATCTGAGAAGACGAAACAACTCATGAAAAGGCGAAGACTTATGAAGGTGGACAATCAAAATACCAGTCGCAAGATCGAGTATGTAGAACTTTGCAAAACTTTGCGCAAAAACATGAAAGAAGATATAAGAAAATTCAATTGTGAGTTAGTAAGGAAGGCCATTGAAAGCAACAAGAGCCTTAGGGTTGTTAAAGGGAGTTTGTCTATTGGGAAGAAACACATCATTGCATTAAAAGGAGAGGATGGCACTGTAACAAGAAATAGGGAAGAAATACTTAGAAGAGTTGAAGAATTCTACAGAAAGCTGTATGAGGGAAACAGTGGATTAAACGAAGACTCTGAGATAGTCGAAGGAACAGCTCCTAAAATCTTAAAAGAAGAAGTAGCATTTGCAATAAAAAGTATGAAGAAAGGAAGATCCCCTGGCGATGATGGCATTACATTAGATATCTTAAAAGAAGCTGGAGAACATGTAGAAGACATACTCGCAAAATTCTTTACCAAATGCCTCAACAGTGGTAACATACCAAACCAATGGGATTCTGCAACAGTAATTCTTTTGCATAAAAAAGGTGATAAAGAGGATTTAAAAAATTACCGACCAATTAGCTTGTTACCTGCTATTTATAAAATCTTCACAAAAGTGCTAACACATCGCCTGCAGAAAAAATAATATATAGCTTAGAATATTCGCATGGATAATGATATTTATTTAATTACACTAAAATACGTGTGTCATAAATTATAAAAGTGAAACAAAACTTCCTAGCACTTTTTCCAGAGGAAGGCAAGCTCAGTGATCAATTTCATAAATTATTTTTATTTAAATTTTAAGAGTATACGCTTATAAATGAATTTTAAATATTATGTAGTCTTAGAGTTTAAATAAATATTACTTACTTGTGAAATATAAATGGTAACTGGCATGTTTTTACATCTTTCTTGTTTCGATAATGATGCGGAAGTTTAAAAAAAGAAGTGGGACTTCCAAGTCTCCAGGACTAACTGATTGCATGTAAAAACCATAATGCCCAACTCCCATAATTTGTACACACTGTAACATCACCAGTTTTCTTCTGAAAGTGTTCTTACTCACCACTCCACCCCAATCTTCTGGAATCTCGAAATAAGGCTTAGGGTTATGATTTAACTCATGCCATGTGTTCTGGGGAGGAAATCTGTTTCCAAGAAAGAACAATTAGGATTAAAAATATATAAGCAGCTGAGATGTACGATGCAGAACTATATATATCTTGACACCTCGTCGATACTTAGTTAGCTAAGAGATTTCAACACCATGAGGTCACGGGGGCTAAACCACAGAATGGGTGTTTAGAGGAAGAGCCCCTCCAAACTTTCTCGTTGAAATTATTTTTTTTTTTTCTCGTCTGTAAAATCAAAAGTAACCATCGGCTTTACCAGGGCAAGCGATAATCCATTTAGTTCCATTTATTTGTTGTTGAGTTTATTTCGATTATCGTATAGTTATGCATTAAGCAACAAAAAGTCTATCGTGATGCCGCCTTAGGCGGCCGCCCAGTTCGCCTTATGGTGACGTCGGGCCTGCCACCACCTGTTTTTGCAGAGGAGGAAGAGAACAACTTTGTGAGGTGCATATTGAAGTCGAGCAAATATGGTTTTCCGTTGACATTAAGCGACTTAAAATTTGTCATTCACGATGATTTGGAACAAATGCGGTGAAAGATTCCTAAGTTCAAAAACAACAGTCCATGATTTCATTTTATCAGTTTTAAAGAGGCACCCAGAATTAAGAATGCGCTTTGCAACCAATATTAAATGAAGTAGTGCTGATATTACCATAAATGATTTAAAAGATTACATTGAAAATCGTTGGAAAACTACAGGAGTTTCTACGATGACTCAAAGTATAAAAGCCTGGAAATGGCCAGATAATGCAGATGTCATCGATTACAAATGGTCAGATGTAATTGGAGGAATTAATCTACTCCATCTTATTTCGTCTACTTCCTCGAAGAGGAAGGCAGTTTACAAAGACTCAGAAATTGATGCAGCGAGTTAAATCACAATTCTTTAAAGACAATTTTATTTCAATTTTTCCTCTTTTGTTCGTTTTGGTTACCTATCGTAGATATGCAATTGTGGAAGTTGTTTCTATTCTTATTTTAAGTTTAAATAATTGTTTATTATATGTTATTTGCAATTATATTTTGTCTTTTAATTGTATTTTTTCTTTGTAATGAGCAAAGCATTATAAGAAGTTTTATATCAAGTGGTAACTTTTTTTAACTTCCTCCAAGTGGTGTAAATTATATTTGCCATGTCAGTGCATACGATCATAGCGGATATATTGCTCCTAGTAGTAGAAACATATGATCTTTCACAGTTTTTAAAAAGTGGAGTGTATATATATATATATATATCTTTGCGTTCCAGAAACCCTAAACTATAAGATTAATAGCTACTCAGAACTTTTATATGCGGTATTCTACGTAAAACTCAAGTTTTCCGAGAGGATCCGAACCATTGGAGCAAAGTAGCCCCAAATTACGGTATATGGAAAACCGGAATGCGGCTCTCATCGACCTCATGCGTGCCCGCTCCTGTACGCAAGATATAGCGAATATCTTGTATAGTCTGGTCTGGTCCTATATTTTCTCATGCATTTTGTGAAAAACAAACAAAAACAGTTAATAGGAATAGATTAAATTGCAATAAGAGCTTCGGGAAATGAAAAATAGATCTATTATAAAACCGAAAGCTGTAAATGGCCCATATTAGTTATTATTTACAATTATTATAATAAATATAATGAAAATCGTTATAATTATAAAAAAATCAACAACACGAACTAAACTTTGTTATAAATAACGATTTAACCTTCATTGTAGGGTTATTTACAAGATTGAACAACAATTATTTTATTTTTTAGGTTAATTTTTATGTAAATAGGATACTTCAAAAGATTTTCAAAAGTCTAAATCGAAGAATTATTTTATAAAAATCAATAAAAGATTCTTCACCATGAAAGGACGTCTGTGTAAATTTGTATATATTATTACGATCACCGCCACGGTCCTAACAACGATTCATTTTTTTTGACCGAGTGTGTTATATACAGAGTTATATGGAAAGACTCAAATAATCGTACAAATCAAAACACAGTCAGAGCTAGTTTTCTGGTGGAAATAGTATTTGAAGAATTGTAAATTGTACTTCCTCTGTAAGAACGATGAAATGAAATTTGGAAAAACAAAAAATATATTAATAAACATATCGGGATGTCTAACGAAATAACACAGAGGTTTACCGGGAGATTCCATAACAAACAGTTATTTTGACACTGGCGTAAGGTTTAAAAACACGACGTTTCGGGAGCCAACTGCTCCCTTTGTCAAGTGAAGGCAGAATATCGTGATGTAAAAATATTTTGTAGAAGAAATATCAATTAGAAATTATTTGTGGTTTTCATTGCTTGTGCGAATTTTTTTGAACTAACTTCGGAGAGGCATTTCGAATGATTTTATGTGATAGTTAGGCAAAATAAAAAATACTATGCAATACCTAATAAAAAATACCTAAATAAAAAATACTATGCAGAATAAAAATACTATGCAATATAAAAAAACCTATGCAATATGGATCTGTATTTTATTGAATTTAACAACACATTTTGTTCTTTGCGTGAAAAGTGCTTTTATTTTATTGCAAAAATATTATATTTTTTTTTTATTTTCTCGCTTTTTCGAAATCAGCACTGATTCGGATGGTTTTTTTTGAAAAAAACAAACAAACAAACCATAAGCTGCAAAAGTTTTGTTGCCACACAATGACATTCTGTAAAAAGCATTGACGTATAGAAATTGAATTTCAGTTTTTACTTTTTGCTGTGTTTTCTTCATCGGAAGAATGCTTTTCTGGTATTTTGTATGATCAGTATGAGTCTTTCATGCTATTTCACTTCAAAGTGAGGAAATTACAGATTTAGCGTTTACGGAATTCCTATTATGCTTATCATAATCGCATAAGTAGCATTACGTCCCATTTTTTGTAAAGATAAGCTATTAAATAATCTCGAAGCGGGACATGAAAAATTTTGGAAACGCTGTTTAGACATAAGGGTTTTCCGCTCAGTGTAATGTGTAGTTTTCATTCTGCATAAGGACCTCATATGTAAATTAGATTTATAAAAAAAGAGTGTTGAATGAACAATGAAGTCCACTTATTTTAAAAAATCATAAGAGCAAATAACTTATGAGAAGAAATTACTGTCATTGGTTTGTAAAATCACATAATTTCTATCATTAAAAAATGATTGAGTTGATATCACTGAATATTTCAGGAAGTTAAATTTCTTAAAATTGAGGGCATTACTGATTGCAAGGCGAAATTATATTTTTATTGATTTTATATAGTATTTACATATAGTCTTTCGGTACTGTTCAAGAAAAATATCTAATTCATCCATAGGCTTACGCAGAAAGTTCATAAAGGGAGGTTATAGACTCAATGGGCAGTGCCTGATTTACGCAGGGACAAGCGGGGCAGCTGCCCCGGGCGCCCGATTCAGAGGGGTCCCTAAATTTAGTCCAAGATATTCATAAAAAGCTCAGGAATCACATGAGCGATGGAATTTTGTTTGGATAATCTTTTGATGATGTAACAAGCTAGTTAGTCGAGGCTAGGCAACGCCCCCTTTCTTAGTCATAGGTGGCGCCGGTTTAAGGAAAATGCAGGGGCGGACTTAGTACTTTCAAAGGGCGCATACCTTGGATTTTCAGAGAAACGCGTGTCCTGTCACCCACGAGGGCGCACTGGCCGATGGGCCGGTGACCCAGTTTGTTCCTGGGCAAAATATTTTGAATTACCTCAAGCTTACCTGGCTAGACAATGTTACACTACACTTACCTTGGTCTTATAAATAAAAGTCATTCGCTCATACCTATAATAAACATAGCAATCAGAAATCTGTCGTGGATACAAGAGAAGTGGGGGGGAGCTTCAAAAATCTCTGCCCCGGACTCCAGAATTTCTAAGTCGGGCCCTGTCAATTGTGGGGGGGGGAGGGTTACAGAGCTACAACTCACATATTCCTATGTTAAATATACAAAATTTCATTGCAATGGGGGGTTACAACAGCCATCAACACATCCCTGCGTGATTCCATCAGAGCGAGGAAACACAAGTTTAACACGGTAAATGTATTTTTTTTGTGTGCGACACAATTTCTTGAATTCTCAGATTTTTCGACTGTTCAAATTAGTATTGTTTTAATGAGCAAACTCATGCCACTATTTCATTGAAAATCAAACTGTTCAGGAAGTCGCTCTCAGTGAATGAAAGTTCAAGAGTAATGAATTTATCTTGGTTCGCAGTTAACCGCAAATAATTTTTCACTCATTTTGAAACAGAAAAAGACCTTTCACAGCTGCAGTCGGTGACCGCCATAGTCAGAAAAATGCGTAGGGCAATTTCTACATTCGGGAAAATTGATTCCATGCAGAAACGGCTCTAGCTCATATGCCGCCCGGCGCGAAGCCGAAATTTGGCGCCCCACCGCTAAATATTAATTGTTCTCAAAGTAATTCCTTTTGTGGCGCAGTTTTTTTAAAGGATCTTCTCGATAAGCTGCTGAATATTAATTATTACAAGGCAGAAAGCGAGAATAACAATTAAAATTTCCTTACAACAAATAACATGTAACTAAACAACAAATACTTTTTTTGATGAGCCAGAAATAAATTGTTTTAATACAACATTCCAGATGATTGAAACTCATGCAAGACTCATGTAAGACTTTAGCTTTACATGAGTTCTAATAATCTGGAATACCTTCTGTATAATGAAATATGTTCATCCATTTTAATGTAATTTTTACTTCTCTAATTTCTTACTTGGAGTGTCATATTTTAGTTTTGTTGGAAAAACACTTTTTCACTTTCTTGCACACTAACTTAATTAAACATTTCGTAATAAAGAATAATTTATACAAGGATTAAATAAGGGATAATAATAAAAGGATAATTAATTTATTAAAAATTTAAATGAGGTTTCAGTTTTAAAAAATTCATATGCATTATTATAAAACCTTTTTGCACTTCGGGGTCGTTAGGTCATTTTGGCGCCCCCCCCATTTTGACCTGGCGCCTAGTACGATGGCACCGGTCGCATCGCTCTTAATCAGTCTTTGATTATATGTTACATGTTTTTTTAACATTGACAAACAATTTTCGGATTCAGATCGATTAGTTGGCTTCTGGTTGCTGATTGTCTTTAAAAAATGCGCCTAAATGAAAGCACTCTTCAGGAAATACCTTAGTAGAATGCAAGGCCGTCAGAGGAAAGAAAATGCCCACCTTCTGACAGCCCTGCATCAAACATAAAACTTTTAATTTATTTTAGAATAATTATTCATTAAACAACCACACTGATAGAGTGTCTGATTACTTAAGATAGCATTTTTTTAACTATGGAATTTTTTTATTTTCTTATATTTTACGTTATTGATTCATGCCCCCTTTTTTTAAATATTGCGCCCCTCGAAACCTCACGCCCTAGTCTACAGCCTAATTAGTCAATTGGTTAATCGGGCCCTGGACGTAGGCATCAATACCAAAATAAATGGGGATCAAAAATTAAGGAAGAAAAATTATAGAAAATGATTATACAATAAAATTGCGAAATGGGAGGAAAATTACAAAGATTTGCAATGGCATAGACAAAAATTATTTACTTATCTGTTCGATGATTGGCTGCAGAGCCGTGCTTAGCGGGGTGCAAGTTGCGCCGTCGCCCAGGGCCGCCAGAACAGTGCAGTGCAAGTACCAAGAAGCCAGTTATATTTTGGTAAAGCGTTTTTCAGGGCCGCTAATACCGTAAGCCCAGCCCCGATTTGCTGGTAAAATTTCTATGGCGTAAAGGTTGTTTTGCTGCAAACAATGTAAGATTTTACATGCGTTTACCTTTTCAAAAATTAAACTTCACATCTAGCTATATTTCAAGTCTTTAATTTCC
>QLNU02003225.1:78654396-78690850 GCA_006491805.2 Dysdera silvatica
TTTCAAAGTGGATAAATCTTCTTTCTCCTCGTTGCCTCAAGTCCCTTTTTAATCCAGAAGAACGTTCTTACTCCTCCCTTTAAAATCAGGAGCAAGTGAGCCACAATATTTCTTCTTTGTCTCCTTTCCCCATCGTGCAAAGTCTTCTTCTATAAAAGCTCGTCCTCTGAATAAGATCAAATTTCGTCATCGCGAAACGCAGCTGAGGTACGCAGGCGATACAATTTGCATATTAGGTTACGTCACGTTAGTGTAACTAGGGTTCTGAAGAAGGAAGCCTAAAGTGCTTCCGACATAGCTTTCAACCGTTTTACTAATTTAAACTGCGATTATGTGTTTTATTTTACATAATGTTTGCGCACAGTGAGTCGTACATCTTTTTTATCATATATTACATGTAATACAGGTCACATGTATCAAATGATTAAAACGAATAATGACAGTGATAACATATTCCACGCAAACATCAACCAACCAACGCAACATCATGATTTTTTTTATATGTGATATATCGTTTTTATGATATTTCATATCATGAAACAATGGATTACACAGTTCAGCAAATCATGTTCTTACACATGAGATAGTAAAACTATCTTCCAAAAGAACGTACTTGCGCATACAAACATTCTTTCCTGCAATATTTCCTATGTCATATCGATTTTGACCGAAATAATAATATTCCCTGCTTGTATAATATGATACATTTAACAAGAAGAACACACGTAAACATGTTAAAACTGTAATTGGAATTCTTTTCGGTTTCATTCCTGAATCTTCAATGTTAAACAGGTTAAATTAAATCATGATGCGCAGGCATCATCCGTCTAGAAGTCTGGCGCAGATGACAGCTTTAAATAAAATGTAAAATGGAAAGAAATTTTCAAAAACAGTTTAAACAGATCCTGACTTTGTGTAGCATCATTTTATTTTATTTATTTTTAATTTTAAACTCGCTTCGTTCTTTGAGTGAGGAAAAACATTAAAGTGCAATACTTAAATTTGAAAGCTGAAAACTGGCATGTATAAAAAACGAAGGGAATAAAAATTAATTCGATCTTCATATTATCAGAGCTGGCACAGGAAATTATCCCCTTTTTCACAAGTTTTTTCCCGAACATAACAGGATCAACAACAGAAAACAGGTTTAAGTCCATGTCACAAAGAGCTTATTGATGGATAATACAATGATAACGGAAAACTTTTCTTTCCAAATAATTTTCAAACAATGTAACAAAACCTTTTATCCTGCCAACCATGAAAGGTCATCAATCTGTTCAAACCCTATCTAATTTTGTCCACTCCACTTTATTAACTTCAATTACATTTTTATGTTCTTTAAAAATGTTCTCACCTGTAATTGAAACTAATTGTATATACGTTGCGTATACGACGCATAACGGTATTTCTAGACAAAGCTATTTTATCATTTTAGAAATTGAAGAACTATTTTTTAAAAATGATGTAGGATTAATTTGTTCTCTTTTTTATTGTAAATATTGATATTGTATATGTATGATGTAGGATTCGTTTATACTTTTTTATTGTAATTATTAATATTTTATATGTGAAGTTACTGGGTTTGGGTGTTTTTTAATCATTTTTGATTTTGACCTTTTTCCTTCATTTATTCATGCAAATGTATAAATGTAAATAAAACTTATTTGTATTGAAATGTAAATATATATTCAGAAAATGTCACATACACATACCACTGAATGCAGTGGTTTGAATTTTTGTCCGCTCCCTCGAAACGAAATCCTATTTACGCACCTGAATTATCTATATATGCTAAAATTTTGATTAAAAGAAATTGGATGAAATTTCAATCAATCAATCAAAGTGGTTTATTTACATACTAGTAAAATACAATGTACGGTGGATACAGAACCAAAATATACGTTAACAATGTTTGCAACCTCGTGCCCTTGTCCTATTCTTGATTGTTTAATAGGTGCTCTTTTACCTTCCTTAAAAATGTGCCTTTTAGCCTAATATGTTTTAGTTCAGTAGGTAGAGTTCATTCCAGTACTTTATACCGTAATAATTAATATGGCTTTGCTTATTGCTCGTTCTTTTCTTTTTCTTTGCAAGTTACATGTCTGTTCAGTCTGCGGGTCTTTTCGGACATATTCGCAGCAATGAATTAATTATAATTAATTATAATGAGATGTTTCACTTGTTTGTTTGTTTTTGTAGGTTCATCTTCAGTCCAACTTCTTTACTTCTAGTTGAGAGCTCCTGTACCATGTCTTGGAGTTCTGATGGGTTCGTTGAAAAAATAACAATGTCATCAGCAAACCGCAAATGATTTAAATATTCACCATTTATTTTTATTCCCTTGTTATTCCAATTTATCTGCTGAAAAATCATCTGTAAAGCTGAAGTAAAAAGTTTTGGAGAAATGGTATCTCCCTGCCTCACACCTTTACCAATTTTGATAGTTTTGGTATCTTTATGTAACCGAAATTTTGCACTTGCATTTTTATACACACGTTTCACCATGTCAATGTACACATCCTCGATGTCTGTTGATCTTAAAGAGTTGATGACTGCTGATGTTTTAATAGAGTCAAAGGCCTTCTCATAGTCAATAAATGCCACACACAATGGAAGTTCATATTCATGTGTTCTTTCAATTAATTCTCTTAATACTTGAATATGGTCCACTGTACTGAATCCACTTCGAAATCCAGCTTGTTCTCTTGGTTGAGCTGCATCTAATTTTTTCTGCAGGCGATGTGTTAGTACTTTTGTGAAGATTTTATAAATAGCAGGTAACAAGCTAATTGGTCGGTAATTTTTCAAATCCTCTTTATCACCTTTTTTATGCAAAAGAATTACTGTTGCAGAATCCCATTGGTTTGGTATGTTACCGCTGTTAAGACATTTGGTAAAGAATTTTGCAAGTATGTCTTCTACATATTCTCCAGCTTCTTTTAGGATATCTAATGTAATACCATCATCACCAGGGGCTCTTCCTTTCTTCATATTTTTTATTGCAAATGAAACTTCTTCTTTTAAGATTTTAGGAGCTATTCCTTCGACTATTGCGGCGTCTTCGTTTAATCCACTGTTACTTTCATATAGTTTTTTGTAGAATTCTTCAACTCTTCTAAGTATTTCTTCCCTATTTCTTGTTACGGTGCCATCCTCTCCTTTTAATGCAATGATGTGTTTCTTCGCAACTGACAGACTTCCTTTAACAACCCTAAGACTCCTGCTGTTTTCTATAGCTTTCCTTACTAGCTCACAGTTGAATTTTTGTACGTCTTCTTTCATGTTTTGCGCAGAGTTTTACAAAGTTCTATGTACTCAATCCTGGAACTGGTATTTTGATTGTCCACCTTCATATCTCTTCGCCTTTTCATGAGCGTATATATATGTATATATATATATTCAGACACTAATATGTTGATGATGATACCAAGGAAAATAAATTGGGCCCGTCCCCTTTTTCAATAATCTGTAACTGCCCATGGTGGTGCCAGCGCCCCCAGGTTGAAAACCCGTGCATTTTGTTGTAATTTTTTAAAGTTTGTTTCGATTTATGTTATATTTAAATTGTTTCATTTTGATTTTCAGCGTTACGCAGAACCTTTTACTAACTGTAATGTTTCCTAAAAAAAAGAATATCCTATAGTGCTATCATTTATTCCCGTTTACGAACATTTCGGATTTGTAAAATTTTTTGGGGTTCCACGCAAATTCGTGCAATCGAAACTCTACTGTAATAAAAATATAATTTCTTGATACTCTTTAAAAAATTGTTCGGGGTCCAGAAATTTGGCCACAGAGCGAAGGAATAATATTTTACTTTAATTCGTAGTTCAAGATTATTTTATTTATTGACTAAAGTAAGGGGAAACTAGCGGTTATACGACACTTGCATGGGTTGTACGGAAAAAAAACTGGCACATGACCGTCTGATAAACATATATATAACGACTAGGAGAAATATTCCTTAGAATACGAAAAATACATATGTAAGACAATGAATATCCAGCGACTGCTAAACTGACCAAACGAAATTTAAATCCGTGTAAGCAAAGTATATGCATTAATCCTTTTTGTTTATTGTTATTTTAATACAATGAAGTTCATAATTTTTCTTTAATTTATCCCATAAAATTAACACGCACTAGAGGTTCTAGATAAAAATACAGTCTTGTTCCTTATCAACCAATAATCCTTGGGATTTACCTTATCTCTTTTGTTATTTTCTTCCTTATCGTTTCTTTCGTTTGCCTATGCATATGCACAGCATTCAGGTAGATCACTCGATCTAGAACAGTGGTTCCCCAACCAATTGAAGCCGCGGACCACTTTTCCACTTCAATTGCGGCCGCAGGCCATTTTGAAAAATTTTTAGGAGTTGGCTGCAAGACCTTAATAAAAAACGGAGCCGTGTCTTTTTTGAGGGAAATGTGTTTGTACAATCGTCCGTTGATAAAACAATAAATACACAGAAAAAGAAATAATAAAATCTAATGATAATACAGTCAAACCTCGTTAAGACGCACACGATTAAAAAGAATTACTTTTAATACGAAATGTTTTCTGAAGTTCCACCCGATTGAAGTATACTACAAATGTGTTATCAATTTAATTTTTTTATTTAATTTTAATATTTAATAATTTTTATGTTTGCTTATTACATTTTTTTTAAATAATGACCGTCTTGCGAACCACCTGGGACTCCTTCGCGGACCACCAGTTGAGAACCACTTATCTAGAACGACATTAAATTGAGTAAACTTTAAAAAAGTAATAAAATTAAATATTGTTTAATTGAAACTGGCATCGTTAAAAACATTTTTTAATTGTGGGAACTATCACAAAAGGGATAGAAAATTTCAGTTTCGGAATACGAAAGGAATTGTATACATTAGAATAAAATTAAATAGTGTTTAATTGAAATGGGCATCGTAAAAAATATTTCGTAATTGTGGGAATTATCACAAACGGAATGGAAGATTTCAACATTTCGGAACACGAAAGGATATCGAGACATTCAGGATTCAGTTTTACACAGAAACTGAAAAAAAACCATTTTGCACAGATACGCAAAGGCACTTCGAGAAGATCTTTCAATGGGTATCCTGTTTTTCATCCATCTTAATTGAAATTTTAATATAAGACATGTCAATGACAAGTTAGCTATTCTGAAATTCTGATCTCATGCCTTAATAGTGAATGCTATATTCATGTACATTTTTCAAATTATGTAAACCGTTAATTACTGTAGTAACTGATTTAACTATCTCTTATTCGTTAAATATTGATCTCTTTTAAAATCTGAAACATAACACTGGTTGATCGAGTATACGGGTTTATAAATTATTCATATAAAGAATTTAACAGAAGCATTATTTTTTATAAATCGTTATATCAAATAACAAATATAACGAATAATGCTATAGCACAGAAATTCCTCCACCGCTTCAGATTTGTTGATTTGTTGTAACTCAGTTCGGCTGTACATGGTCTTTAGTTCTGTTAGTTAAAAATAAATGAAGAAAATTTTTCAAATTAAATCATATATGTAGCAAGCTACATAACATAATAGAAATGATTTTAATAATTTTTTATATGGATTAAATATTTACATATGTCATTTCATTGCTGCGTGTCTGAGATTCGAGATCCGTCGCGGTTGCGCGGCAACTTGAGGTATTGGGTTCAACTTTCAATCTGCCAGTGAAGAACTCTTGTATTTCTTCAAATGTTTTTCCTTTAGTTTCTGGTAATAAAAAGAAGACGAAAGGGCAACTTGCGATACAAATTGCCATATAAAACCAATATACACCGTAAGTATGGATTTCTGACATCAAACCGCGAAAAGTTTTAGTTGTGGCAAAAACACATAGCCAGCCAAATCCTATAACAGCTCCACTGGTAGCGCTTCTCAAACGAACTGTTGTCATTTCACACACCATCATCAATGAAATAGGACCAAATCCTATGGAGAAAGCTGCCCTGAACATAACTAAACAAATCACTGGAAGCCAGCCATAGTTTGTTCGAATATAACTTTCATTTGCCCACGCAAAATACTCAAAAAACCCGAAAATACACCAACTCAATGCCATAAATCCTCCTGATATCAGAAGCAATAGTTTCCTTCCAGCTTTGTCTGTTAACATCGTGGAAAGGAAAGTTGAGAATATACTTACCAATGAAACAATGATCGTAGCAACGTTTCCACTTAGTGAACTTCCAGCATCGTTGAATATATCTACCGTATAAAACACGACAATAAAAAGGCCACTCATTCGTTGGAAAAACGTCAAAGAAAGGGAAAGAAATGCAGGTTTATAAGCTTCTGGAGATAAGAATTCTTTGAATGAGAAAGTTCCTTGTGGTTGATTGTTAATGTCTTTTTGAATAGATTCACATTGGTCAGCTGCATCCACAAAACCGCCTTGTAGCCATTGGATGACTTCCTTGGCTTCAAGTGCCTTTTCCTTAGTCATTAGCCAATACGGCGACTCCGGTACAAAAAGCATGGAAATCAAGGTAACGATGGAAAGAGCACATCCTAAGCCTGCTAACGAACTCCAATGCATAATGGACCCAAAGCATACTGAAGAAAAAGACCCAATCACACCAAAAAGCTGGAATGATGATCCCAGCATCCCTCGAATTTCAGGTGTGGATATTTCGACTAAGTACATTGGTGTTATTACAGAAACAAATCCACAGCATAATCCTGTCATCATTCTACCAACATACATATATGGAATTGATGGTGCAAAGGCCATAATTATCTGCCCAGCTATAGAGGGAATAGTGCTTATGATCATAGCTCCTCGTCGACCTGCAGATTGTGCCAACTTTCCTAAAAATAAATAAAGCAGCGTAAAAAACTTTCAGGCTTGGAGGAAAAAAATATGATAATTAAAAAAGTCATTTCAGATAGCCACCCGTCTGTGGTCACATGTTCGTGCACATATTGTCAAATGGTATTCCCACATAAAGGAAAAAGCTGTTAGAGGAAGAAACCATTACAATATGAGGAATCATGATTATTTGTTTGTTTGTTTAGCTTTTTTATGGAGCAAGAGCATCTGGGTTATACTGCGCCAACAAGAGGAATTATAAGATTTGAGGTTTATGAATGACATCAAAATCTCGTGTGGGCCATGTAGCTAGCACAAGATTTACTTTAGTTCATTTATCATTTCGCAATAGTCCACCGGTTTGTGCAAAGGCAAAGGAATACTGTCAAAACCGCATATATGCAAAGGGACAAGGCCAAGAAATCCTGTGCATATAAGCGGGTTTTATATAAAAGCTGTATTCTATGAACTACATGGTGCAAAAATTTGCAAATTACATTTTTATTGAATTTTATTATTAAATTAGATCTTATTTCTAATTTTCTAAATCACATGCATTATTTATTTCAATATTTATAATGCACAGTACTATTACTCTATTAATAGAAATATGCAGTAATGTAGTATTTATGCTATTATATATATATTGTGTTTGTGCGGATAGTGGGTATAAATTACAACTATATTCTTTTGCTATGCAGTGTTTCTTGTTAAATTTTCCAGTAAATGCGTCTAATAAATTGGGAATCTTTTAAGTATCGCAAGTTTTCTGATTCAGTATGTATAAAAATAGGATATACAATGTTGAAAACTTACCCGCTATCACTCCTCCAACGAGTGCACCAATAGCAAATAAACTTGCAATCCATCCTTCCTCATCTTTATTTGGAATGAATGCACCATCGGGATCATGCTTCATACTGTACAAGGCAGTAGCAGTATAATTTAAACTGAAACCCATGGATATTGGATTCAGCAACGCTGCCAGTGCTGCGAAGTACATTTTCCGGAATTTACGTTCCGGCTTTTCTTCTGCAATAAATCTCTCCATGGATATTTCGTTGGAATTAGTATTTTCTGTCCTTTCCTCATTTGAAGAAAACACTGTGAGACTAATGAATTCATGAGTATGGTCATTGTGCGAGCTCTCCATCGTGTTTACAGATGCAGGATAAAAATTCGTTCTATCAGAAAACCTTGAATGAAAATGAAAGATTAATAAATGATCAGGGATCAACGGAAAGTTCTATTTGGATAACCGCTAAATAGAAGCGCATCTTTCGATCTACGAAAGCATGTGCAATCACAAAAAAAAACCTGGAATCCGTTGACAACAAACCACATCAATTTTTCAAATTGTTAGGAAGTTTACCTTTAGTTAAACTGTAAATGTATTAACAAACTTAGCGGAATTTAAAATCATATAAGCAAAAATTATACATAGCATCTAAAATCGCTTTAGAATTGTAAGGGATACTTTATCGATGTTTTTAAATAATCGCGAAAACATTGAAACTGCTTGTGTAGTTAACCAGTTTGAGCCTTCTCAAAAATAATTCGACCCCGTCAAGGCGGACTACACTGGCAGAGCATTTATGATAACATAAAGTATTTTTCAGTTCTTATAGCACGTAAACGCTAACAGGGAATGTTATTTATGCGACTGTATAAAAACAGTCGCCACTCCCGCATATCTGTCAACTACGCTCGGTTGATACTATAACCAAATAGCCTGGACCTTATAAAGAGCGTTTTGTTCATGTTAAGTGGAGGAATCCTACCAAGGAACATTGATCTCTTCGTGGTAAACGGTATTTCATGTTAACTGCGTTGGTATTAAAGAAAAAAGTAACATTAGAGTTCTGTACAATTTGTCAGGACTGAATTAAACGGCTCGTGTTAAAAGTAATACGTATTAAGCGTGCCCGTTTTAACAAGTTTCGACTGTACGTGAAACTATAAATAATGTAGGATAGGGCAAAAGATTTTAAAGATATTAGTTTGCATGTTCGAGACCTAAGATTAAACGCCCGGTCATCTGTGTTCAGAGGCGTGCGCAGAAAGTTCGCAAGATGGAGTTAAAGACTCAATCGAGTAGGGGTTACAGAGCTGCAACTCACATATGTGCAAAATTTCATTGCAATTGGGGGTAACAAACCCCACCAACACCCCCTGCGTAGACCAATGTCTGTGTTGTTTGACGTCACAACGTTGCTTCCAGTACACGAGGCATATCCAATAAGTAAGCTGCATGAAAATCGAATCCACCTTTCCAGGTGGGGCTGTAAACGGTGTACTCGCATTTGGGCGGCCAAACCCAGAGTTGGTCAAACACCGTTTATTATACAGTAACATCTCTCATTAAGAGCTTTCAAGAGAGAAGCAAAACTGTTAAAAAAATATATAAACAGGGTGTCCCTGAATTCATGGCCAACAAATTAAGTGATTGTAGGGGACATCAAATAAAATATATTGACCGAAATCGCCAAGTTCGCAAAGGATCCGACTTCGCTGCAAGGTGAAACTGCTATTTACATCCACATCGTTAATACTTAAGCAATTACATGCACAAAATAATTTTTTTGACACATAATTTAAGTGATTGACCTAATAATGCAACAGAAAACAGAAGCCAAAAATTCCAATTTCCCTTCCCAGGTACAGAATAGTGTTGCCATTTAGTCATCAGAGGTATGGAATGCGATTAGTTTACCATACTGGAAGCAATTGGAAATTGTCAAGCATGTGTAATAGCCGTTCTGGAACCACAGGGATGTTGTTATTTGCATCCACATTAGTTAATCATGTAACAAAATTTGGAAAATTTGCCGTTCCAGCCTAGAACCATATTAAAAAAGGTTCCGCCGCTTACTACCGTCTAAAACGACTTTCCATGGACAAATTGATGCAATTCAAGGATATAGGACCCAAACATGAGAGAGTGCTAGCAGGGCTTAAAATGAAAAATTTGACGGAAGAAAACACCTTCCCGGTTTGTTAAGCTGAAATTTCGTTAATTTGAGCACCGTTATTGAGGGCATACCCGTGTCTAGGGCTACCTTAAGGACCCACCCCGGTACTAACACCTCTTCTTTAATGAGACTTTGGCTACAGTCTTGCATGCCGTAACTTTCACAGACTGTAAAAATTTTGAACTCCCTGGAAATTAAATCCTGGCTACGGTCTTGGATTCTAGATAGTGTAAAGTGTCTACTATATGTTGCATGCTACTATAGTGTTATATGTTTGTATACCTTTACGTACGTACTGTAGTTTTATACGGTGCACACTTTTACGTACGTTCTATAGTGTTATGTGTTTGTATATCTTTACGTACGTACTGTAGTGTTATGCGTTTGCATATCTTTACGTACGTACTGTGGTGTTATATCTTTGAATTTTGGATCAAATGGAAAATCAAAAATCTTTACTTAATTTTATAAAAAAAAATTATAAAATATATCTTTTGCACAACAATTGTTTAAAAGCACGTGTGTATTAGGTCTACCGGAAAGTTCTGTCCGATGATGTTATCTCAAGTTTCAACACACATACACGTGTTTATTTGAGACACACATGGGTGTTTCTCTTTATCATTGAATTTATACGCACCTGCTCTTCTAAATTAACCGGAATAGAAGTGTCTTATTTCATTATCAAGTGAGACACAATCGTGTAAACATGGCTGCTGATGAAGTTCATTTACGACATTGTATTTTGTACGAATTCCAACAAGGCAGAAATGCCACAGAAGCGTGTCAAAATTTAATGGAAGTTTCTGGTGGAAATGCAGTTTCGGATAAATCATGCAGGAGAATTCATGGTTCGAAAAATTTGAATCAGGTGATTTCGACCTTGATTATAAGCCACGCTTTGGGCGGCCATCTTTGGCAGATGACGATATTGTCAAGACCATGATAGCGCAAGATCCTTTTTCGACAACATCGGAGATTACAGAAAAGCTTAACTCAGCCCAACAAACCATTTCAGACCATATTTGGAAACTAGGATTGGTCTATAAATATTCCAGATGGGTGCCTCATGAGTTAAGTGAGAAAAATGTGCATGATCGAGTCGCCATATGCACATCTCTGCCTGCTCGGAACAAAAACAAACCCTTCTTGGACCAGATGATAACTGGTGATGAAAAGTGGATTAACTAAGAAAACATTGTTAGGAAAAGAGCATATTGTGAGCCCGGACAACCTTCCCCACTCCACCTTTAAACTGAGCTTGAGCCTGAATAAGAGAATGCTGTGTATATGGTGGGACATCTAAGGACCCATATAGTATAAGCTTTCAAAACCTAACAAGAAGCTCAATTCGGGGAGATAATATCAGCAAATAGATGTTTTAAACAAAGCTGTCAAAGAAAACAGGCCGACGATATTCAATAGGAAGCACATCATACTGCAACATGATAATGCTAGACCACATTCTGCTTTGGCGACTCGTCAGAAACTCGCAGAGCTAAGTTGGGAAATTCTGCCGCATTCACCATACTCCCCAGACATGGCACACTCCAATTGTTATTTGTTTCTCTCCTTGCAAAATTATTTGAAGGGGAAAAAATTCAAAACTGAAGCAGGTGTCAGTCAAGCACTACTTGAATTCGTCGCCTGTAAGAAAAAGACATTTAAAAAAAATGGTATTTACAAATCACCATCAAGTTGGCAAGAGGTCATAAGTAACGACGGAAATTATATTATACAATAAGTATTATTAAAGGTATGAAAAATTCAGTATTTCCGTTCCCTTCCCAAACGGACAGAACTTTCCGGTAGACCTACTATATATAGAGAGAGAGATAAAAGTATATCCTGGGTAGGATCATTCTATGTCAAATCACCGAACATTATTGACCCGAACCCTTTAGATTTCCCTAAAGTTTCATAGAATTAATGACACAGTGGATGCTTGAATATATCCCAAATTTTAATTTCAGCGGTCAAATAGATCAAATATGGCCAAAGGTCACTGAAATAGACCCGTTTTGGATTATGGTACTTCACAAAATTGTCTGTAACTTCGTTTTTTTTTTAACTTACGAAGGTAAAATAGGTCTCATTTGGAAGACTTTTCTAAACATGTAATAAAAGTAAGAATTATAAGGAGAATTGTTTTAAACAAAATGAAAAAAAAAGTTTGACATTGAATTTTTAAAAATGGGGTCGTTTAATTTTTTTGAAAAATTATACAGCATGATATTCTACACCTTTTCTCAAAATTTCATGATGGGACCCCCGTGTGTTCAATGGATATTAAAAAAATTCGACTCAAAGGTAAGATTTTATTTTTATGCATTCTGACTTCTCATATTCCCGACTTGTATATTATTGCAGGTTACTGCTTTTTTCGTCATCATGTCTTTCCTTAAAATTTAATGAAAGATATAATAAATAAAAAAAAGCAACAATGTACTTATGTATTATTTAATGATACATATTACTCCACGTTCAACAGAAAATTTTCAGAATTACAATATTTATAATTTTGTAATTATGTAAAAATAGGAAAGACTGATTACTATCAATAAAATCAGTAGCGTACTAATAACACCCGTAACGCCTACAAGGTGGGGCTCTCCTTTTGTCGTTTATTTTCCATAAAATTTATAAGTAAAAAATAATATTATATTTTTAGTTAATAAGGATTTCTTTTAATCTTTAGGTAAAATATAAAGTAAAATAAACGGTTTCCAACTGTGGCAAACTTATTACGCGTATTTACTTTAGCTGTTTTTATTGCCTTTAAAATTGAACTCACCATCCGAAAACTTGACTGACCCTTGGCCATGTATGATCTATTTGACGGATGAAGTCAAAATTTGGGATATGTTTAAGAATACACTGGGTCATCAATTCCATGAGGTTTCAGGGAAATCTAAAGGGGTTAGGTTGTGAATCATCAAAATTTTGGGTGGTTTGACGTGGAATGACCCCATATCAAAAATTCTTCATTAAATAATTTTAAATTATTTAAGGGCGGCAGTATCGTTTTTGTATCTGGACGGAAAACAATCTGGAAACGGTCCTTCATACCTCAATAAGTTTGAGTATCGGCGAGATTCCTCATAACTGGGAAGCCAATGCCTAAATACGTGAAAAAGTTCACGAAATGCAGGAACACCGTATAAAAGTTACTGCATAAATGCATAAATACTAAAGTTATTGAAAAGCCATAATTTGTTATAAAAGTTAGGGAAATGCGTAAATACGATTTAAGAGCTACTAAAATGCATAGACGGACATAAAAGTTATTGAAATGCACGATACATTTCAAGCACTTTATAGTCCTGATGACTGTATTTGAAGATTTATCGAAACTCATAAACACAATATAAAAGTTCCTAAAATGTATAAATGCCACACACAAAGTTATTGAAATGTATAAACACAATATAAAAGTTATAAACAAGCATAAATACCTCATTAAAATTATTGATTCGGTGAAGTCACATATGGAAACATCATTAAAAATCGCATCGTAGATTCTCAGAATAGAAAGGATTTTACGGATCTGTTGTTGTCTGCGAGAATATGCAAGTAAAAACTTTTGTGCATTGTCACACACGCACCCGTACACAGGGCGGTGCCTGTACATGTGCTTTGCGCACGTGACGAAGTGTCTATATTTGAAGCAATGAGTAGGAGCAATCAAAAGTATAGGCGTACGCAGAAAATTCGTATGGGGGAGGCTATGTGCTCACAATGAAGGATTACATAGCTACAACCTACATATTCACATATTACATATACAAAATTTCATAGCAATCAGGGTTTACAAACCACATCAACACCCCCTGCGTACGCCAATGAGCACAAGGCTAATTGCTTGCCTAATAGGGTTAGGCTATTGTATGTCATCTATACCACACACCAAGTTGTTTATGGTTAGTGTTGTAGTTGAAAGAGAGAGAGCGAAACCCTATTACGGGCAAATTCTCAGAAGGTTGTAAAAGGCGATGAACAGTTCCTTTATACATACTCGTACAACAAATTTCAATATTTATTTAGACCTATGGGGAAGACACATTAGAGGAAGCGAGCACAGACGTTCGCATTTACATAGGCATTGTAGGTACATATTTGTGATAGTTTCCAGACGATGACGTGCACTTTGTTACATTGGCGCAGAGGACCTAAAAATATCCGTGGAGTGGGTGGGGCACAAGCATTTTGTTTGAAATTGAATGGGGATTTGGAACCCTAACACTAATATTGGGGGGATGGGGGTCCCCGTCCCCCCTCACTGACGGCGCCTATGCTTTGTTGGATGAGTGGATGTAATATTTAGTGAGGAAAAAGTACGTGTTATATTTCAGAGGTGACTGTATGTTTCTGGACGTAGTCATGATATATTTCCATGAATTTGTAAGATTCTAAGAAGAGTCGACTGTTTTTGGTTTTTTGGTGGTTCGTGGTTCTTCTTTTTTGTGTGTGTGTGTGTGATATGCCAGTGTAGATTTTTGTTGAGTCCCCGTCTGATCTGTGTCCGTGTTGTAAAGCATGTCCTGCCAGATGTGAAGATATATCTGCTTTACTGGCCCATTGTTTGTGTTCTTTTCTTCCGGTTTGATCAATCTTTTTGTTTGTCCTATATAATACTTGTTGCTGTCTTCACTAGGTATTTGGTATATGGCACAGATTTTCTGGAGGAAATAGGTCTTTAACTTTTGTGAGTTGTTTGAGAAATTTTATGATTAGGGGACAATTTGTTTTGACATTTTCTTCTTTAGTTATGTAAGGGATTGTTTCAGAAATGACGAGGGATATATGTTACTATCTGTTGGCTTACGGTAAACTGAAGCGAAGACGGAGTTATCGTGAGGTCCTTGAAAAAGAGCGTTCCCAACGTCAGGTGCTCCGCAGTGCATAGATTACCCATTGCTTCCCACTGGGACTGTGTATTGAGATCTTTGTAAGACTTCCAGTCTAGCTTTCAGCGCCGTCCCCGGCGGCTGATTCATCCAATTATCTAAATTTTCTCTCGTTTTGTAGAATCTAGCCTTTCTGAAAAATGGTTTAATGTTCCCATAGGAGAAAATTAGTCAACCGTTTTGAATGAATGAAATAAAAAACCGTTACCAATAACAGAAAACAGTAAATCGTAACGTTGTTCGAGCTTTCAAAAAGCACCATGGCTGGTAAAATTTTAAAATGATATCAGTACATTTGAAATATCCATCAAAAACTTATACATCGATAATTAATATCGTTATGTAACAAAACCATAGTTGATACGTACCTTTAACGTGAACATTGTCTGTAGTAAATAGCTTTGAAAAATCTTCGTATTTATTATTATTACATGGTTATGGAATTAAGTGCATATTCTGGTTTAATAAATATTTATTCGATCCGAATTACATACGGTGCCATGAAAAAATTGTAAATTGGAGTAGTATCCAGTGACGTAGGGAAGAGAGATAAAGTCTCCGTTGCCCGCACTGGGCAATCATACCCCGTGAAAATGAATCTGTGGAAAAACGGGTAAGCCTTCAGCACTGTTTGAATTTAAACCCGTGTTTTCTGAATGACAGACGAACGTGTTGTTAATGCACCGCTGTAAAACGTGGTCGCATAATAAATTTAAATAATTGTATTTACTTCTAAAAACCACGGATAATTATAAATATTTAAAAATTGTTTAAAGCACTCTATAGTCAACGAGCAGCACACGTGTTGTTAAGTTGTTTATTTTCTATTAGCGTATAATTATTTACAACATATATTGTAAATTTAATGATGTTTTCCAAATTTTGCGAACTGAAATTTCAGGAGCTGGGCACTGTCTTAAATTTACTTTGTACAAATCACCTTACAAAGTACCTAAACATTTGTAAAACAAGCCTCGGTTTATGGGGCTACATTTTTGATAAGAAGACTGAATCTCCCAGCCAGCCACTAATCGCATCAATATACTTAAACAAGTACTTTAAAAACTATAATTCTTTACGGACTGTTCCATTTTCAAAATGGGTGTCTTCTTTCAATTCGTTGCCCCGAGTCCCTTTTCATTCTAGAAGAATGTTCTTTCTCCTCCTTTAAAATCATGAGCAAGTGAGCCACAATATTTCTTCTTTGTCTCCTTTCCCCATCGTGCAAAGTCTTCTTCTATAAAAGCTCGTCCTCTGAATGGAATCAAATTTCGTCATCGCGAAACGCAGCTGAGGTACGCAGGCGATACAATTTGCATATTAGGTTACGTCACATTAGTGTAACTAGGGTTCTGAAGAAGGAAGCCTAAACGCGCTTCCGAAATAGCTTTCAACCGTTTTACTAATTTAAACTGCGATTATGTGTTTTATTTTACATAATGTTTGCGCACAGTGAGTCGTACATCTATATTATCATATATTACATGTAATACAGGTCACATGTATCAAATAATTAAAACGAATAATGACAGTGATAACATATTCCACGCAAACATCAACCAACCAACGCAACATCATGATTTTTATATATGATACATATATATATATATATATATATATATATATATATATATATCATCATCATCATCATATTCAACCATTATCTATCCACTGCTGGATGAAGGTCTCTCCAAATGCTTTCCACACAAGTCTATCCTGAGCAATTCGCTTCCACGTCACCCCAACCTGTTTTCTTATTTCATCCACCCATCTAGTTTGAGGACGTTTTCTAGGTCTTCGGTGGTCTCTTGGAATCCAGTTCAGAATTTCTGTTGTCCATCGTTGATCAGTTCTTCTTGCAATATGCCCAGCCCATCGCCATTTCAGTCCTTTTACTTTAACAATGATGTCCTCTACTCTAGTTTGCTCTCTCACCCAAGTGTTTCTTTTTCGATCTCTCCTAGTTATTCCAAGCATGCACCTCTCCATGCTCCTTTGCGTTGTCTGTAACTTTCGTATTGCTCCAACTGTTAGACTCCATGTCTCTGATCCATAAGAGAGGACTGGCAATACACACTGGTTGAAGACCTTTCTTTTTAGACACAAAGGCAATTTCCCCTTCAGGATAAAACTGTTTCTTCCAAATGCACTCCAGCCAAGTTTAATACGTCTGTTGAGTTCTTTCATAATGTTGCCATCCATTGAAATCAGCTGGCCAAGGTAAATATATGAATCAGCAATTTCTAGCTCAATGTTGTCAACTTGTATTTTTGTTTCCTCTACAAAATTATTGAACATGATCTTAGTTTTTTGTAGGTTCATCTTGAGTCCAACTTCTTCACTTCTAGTTGAGAGCTCCTGTACCATGTCTTGGAGTTCTGATGGGTTCGTTGAAAAAATAACAATGTCATCAGCAAACCGCAAATGATTTAAATATTCACCATTTATTTTTATTCCCTTGTTATTCCAATTTATCAGCTGAAAAATCATCTGTAAAGCTGAAGTAAAAAGTTTTGGAGAAATGGTATCTCCCTGCCTCACACCTTTACCAATTTTGATAGTTTTGGTATCTTTATGTAACCGAAATTTTGCACTTGCATTTTTATACACACGTTTCACCATGTCAATGTACACATCCTCAATGTCTGTTGATCTTAAAGAGTTGATGACTGCTGATGTTTTAATAGAGTCAAAGGCCTTCTCATAGTCAATAAATGCAACACACAATGGAAGTTCATATTCATGTGTTCTTTCAATTAATTCTCTTAATACTTGAATATGGTCCACTGTACTGAATCCACTTCGAAATCCAGCTTGTTCTCTTGGTTGAGCTGCATCTAATTTTTTCTGCAGGCGATGTGTTAGCACTTTTGTGAAGATTTTATAAATAGCAGGTAACAAGCTAATTGGTCGGTAATTTTTCAAATCCTCTTTATCACCTTTTTTATGCAAAAGAATTACTGTTGCAGAATCCCATTGGTTTGGTATGTTACCGCTGTTAAGACATTTGGTAAAGAATTTTGCAAGTATGTCTTCTACATATTCTCCAGCTTCTTTTAGGATATCTAATGTAATACCATCATCACCAGGGGCTCTTCCTTTCTTCATATTTTTTATTGCAAATGAAACTTCTTCTTTTAAGATTTTAGGAGCTGTTCCTTCGACTATTTCAATGTCTTCGTTTAATTCACTGTTACTTTCGTATAGATTTTTGTAGAATTCTTCAACTCTTCTAAGTATTTCTTCCCTATTTCTTGTTACGGTGCCATCCTCTCCTTTTAATGCAATGATGTGTTTCTTCCCAACAGATAAACTTCCTTTAACAACCCTAAGGCTCTTGTTATTTTCAATGGCTTTCCTTACTAGCTCACAGTTGAATTTTCTTATGTCTTCTTTCATGCTTTTGCGCAGAGTTTTACAAAGTTCTATGTACTCAATCCTGGAACTGGTATTTCGATTGTCCACCTTCATATCTCTTCGCCTTTTCATGAGCTGTTTCGTCTTCTCAGATAATTTGCTATTGTGCTTTTTACAGGTTACACCACCAATTTCCCCAGCAGTTTCAACTATTGTCTTAACAATGTTTTCATTTGCTTCTGAGATATCACTTTCATCAATAAGTCCTTCCAGTGCAGAAAAGCGATTTTTTAATTCCAACTTGAATGCCTCGGTATTTACTTTCAGTTTCATTAGATCCACCCTCTTACTTACTTGTTTCCTAATGAGCTTCTGTCGTTCTAATTTAGTATTTAAGTGCACTTTACATCTCACCATTCGATGATCACTTCCAGTATTAAATCTGTTCAGTACACTGCAATCTTCAATAATTGATTTCTTGTTTGCCAGGATATAGTCAATTTCACTAGTTCCCCCATTTGGGTGTTTCCATGTCCATTTTCTTTGCGGTTTCTTCTTAAAAAATGAATTCATGATGCTAAGGTTTTCAGCTTCTGCAAATTCGATGAGTTGATCGCCACGTTCATTCCTTTCCCCATATCCGTATTTACCAACCGATGTCTCTCCTTGTTCCTGTTGTCCAATTCTTGCATTGAAATCCCCCATGATGAGCTTGATATGTTGTTTCCCTTTGGTGTGTAACTCTTTGATTTCTTCATAAAATTCTTCAACCTCTTCGTCGGTATGGCTTGATGTTGGTGCATATACCTGTACTATTTGAAGTTGGTATCGCTGGGTTAGTTGAACAACAAGCCTCGCTGCTCGATCTGATGTACTTTCAACTTCCAGAAGACAGTCTTTAATTCTTTTGTTGATTAAGAAGCCAACACCACTTGTTCTTCCAGTTTCCGTTCCTCTATAGTAAAACAAATGTCCGCTTTTCAGTTCCACCAACTCTTCACCTTTTCTTCTAACTTCACTGAGTCCTACAATGTCCCATTTGATCTTGTCAAGTTCTATTTTCAATTCTTGAAGTTTTGCTTCAGAAGCAAGGGATCGTCCATTAAACGTTGCCAAGGTCAGTAACAAATGGCAGCCTGGGCCATTCCAGTGATTTTTAGCACCCCCTGCTTTCATGCCACACTGACCGCTGCCTTGATCAGGAGCACTCCAGCACCTGGAGACTAGGGGCCATGGTTTCTGGTGTGTCAACATAATGGAGGAATTAGCCATAATTTCACCACGCTGGCTAAACGGGTTGGTGAATTAGCCCTCCCCTTCCGCCTTTCTATCCGTGTAGCAAATATTAATTTGCCACATAAATAGAAAGCTCAGCCTGCACCAATTGAAGGCGGGGTAGGACACTAGGTGACTGGCCTGGCCGGTTTCACACATCGTTATATACGTTCAGCGTGTGGGTCTCCTTACAGTTAGATACCAGCAACCCTTTTGCAGGCCTATATATATATGTGTGTGTGTGTGTGTGTGTGTGTGTGTGTGTGTGTGTGTGTGTGTGTGTGTGTGTGTGTGTGTGTCGTTTTTATGATATTTCATATCATGAAACAATGGATTACACAGTTCAGCAAATCATGTTCTTACACATGAGATAGTAAAACTATCTTCCAAAAGAACGTACTTGCGCATACAAACATTCTTTCCTGCAATATTTCCTATGTCATATCGATTTTGACCGAAATAATAATATTCCCTGCTTGTATAATATGATACATTTAACAAGAAGAACACACGTAAACATGTTAAAACTGTAATTGGAATTCTTTTCGGTTTCATTCCTGAATCTTCAATGTTAAACAGGTTAAATTAAATCATGATGCGCAGGCATCATCCGTCTAGAAGTCTGGCGCAGATGACAGCTTTAAATAAAATGTAAAATGGAAAGAAATTTTCAAAAACAGTTTAAACAGATCCTGACTTTGTGTAGCATCATTTTATTTTATTTATTTTTAATTTTAAACTCGCTTCGTTCTTTGAGTGAGGAAAAACATTAAAGTGCAATACTTAAATTTGAAAGCTGAAAACTGGCATGTATAAAAAACGAAGGGAATAAAAATTAATTCGATCTTCATATTATCAGAGCTGGCACAGGAAATTATCCCCTTTTTCACAAGTTTTTTCCCGAACATAACAGTATCAACAACAGAAAACAGGTTTAAGTCCTTGTCACAAAGGGCTTATTGATGGATAATACAATGATAACGAAAAACTTTTCTTTCCAAATAATTTTCAAGCAATGTAACAAAACCTTTTATCCTGCCAACCACGAAAGGTCATCAATCTGTTCAAACTCTATCTAATTTTGTCCACTCCACTTTATTAACTTCAATTACATTTTTATGTTCTTTAAAAATGTTCTCACCTGTAATTGAAACTAATTGTATATACGTTGCGTATACGACGCATAACGGTATTTCTAGACAAAGCTATTTTATCATTTTAGAAATTGAATTATTTTTTAAAAATGATGTAGGATTCATTTTTTTATTTTTTATTTTAATTATTGATATTTTATATGTATGACGTGGGATTCGTTTATACTTTTTTATTGTAATTATTAATATTTTATATGTGACGTCACTGGGTTCGGGCGTTTTTTAATCCTTTTCGATATTGACATTTTTCTTTCATTTATTCATGTAAATGTATAAATGTAAATAAAACATTTTTGTATTGTATTGTAAACATATATTCATAAAATGTCACATACACCATAGCACGGAATGCAGGGTTTTATTCTTTTGGCCCGCCCTTCAAAACGAAATCCTATTTACGCTCCTGAATTATCTATATATATGCTGAAATTTTGATTAGGAGAAATTGGTTTGATTGGATGAAATTTCAATCAATCAATCAAACAATGTGGTTTATTTCCACACTAGTAAAATACAATGTACGGTGGATACAGAACCAAAATATACGTTAACAATGTTTGCAACCTCGTGCCCTTGTCCTATTCTTGATTGTTTAATAGGTGCTCTTTTACCTTCCTTAAAAATGTGCCTTTTAGCCTAATAAGTTTTATTTAAGTTGGTAGAGTTCATTCCAGTACTTTACACCGTAACAATTGATATTGCTGTTTTTATACGTTTGTTCTAAATTTTTTTGTTTTAAAGTTATTACTTTGTCTAATGTTGTATCCGTGGAGTTGTTTCAATTTTCACTTTACGGACATATTCACAGCAATGAATTCATTAGTATTCATTATAATGAGATGTTTCACTTGTTTTTTGGTTTTTTTTTTTGTAGGTTCATCTTGAGTCCAACTTCTCTACCTTTAGTTCAGAGCTCCTGTACCATGTCTTGGAGTTCTAATGGGTTCGTTGAAAAAATAACGATGTCATCAGCAAACCGCAGATGATTTAAATATTCACCATTTATTTTTATTCCCGTGTTATTCCAATTTATCAGCTGAAAAATCATCTGTAAAGCAGAAGTAAAAAGTTTTGGAGAAATGGTATCTCCCTGCCTCACACCTTTACCAATTTTGATAGTTTTGGTATCTTTATGTAACCGAAATTTTGCACTTGCATTTTTATACACACGTTTCACCATGTCAATGTACACATCCTCGATGTCTGTTGATCTTAAAGAGTTGATGACTGCTGATGTTTTAATAGAGTCAAAGGCCTTCTCATAGTCAATAAATGCAACACACAATGGAAGTTCATATTCATGTGTTCTTTCAATTAATTCTCTTAATACTTGAATATGGTCCACTGTACTGAATCCACTTCGAAATCCAGCTTGTTCTCTTGGTTGAGCTGCATCTAATTTTTTCTGCAGGCGATGTGTTAGAACTTTTGTGAAGATTTTATAAATAGCAGGTAACAAGCTAATTGGTCGGTAATTTTTCAAATCCTCTTTATCACCTTTTTTATGCAAAAGAATTACTGTTGCAGAATCCCATTGGTTTGGTATGTTACCGCTGTTAAGACATTTGGTAAAGAATTTTGCAAGTATGTCTTCTACATATTCTCCAGCTTCTTTTAGGATATCTAATGTAATACCATCATCACCAGGGGATCTTCCTTTCTTCATACTTTTTATTGCAAATGCTACTTCTTCTTTTAAGATTTTAGGAGCTGTTCCTTCGACTATCTCAGAGTCTTCGTTTAATCCACTGTTTCCTTCATATAGTTTTCTGTAGAATTCTTCAACTCTTCTAAGTATTTCCTCCCTATTTCTTGTTACGGTGCCATCCTCTCCTTTTAATGCAATGATGTGTTTCTTCCCAACAGACAAACTTCCTTTAACAACCCTAAGGCTCTTGTTATTTCAATGGCTTTCCTTACTAGCTCACAGTTGGATTTTCTTATGTCTTATTCCATGCTTTTGCTCAAAGTTTTAGAATGTTCTATGTACTCAATCCTGGAACTGGTATTTCGATTGTCCACCTTCATATCTCTTCGCCTTTTAATGAGCGTATATATATGTATATATATATATTCAGACACTAATATGTTGATGATGATACCAAGGAAAATAAATTGGGCCCGTCCCCTTTTTCAATAATCTGTAACTGCCCATGGTGGTGCCAGCGCCCCCAGGTTGAAAACCCGTGCATTTTGTTGTAATTTTTTAAAGTTTGTTTCGATTTATGTTATATTTAAATTGTTTCATTTTGATTTTCAGCGTTACGCAGAACCTTTTACTAACTGTAATGTTTCCTAAAAAAAAGAATATCCTATAGTGCTATCATTTATTCCCGTTTACGAACATTTCGGATTTGTAAAATTTTTTGGGGTTCCACGCAAATTCGTGCAATCGAAACTCTACTGTAATAAAAATATAATTTCTTGATACTCTTTAAAAAATTGTTCGGGGTCCAGAAATTTGGCCACAGAGCGAAGGAATAATATTTTACTTTAATTCGTAGTTCAAGATTATTTTATTTATTGACTAAAGTAAGGGGAAACTAGCGGTTATACGACACTTGCATGGGTTGTACGGAAAAAAAACTGGCACATGACCGTCTGATAAACATATATATAACGACTAGGAGAAATATTCCTTAGAATACGAAAAATACATATGTAAGACAATGAATATCCAGCGACTGCTAAACTGACCAAACGAAATTTAAATCCGTGTAAGCAAAGTATATGCATTAATCCTTTTTGTTTATTGTTATTTTAATACAATGAAGTTCATAATTTTTCTTTAATTTATCCCATAAAATTAACACGCACTAGAGGTTCTAGATAAAAATACAGTCTTGTTCCTTATCAACCAATAATCCTTGGGATTTACCTTATCTCTTTTGTTATTTTCTTCCTTATCGTTTCTTTCGTTTGCCTATGCATATGCACAGCATTCAGGTAGATCACTCGATCTAGAACAGTGGTTCCCCAACCAATTGAAGCCGCGGACCACTTTTCCACTTCAATTGCGGCCGCAGGCCATTTTGAAAAATTTTTAGGAGTTGGCTTCAAGACCTTAATAAAAAAGGGAACTGGGTCTTTTTTGGGGAAAATGTGTTTGTACAATCTTTCTTTGGTAAAAAAAAAAAAAGAAATAAACAGAAAAAGAAATAATAAAATCTAATAATACAGTCAAACCTCGGTAAGACGCACACGATTAAAAAGAATTACTTTTAATACGAAATGTTTTCTGAAGTTCCACCCGATTGAAGTATACTACAAATGTGTTATCAATTTAATTTTTTTATTTAATTTTAATATTTAATAATTTTTATGTTTGCTTATTACATTTTTTTTAAATAATGACCGTCTTGCGAACCACCTGGGACTCCTTCGCGGACCACCAGTTGAGAACCACTTATCTAGAACGACATTAAATTGAGTAAACTTTAAAAAAGTAATAAAATTAAATATTGTTTAATTGAAACTGGATTCGTTAAAAACATTTTTTAATTGTGGGAACTATCACAAAAGGGATAGAAAATTTCAAAGTTTCGGAATACGAAAGGAATTGTATACATTAGAATAAAATTAAATAGTGTTTAATTGAAATGGGCATCGTAAAAAATATTTCGTAATTGTGGGAATTATCACAAACGGAATGGAAGATTTCAACATTTCGGAACACGAAAGGATATCGAGACATTCAGGATTCAGTTTTACACAGAAACTGAAAAAAAACCATTTTGCACAGATACGCAAAGGCACTTCGAGAAGATCTTTCAATGGGTATCCTGTTTTTCATCCATCTTAATTGAAATTTTAATATAAGACATGTCAATGACAAGTTAGCTATTCTGAAATTCTGATCTCATGCCTTAATAGTGAATGCTATATTCATGTACATTTTTCAAATTATGTAAACCGTTAATTACTGTAGTAACTGATTTAACTATCTCTTATTCGTTAAATATTGATCTCTTTTAAAATCTGAAACATAACACTGGTTGATCGAGTATACGGGTTTATAAATTATTCATATAAAGAATTTAACAGAAGCATCATTTTTTATAAATCGTTATATCAAATAACAAATATAACGAATAATGCTATAGCACAGAAATTCCTCCACCGCTTCAGATTTGTTGATTTGTTGTAACTCAGTTCGGCTGTACATGGTCTTTAGTTCTGTTAGTTAAAAATAAATGAAGAAAATTTTTCAAATTAAATCATATATGTAGCAAGCTACATAACATAATAGAAATGATTTTAATAATTTTTTATATGGATTAAATATTTACATATGTCATTTCATTGCTGCGTGTCTGAGATTCGAGATCCGTCGCGGTTGCGCGGCAACTTGAGGTATTGGGTTCAACTTTCAATCTGCCAGTGAAGAACTCTTGTATTTCTTCAAATGTTTTTCCTTTAGTTTCTGGTAATAAAAAGAAGACGAAAGGGCAACTTGCGATACAAATTGCCATATAAAACCAATATACACCGTAAGTATGGATTTCTGACATCAAACCGCGAAAAGTTTTAGTTGTGGCAAAAACACATAGCCAGCCAAATCCTATAACAGCTCCACTGGTAGCGCTTCTCAAACGAACTGTTGTCATTTCACACACCATCATCAATGAAATAGGACCAAATCCTATGGAGAAAGCTGCCCTGAACATAACTAAACAAATCACTGGAAGCCAGCCATAGTTTGTTCGAATATAACTTTCATTTGCCCACGCAAAATACTCAAAAAACCCGAAAATACACCAACTCAATGCCATAAATCCTCCTGATATCAGAAGCAATAGTTTCCTTCCAGCTTTGTCTGTTAACATCGTGGAAAGGAAAGTTGAGAATATACTTACCAATGAAACAATGATCGTAGCAACGTTTCCACTTAGTGAACTTCCAGCATCGTTGAATATATCTACCGTATAAAACACGACAATAAAAAGGCCACTCATTCGTTGGAAAAACGTCAAAGAAAGGGAAAGAAATGCAGGTTTATAAGCTTCTGGAGATAAGAATTCTTTGAATGAGAAAGTTCCTTGTGGTTGATTGTTAATGTCTTTTTGAATAGATTCACATTGGTCAGCTGCATCCACAAAACCGCCTTGTAGCCATTGGATGACTTCCTTGGCTTCAAGTGCCTTTTCCTTAGTCATTAGCCAATACGGCGACTCCGGTACAAAAAGCATGGAAATCAAGGTAACGATGGAAAGAGCACATCCTAAGCCTGCTAACGAACTCCAATGCATAATGGACCCAAAGCATACTGAAGAAAAAGACCCAATCACACCAAAAAGCTGGAATGATGATCCCAGCATCCCTCGAATTTCAGGTGTGGATATTTCGACTAAGTACATTGGTGTTATTACAGAAACAAATCCACAGCATAATCCTGTCATCATTCTACCAACATACATATATGGAATTGATGGTGCAAAGGCCATAATTATCTGCCCAGCTATAGAGGGAATAGTGCTTATGATCATAGCTCCTCGTCGACCTGCAGATTGTGCCAACTTTCCTAAAAATAAATAAAGCAGCGTAAAAAACTTTCAGGCTTGGAGGAAAAAAATATGATAATTAAAAAAGTCATTTCAGATAGCCACCCGTCTGTGGTCACATGTTCGTGCACATATTGTCAAATGGTATTCCCACATAAAGGAAAAAGCTGTTAGAGGAAGAAACCATTACAATATGAGGAATCATGATTATTTGTTTGTTTGTTTAGCTTTTTTATGGAGCAAGAGCATCTGGGTTATACTGCGCCAACAAGAGGAATTATAAGATTTGAGGTTTATGAATGACATCAAAATCTCGTGTGGGCCATGTAGCTAGCACAAGATTTACTTTAGTTCATTTATCATTTCGCAATAGTCCACCGGTTTGTGCAAAGGCAAAGGAATACTGTCAAAACCGCATATATGCAAATGTACACGGCAACAAAATCCTGTACATATAAGCAGGTTTTACATAAAAGCGGTATTCTCTGAACTATAGCGTGGAAATAATTTGCTCATTAAATTTTTAATGAATTTTATTATTAAATTAGATATTCTTATTTCTAATTTTATAAATCATACACATTATTTCAATATTTATAATGCACAGTACTATTACTCTATTAATAAAAATATGAAGTAATGTAGTATTTATATAAGCATATATATATATATATATTGTGTTTGTGGATAGTGGGGGATAAATTACAACCATATTCTTTTGTTATTTATATCTTTGTCTTATTATTTGATTTCAAAGAATTTAAAATCACCAACTTTTAGTCGATATTTAAAGAGATTCAAGGGTTATGTATGACCTGCTTGTGCTGACCCGCAATTTCTGCGTTGGTATTTGTTTAAGTGTTGAAAATCAGCGGCGGCCATTTATTTGAAATAAGACTTAGAATTCACAGCTACACCAACATTCCCTGAAAATCCGATGGAAAGGAAAGAGACTGATTATAGCAACGTAAGAGATGAAGGGCTATACACAATCTTCATTTTTCGTTTCTTAAAGCCAGAGTGCATTAGATGCAATATCTAGAACGAGTGTAAACATGTTTGCCGAGAATACTTAATGTCATCTAAAGAAGAAGAAAATAAAGTGTTGCAGCAGGCTACTTCGTTTGAACGAAGTTCGAATAATCGACGTTCTTTTGCTCATTATGGTATGATAGCTAGATGCATTACCGCAACGTTAGTGTATTGCTAAGATTTGGAATGGTGTCTTGTATTCTTGTAATATTGTGCCTCATACTATAAACAAATTTTTGGTGGACAACATTTTGGTAAAACGAGTGTTTCAAGAGGAGCTTGTTAAATTTTCCAGTAAATGCGTCTAATAAATTGGGAATCTTTTAAGTATCGCAAGTTTTCTGATTCAGTATGTATAAAAATAGGATATACAATGTTGAAAACTTACCCGCTATCACTCCTCCAACGAGTGCACCAATAGCAAATAAACTTCCAATCCATCCTTCCTCATCTTTATTTGGAATGAATGCACCATCGGGATCATGCTTCATACTGTACAGGGCAGTAGCAGTATAAGTTATACTAAAACCCATGGATATTGAATTCAGCAACGCTGCCAGTGCTGCGAAGTACATTTTCCGGAATTTACGTTCCGGCTTTTCTTCTGCCATAAATTTCTCCACGGATATTTCATTGGAATTAGTATTTTCTGTCCTTTCCTCATTTGAAGAAAACACTGTGAGACTAATGAATTCATGAGTATGGTCATTGTGCGAGTTCTCCATCGTGTTTACAGATGCAGGATAAAAATTCGTTCTATCAGAAAACCTTGAATGAAAATAAAAGATTAATAAATGATCAGGGATCAACGGAAAGTTCTATTTGGATAACCGCTAAATAGAAGCGCATCTTTCGATCTACGAAAGCATGTGCAATCACAAAAAAAAACCTGGAATCCGTTGACGACAAACCACATCAATTTTTCAAATTGTTAGGAAGTTTACCTTTAGTTAAAGTGTAAATGTATTAACAAACTTAGCGGAATTTAAAATCATATAAGCAAAATTACACATAGCATCTAAAATCGCTTCAGAATTGTAAGGGATACTTTATCGATGTTTTTAAGTAATCGTGAAAACATTGAAACTGCTTGTGTAGTTAACCAGTTTGAGCCTTCTCAAAAATAATTCGACCCCGTCAAGACGGACTACACTGGCAGAGCATTTATGATAATAGAAATGTTTTTCAGTTGTTATCGCATGTAAACGCTAACAGGGAATGTTATTTATGCGACTGTATAAAAACAGTCGCCACTCCCGCATATCTGTCAACTACGCTCGGTTGATACTATAACCAAATAGCCTGGACCTTATAAAGAGCGTTTTGTTCATGTTAAGTGGAGGAATCCTACCAAGGAACATTGATCTCTTCGTGGTAAACGGTATTTCATGTTAACTGCGTTGGTATTAAAGAAAAAAGTAACATTAGAGTTCTGTACAATTTGTCAGGACTGAATTAAACGGCTCGTGTTAAAAGTAATACGTATTAAGCGTGCCCGTTTTAACAAGTTTCGACTGTACGTGAAACTATAAATAATGTAGGATAGGGCAAAAGATTTTAAAGATATTAGTTTGCATGTTCGAGACCTAAGATTAAACGCCCGGTCATCTGTGTTCAGAGGCGTGCGCAGAAAGTTCGCAAGATGGAGTTAAAGACTCAATCGAGTAGGGGTTACAGAGCTGCAACTCACATATGTGCAAAATTTCATTGCAATTGGGGGTAACAAACCCCACCAACACCCCCTGCGTAGACCAATGTCTGTGTTGTTTGACGTCACAACGTTGCTTCCAGTACACGAGGCATATCCAATAAGTAAGCTGCATGAAAATCGAATCCACCTTTCCAGGTGGGGCTGTAAACGGTGTACTCGCATTTGGGCGGCCAAACCCAGAGTTGGTCAAACACCGTTTATTATACAGTAACATCTCTCATTAAGAGCTTTCAAGAGAGAAGCAAAACTGTTAAAAAAATATATAAACAGGGTGTCCCTGAATTCATGGCCAACAAATTAAGTGATTGTAGGGGACATCAAATAAAATATATTGACCGAAATCGCCAAGTTCGCAAAGGATCCGACTTCGCTGCAAGGTGAAACTGCTATTTACATCTACATCGTTACTACTTAAGCAATTACATGCACAAAATAATTTTTTTGACACAAATTTAAGTGATTGCCCTAATAATGCAACAGAAAACAGAAGCCAAAAATTCCAATTTCCCTTCCCAGGTACAGAATAGTATTGCCATTTAGTCATCAGAGGTATGGAATGCGATTAGTTTACCATACTGGAAGCAATTGGAAATTGTCAAGCATGTGTAATAGCCGTTCTGGAACTATAGGGCTGCTATTATTTACATCCACATTAGTTAATCATGTAACAAAATTTGGAAAATTTGCCATTCCGGCCTTGAATCATATTAAAAAAGGTTCCGCCGCTTACTACCGTCTAAAACGACTTTCCATGGACAAATTGATGCAATTCAAGGATATAGGACCCAAACATGAGAGAGTGCTAGCAGGGCTTAAAATGAAAAATTTGACGGAAGAAAACACCTTCCCGGTTTGTTAAGCTGAAATTTCGTTAATTTGAGCACCGTTATTGAGGGCATACCCGTGTCTAGGGGTACCTTAGGCGGCACCTCCCGGTACTAAATTTTTAATGAGACTTGGCTACAGTCTTGCATGCCGTAACTCTCTCGACACAGACTGTAAAAAAGTTTGAAATTAAATCCTTGCTACGGCCTCGGATTCTAGATAGTGTAAGGTGTCTACTATATGTTGTATGCTAGTATACTATACGGTGTACTATAGTGTTATATGTTTGTATACCTTTACGTACGTACTGGAGTGTTATACGTTTGTATTGTAAAGAAATATGAGAGAGTGCTTACAGGGCTTAAAATGAAAAATTTAACGAAAGAAAACACCTTCCCGGTTTGGTTCAAAACATTTCGAACCAAATCGTGTCCTTTGTGGGCATGGGGATTTTGGGCCAACATGGTATATTTGATGTCCCCTACAATCACTTAACGTGTTGGCCATGAATTCAGGAACACCTTGTATGTGTTGATCTGAATGTGCTTATGAAACATTATGACATGTGACATGTGAAAGACATGTGTCTACGAAACATTTCTCGAAACCGCAAACGTCGTCGTTAAGCTGAAATTTCGTTAATTTCAGCGCTGCTATCGTGAGCATACTCGTATCTAGGGGGGGGTATCTTAAGGACCGGTACCCCCCCCCGGTACTAAATTTTTAATGGGACTTGGCTACGGCCTTGCATGCTGTGATTGTATCGATACATGCTGTAAAAAATTTGAACCCCCCGAAATTAAATCCTGGCTACGGTCTTGGATTCTAGATAGTGTAAAGTGTCTACTATATGTTGCATGCTACTATAGTGTTATATGTTTGTATACCTTTACGTACGTACTGTAGTTTTATACGGTGCACACTTTTACGTACCTTCTATAGTGTTATGTGTTTGTATATCTTTACGTACGTACTGTAGTGTTATGCGTTTGCATATCTTTACGTACGTACTGTGGTGTTATATCTTTGAATTTTGGATCAAATGGAAAATCAAAAATCTTTACTTAATTTTATAAAAAAAAATTATAAAATATATCTTTTGCACAACAATTGTTTAAAAGCACGTATGTATTAGGTCTACCGGAAAGTTCTGTCCGATGATGTTATCTGAAGTTTCAACACGCATACACGTGTTTATTTGAGACACACATGGGTGTTTCTCTTTATCATTGAATTTATACGCACCTGCTCTTCTAAATTAACCGGAATAGAAGTGTCTTATTTCATTATCAAGTGAGACACAATCATGTAAACATGGCTCAAAAAACAATTTCGGACCATATTCAGAAACTAGGATTGGTCTATAAATATTCCAGATGGGTGCCTCATGAGTTAAGTGGGAAAAATTTGCATGATCGAGTGTCATATGCACATCTCTGCCTGCTAGGAACAAAAACGACCTTCTTGGACTAGATGATAACTGGTGGTGAAAAATGGATTAACTACGAAAGCATTGTTAGGAAAAGAGCATATTGTGAGCCCGGACAACCTTCCTCCTCCACCTTTAAACCGAGCTTGAGCCTGAACAAGAGAATGTTGTGTATATGGTGGGACGTCCAAGTTCAAATACGGTATGAGCTTTCAAAATCTAACAAAAAGCTCAATTCAGAGAGACACTGTCAGCAAATGGATGATTTAAACAAAGAAGTCAAAGAAAAGAGGCCGGCGATATTCAATAAGAAGCACATCATACTGCACCATGATAATGCTAGACCACATGCTGCTTTGGTGACTCGTCAGAAACTTACAGAGCTAGGCTGGGAAATTCTGCCGCATACACCATACTCCCCAGACATGGCACACTCCAATTGTTATTTGTTTCTCTCCTTACAAAATTATTTGAAGAGGTAATAATTCAAAACTGAAGCAGGTGTCAGTCAAGTACTACTTGAATTCTTCGCCTCTAAGGAAAAGACATTTTTAAAAAATGGTATTTACAAATTACAATCGCGCTGGCAAGAGGTCGTAAGCAACGACGGAAGTTATATTATACAATAAGTATTATTAAAGGTATGAAAAATTCATTATTTCCTTTCACTTCCCAAATGGATAGAACTTTCCGGTAGACCTACTATATATAGAGAGAGATAAAAGTATACCCTGGGTAGGATCATTCTATTTCAAATCACCGAACATTATTGACCCGAACCCTTTAGATTTCCCTGAAGTTTCATAGAATTAATGACACAGTGGATGCTTGAATATATCCCAAATTTTAATTTCAGCCGTCAAATAGATCAAATATGGCCAAAGGTCACTGAAATGGGCCTGTTTTGGAATATCCTGCTTCACAAATTTGACTGTAACTTTTTTCATTTTTAACTTACAAAGGTAAGGGAGGTCTCATTTGAAAGACTTTTCTAAACATGTAATAAAAGTAAGAATTACAAGAAGAATTGTTTTAAACAAAATGAAAAGAAAAGTTTGACATTGAATTTTTAAAAATGGGGTCGTTTAATTTTTTTGAAAAATTATACAGCATGATATTCTACACCTTTTCTCAAAATTTCATGATGGGACCCCTGTGTGTTCAATAGATATTAAAAAAATTCGACTCAAAGGTAAGATTTTATTTTCATGCATTCTGACTTCTCATATTCCAGACTTGTATATTATCTCATGTTACTGCTTTTTTCGTTATTATGTCTTTCCTTAAAATTTAATGGAAGATATAATAAATAAAAAAAAAACAATGTACTTATATATTATTTAATGATACATATTACTCCATGTTCAACAGAAAATTTTCAGAATTACAATATTTATAATTTTGTAATTATATAAAAATAGGAAAGACTGGTTACTAGCAATAACATCGGTAGCGTACTAATAACACCCGTAACGCCTGCAAGGTGGGGCTCTCCTTTTGTCGTTTATTTTCCATAAAATTGTAAGTAAAAAAATAATATTTTTTAGTTAATAAGGATTTTTTTTAATCTTTAGGTAAAAAATAAAATAAAATGAACGGTTTCCAACTGTGGCAAACTCATTACGCATATTTGCTTTAGCTGTTTTCATTGCCTTTAAAACTGAACTCAACATCCGAAAATTATAAAATCTAGACGAGTTTTGAAACTATAGTATACGCTTTGTGCCCGAACCCTACCTCACGAAACGGTGACTAATAAACATGTGTTCTGTTTAAAATATTGGAATGCATCGCTGGTAAATTTCTTATAGAAGACACAACACTATTCCCTGCCCCAACACTATGGTCTGCAAAAGGGTTGCTGGTATCTAACTGGAAGGGGATTTCATATATCATCATCATCATATTCAACCATTATCTATCCACTGCTGGATGAAGGTCTCTCCAAATGCTTTCCACACAAGTCTATCCTGGGCCATTCGTTTTCATGTCACCCCAACCCATATATTTCATATATATATAAATATATTAATTTTCGTAAAAGGGGGAGCACAAAAAATTATTGCGGGGGCTCCGAGACTTTCCGTTACGCCACTGAATAAAAGAACTACAGAAGTATTTTATCAAGCGTAGGGGCGCCAGTAAAGTACTAGTGTTCACTATGAATTTTGAAAAACAGCTGTCTATAGCTGTTTTTTTTCTAAATTCATATTAAGCGCTTGTATTTTACTAGCGCCCCTGCGGCTGAAAAAACGTGCATTCAGTTATTTTATTGCTAGTACTTTCTCCTATTTTTGTATAATTACAAAATTATAAATATTGTAATTTTGAAAATTTGCAGTTGAACAAGGATTAGTATATTATTTAATGAAAGACATAGAAATGAAACAAAAATAACAAGGCAGCAACATAGAATTACAGAGAAGTCTGGAATATGAGCGGTCACAATGCGTAAGAATAAAGTCTTACCTTTGAGTCGAATTTTTTTAATATCTCTTGAACCCATAGAGATCCCATCACGAAATTTTGCGAAAAGGTGTAGAATATCATGCTATATACTATATAATTTTTTTAAAAAAAGTAAAATGACCCCAATTTGAATAATCCAAGGTCAATCTCTTCTTTTCATTTTATTTAAAACAATTCTGCTCATAATGCTTACATTTATTACGTATTTAGAAAAATCTTTAAAAAATCTTTCAAATAAAACCTCTCTTACCTTCGTAAGTTAAAAATGAAAAAACTTATAGTTAATTTTTGAAGCACGATCATTCAAAACAGGCCCATTTCTGTGATTTTGACCCTTGGCCATGTATGATGTATTTGACGGATGAAGTCAAAATTTGGGATATGTTCAAGCATACACTGGGTCATCAATTCTATGAGGTTTCAGGGAAATCTAAAGAGGTCGGGTTGTTAATCATCAAAATTTTGTGTAGTTTGACGTGGAATGACCCCATATCAAATATTCTTCATTAAATAATTTTAAATTATTTAAGGGCGGCAGTATCGTTTTTGTATCTGGACGGAAAACAATCTGGAAACGGTCCTACATACCTCAATAAGTTTGAGTATCGGCGAGGTTTCTCATAACTGGGAAGCCAATGCCTAAATACATGAAAAAGTTCACGAAATGCAGAAACACCGTATAAAAGTTACTGCATAAATGCATAAATACTAAAGTTATTGAAAGGCCATAATTTGTTATAGAAGTTAGGGAAATGCGTAAATACGATTTAAGAGCTACTGAAATGCATAGACGGACATAAAAGTTATTGAAATGAACGATACATTTCAAGCACTTTATAGTCCTGATGACTGTATTTGAAGATTTATCGAAACTCATAAACACAATATAAAAGTTCCTAAAATGTATAAATGCCACACACAAAGTTATTGAAATGTATAAACACAATATAAAAGTTATAAACAAGCATAAATACCTCATTAAAATTATTGATTCGGTGAAGTCACATATGGAAACATCATTAAAAATCGCATCGTAGATTCTCAGAATAGAAAGGATTTTACGGACCTGTTGTTGTCTGCGAGAATATGCAAGTAAAAACTTTTGTGCATTGTCACACACGCACCCATACACAGGGCGGTGCCTGTACATGTGCATTGCGCACGTGACGAAATGTCTATATTTGAAGCAATGAGTAGGAGCAAGCAAAAGTATAGGCGTACGCAGAAAATTCGTATGGGGGGGGCTATGTGCTCACAATGAAGGATTACATAGCTACAACCTACATATTCATATATTACATATACAAAATTTCATTACAATCGGGGGTTACAACCCCCATCAACACCCCCTGCGTACGCCAATGAGCACAAGGCTAATTGCTTGCCTAATAGGATTAGGCTATGGTATGTCATCTATACCGCACACCAAGTTGTTTATGGTTAGTGTTGTAGTTGAAAGAGAGAGAGAGAGAGCGAAACCCTATTACGGGCAAATTCTCAGTAGGTTGTAAAAGGTGATGAACAGTTCCTTTATACATACTCGTACAACAAATTTCAATATTTATTTAGACCTATGGGGAAGACACATTAGAGGAAGCGAGCACAGACGTTTGCATTTACATAGGCATTGTAGGTACATATTTGTGATAGTTTCCAGACGATGACGTGCACTTTGTTACATTGGCGCAGAGGACCTAAAAATATCGGTGGGGTGGGTGGGGCACAAGCATTTTGTTTGAAACTGAATGGGGATTTGGAACCCTAACACCAACATTGGGGGGATGGGGGTCCCCCGTCCCCCCTCGCTGGCGGCGCCCGTTCTTTGTTGGATACGTAGATGTAATATTTAGCGAGGGGAAAGTACGTGTTACATCTCAGAGTTGACTGAATTTTTCTGGAAGTGGTCATGATATATTTTCCATGTAATTTCTAAGAATCTAGAAAGAGTCGACTGCTTTTTTTATTGTCGTTGTTTTGTTTGTTTGTTTTTTTATGATATGCCAGTGTAGAATTATTGTTGAGTCCCCGTCAGATCTGTGTCCATGTAGTAAAGCATGTTCTGCCAGATGTAAGTATTTATCTGCTTTCGCTGGCGCTTGTTTGTGTTCTTTTCTTCTTGTTTTGATCATTCTTTTTGTTTGTCCTATGTAATGTTTGTTGCAGTCTTTGCATGGTATTTGGTATATGGCGGAAGTTTACTGAAGGAACGAGGTCTTTAACTTTTGTGAGTTGTTTGGAAAATTTTATGATTAGAGGACACTGTGTTTTGATATTTTCTTCTTTAATTATACAAGAGATTTTTTCAGAAGTGACGAGCCTGTGCAACGTAGATATGATTTGAAATCGGGATATATGTCGGTATCTGTAGGCTTGCGGTAAACTGAAGCGAAGACGGAATTATCGTGAGGTCTTTGAACAAGAACGTTACCAACGTCAGGTGTTCCACAGTGCATAGGTTACCCATTACTTCCCACTGGGACTGTGTATTGAGGTCTTTGTAGGACTTCCAGTCTATGTTTCATAGCCGTCCCAGGCGGCCACTTTATCCAATTATCTAAATTTTCTCTCGTTTTGTAGAATCGAGTCTTTCTGAAAAATGGTTTAATGTTTCCATAGGAGAAAGTCATCCATCTGGAATGAATCAAATAAAAAATCATTACCAATAACAGAAAAAAGTAAATCGTAACGTTGTTCAAGCTTTACAAAAGTACCATGGTTGGTAAAATTTTCAAATAACATCAGTACATTTGAAATACCATAAAAAACGTATACACCGATAATTTATATAAATATGTAACTAACAAAACAGTAGTTGATACGTACCTTTAACGTGAACGTTGTCTCTAGTAAATAGCTTCGAAAAACGTTTGTACGTATTATGATTATATGGTTATGGTATTAATATGTGCATATTAATATGTGCATATTATGGTTTAGTAAATACTTATTCGTTCCGGATTATATACTGTGCCAAGAAAAA
>QLNU02003225.1:78690950-78707732 GCA_006491805.2 Dysdera silvatica
GACATTGTTGAATGCTGTATGTACTACCATCAAGGACTCGAAATGTACTGGAGAAAACATGGACTTTTTTCCTGTTCGTGCAAATTTTCATTTTAATCCCAGCTAGCACCCTCTCATGTTTGGGTCGTAAATTCTCGAATCGCATTAATTGGCCTTGGGAAGTTGTTTTGGACAGTAGTAAACGATAGAACCTTTTTTAATACGATTCTAGGCTGGAACGGCAAATTTTGTTACATGATTAACTAATGTGGATGCAAATAATAGCATCCCTACATTTCCAGAATGGCTCATTTTTGGACATAGGTTCACTAGACCGAAGTTGTTTCTTTTGATCTCTTTCACCTATTACACATGCTTGACAATTCCCAGCAAATCCTAATTGCCTCCAGTATGGTAAAACAATCGTTTTCCATACCTTTTGATGACTAAATTGCAACACTACTCAGGACCAGGGAAGGGAATTTTCGATTTTTTTGTTTCTGCTGCATTATTTGGGCAATCGCTTAAATCATGTGGCAAAAAACATTTTTTTTTGTGCATGTAATTGCCAACGTAGTAACGACGTAGATGTAGATATTAGTTTCACTCTGCAGCCAAATCGAGTCCTTTGCAGACAGACGTGAGGATTTCGGCCAATTTGGTTTATTTGATATCCCCTACAATCCCTTAACGTTTTGGCCATGAATTCAGGGACACCCTGTATATGTTGATCTGAATGTGCTTAATTCTACGAAACATTGGTCGAAACCGCAAACATCGTCATAAAGCTGAAATTTCGTTAATTTGACCGCCGCTATTGGGAGAGTGATTCTGGCATGGCCCTATCCAGGGTGATCTTAGGGACCGGTTCCCCCCCCCACCGTGCTACATTTTTAATTGGACTCGGTAACAGCCTTGAATGCTGTAACTCTATCGATACATGCTGTAAAAAATTTTGAACTCCCGAATTTAAATCCGGGCTACGGCCTTAGATTCTAGATAATGTTAAGTGTCTAATATATGTTGAATTGCTAGCATATTATACGGTGTACTATAGTGTTATACGCTTGTATACATTTACGTACATACTGTAGTGTTATATGTTTGAATACCTTTATGTACATACTGTAGTATTATACGTTTGAACTTTGAATCAAAGGGAGTACCGAGGAGCTTTGCTTCATTTTAAAAAATTAAAAATTAAAAAACAATTCTTTTGCATAACTATTGTTTAAAAGCACGAAAAGAGAGAGAGAGATATATAAAAGTAAATACTGCATTGGGTCATTCCATGTCAAACCACCGAAAATTATTAACCCGACCTCTTTAGATTTCCCTGAAAGTTTGCCGAATTGATGACCCAATGGATGATTGAAATATCCCAAATTTTAACTTTATCCGTCAAATAGATCAAATATGGTTAAGGGTAAAAGTTACTGAAATGGACCTGTTTTGGATTATCGTGCTTTACAAAATTGACTGTAGCTTTTTTCATTTTTAACTTACTATGGTAGAAGAGGTCTTATTTGAACGATTTTTTGAACATCTTTCTAAATATATAATAAAACTAAGTATTATAAGCAGAATTGTTTTAAATAAGATGAAAAGTTTGACGAATTTTTCAAAATGGGGTCACTTTATTTTTTTCAAGAAATTATATATTATATAGAATGATATTATACACCTTTTCTCAAAATTTCATATTGGGATCGCTATGGGTTCAAGAAATATTAAAAAAATTCGACTCAAAGGTGAGATTTTATTTTTACGCATTCTGACTTCTCATATTCCAGACTTGTGAATTATTGCATGTTACTACTTTTTTCATTAATATGTCTTTCATTAAAATTTAATGAAAGGAATAATAATAATGAAAAAAAGCAGCGACATGCTTATATATTATGTCATAATATATATTACCCATTGTTCAACTGAAAATTTTGAGATTACATAAAAATCGGAGAAACTGATTGCTAGCAATAAAATCAGTAGCGTACTGATAACCCCTGCAAACCCTGTAAGGTTGGGCTCTCCTTATATCGTTTATTTTCCGTAAAATTTGTAAGTAAAAAAATAATATTACTTTAGTTAATAAGGATTTTTAATCTTTGGGTAAAATATAAAAAAAGGTTAATTTCTTATAGAAGACACAACACTATTTATATATACATACACACACACACACATATATATATATTATAACTATTTTTTTTCATATTATTAAATATTAAATTATTGCCTCGACCCCGAGACTTTCCGTTACGCCACTGAATAAAATAACTACATATATATTTTATCAAATATAGGGGGCGCTACTAAAGTACTAGTGTTCATTATGAATTTTGAAAAACAGCTGCTCCATAGCTTTTTATTAAAATTCATAGTAAGCACCTGTACTTTACTCGCGCCCCTACGTTTGAAAAAATATACATGTAGTTATTTTATTGCTAGTAGTAAGCTTCTCCTATTGTTGTATAATTACAAAATTATAAATATTGTAATTTTGAGAATTTACAGTTGAACAAGGATTACTATATTATTTAATGAAAGACATAGTAATGAAAAAAAAAAAGGCAGCAACATGCAATGGCAGACAAGTCTGGAATATGAGAGGTTACAATGCGTAAGAATAAAGTCTTACCTTTGAGCCGAATTTTTTTTATATCTTTTGAACCCATAGCCTTCCCATCATGGAATTTTGATAAAAGGTGTAGAATATTGTGCTATTTAATTTTTTTTTATGAAAAAAATAAAATGACCCTATTTTGAAAACTTCAAGGTCAAACTTTTCTTTTCAATTTATTTAAAATAATTCTGCTTATAATACTTACTTTTGTTACATATTTAGAAAAATCTTTAAAAAATCTTTCAAATAGGACCTCGCTTACCTTTGTAAATTAAAAATGAAAAAGTTACAGTCAATTTTGTGAAGCACGAAAATCCAAAACTGGTCTATTTCTGTGACCTCTGTCTTTGGCCATATTTGATCTATTTTATAGGTGAAGTTAAAATTTGGGGTATGCTCGAGCTTCCACTGAGTCATCAATTCTACGAAGTTTCAGTGAAATCTCAAGGGGTCGGGTTGTGAATTATCAAAATTTTGGGTGGTTTGGCGTGGAATGACCCCATATCAAAAATTGTTCATTAAATAATATTAATATGGGTGGAAGTATCGTTTTTGTACCTGGGCGGCCAACAATCTAGAAACGGTCCTACCCACCTCACAAAGTTTGAGTAAGAGATAGGTTCTTCATAACTGGGAAGCCAATGCATAAATACATGAAAAAGTTCACGAAATACAGAAACACCCTATAAAAGTTACTGCATAAATGCATAAATACTAAAGTTATTGAAAGGCCATAATTTGTTATAAAGGTTAGGGAAATGCGTAAACACGATTTAAGAGGTACTGAAATGCATAGATGGATATAAAAGTTATTGAAATGCACGATACTTTTCAACCACTTTACAGTCCTGATGACTGTAATTAAAGATTAATTGAAATACAGAAATAAAATATAAAAGTTCCTAAAATATATAAACGCCACACACAAAGTTATTGACACGCCTAAGCACAATATAAAAATTCCTAAAAGATATAAATGCGACACACAAAGTTATTGAAATGCATAAACACAATATAAAAGTTATAAACAAGCATAAATACCTCATTAAAATTATTGATTCGGTGAAATCATGTATAGAAGAATTTTTTTAAATCGGATCGTAGATTCAGAAAATGGGAATTATATTTACGTACTTATTGTTGTCTGGAGAATATATGCGAAATAGATTCTGCGTTGTCACACATGCACCCATACACTGGGCGGAGCTCTACATGTGCACTGAGCATGTGACGAAAAGTCTATCTTTAATGCAATGAGTACGAACAAGTGAAGCACAAGCATAAGCGTACGCAGAAAATTCGTCGTTATAGGCTCACAATGGAGGATTACATAGCTACAACTTACATATTCCTATATTAAATATACAAAATTTCATTGCAATTGGGGTTTACAAACCTCATCAACTCCCCCTGCGTACGCCAATAAGCACAAGGTTAAATTCTTGACTAATAGGGTAAAGCTACAGTATACCATCTATACCGCACACCAAGTTGTTTATGGTTCGTGTCGGATTTTACGGACCTGTTGTTGTCTGCGAGAATATGCAAGTAAAAACTTTTGTGCATTGTCACACACGCACCCATACACAGGGCGGTGCCTGTACATGTGCATTGCGCATGTGACGAAATGTCTATATTCGGAACAATGAGTACGAGCAAGCACAAGTATAGGCGTACGCAGAAAATTCGTATGGGGGTCGCTTTGTGCTCACAATGCAGGATTACATAGCTACAACCTACATATTCACATATTACATATACAAAATTTCATAGCAATCAAGGTTTACAAACCACATCAACACCCCCTGCGTACGCCAATGAGCACAAGGCTAATTGCTTGCCTAATACGGTTAGGCTATGGTATGTCATCTATACCGCACACCAAGATGTTTATGGTTAGTGTTGTAGTTGAAAGAGAGAGAGAGAGCGAAACCCTATTACGGGCAAATTCTCAGAAGATTGTAAAAGGTGATGAACAGTTCCTTTATACATACTCGTACAACAAATTTCAATATTTATTTAGACCTATGGGGAAGACACATTAGAGGAAGCGAGCACAGACGTTCGCATTTACATAGGCATTGTAGGTACATATTTGTGATAGTTTCCAGACGATGACGTGCACTTTGTTACATTGGCGCAGAGGACCTAAAAATATCCGTGGAGTGGGTGGGGCACAAGCATTTTGTTTGAAATTGAAGGGAGATATGGAACCCTAACACCAATATTGGGGGGATGGGGGTCCCCGTCCCCCCTCACTGACGGCGCCTATGCTTTGTTGGATGAGTGGATGTAATATTTAGTGAGGAAAAAGTACGTGTTATATTTCAGAGGTGACTGTATGTTTCTGGACGTAGTCATGATATATTTCCATGAATTTGTAAGATTCTAAGAAGAGTCGACTGTTTTTTTGGTTTTTTGGTGGTTCGTGGTTCTTCTTTTTTGTTTTTGTTTTTGTCGGTGACATGCTGGTGTAGTGTTCCTTTGTTGTCTCGCTGATCGAAATCAGGTTAAAGCAAAGCATGTCCTGCCAGATGTGAAGATATATCTGCTTTGCTGGCCCGTTGTTTGTGTTCTTTTCTTCCGGTTTGATCAATCTTTTTGTTTGTCCTATATAATACTTGTTGCTGTCTTCACTAGGTATTTGGTATATGGCACAGGTTTTCTGGAGGAAATAGGTCTTTAACTTTTGTGAGTTGTTTGAGAAATTTTTTGATTAGGGGACAATTTGCTTTGACATTTTCTTCTTTAGTTATGCAAAGGATTGTTTCAGAAATGACGAGGGATATATGTTAGTATCTGTTGGCTTACGGTAAACTGAAGCGAAGATGGAGTTATCGTGAGGTCCTTGAAAAAGAACGTTCCCAACGTCAGGTGCTCCGCAGTGCATAGATTACCCATTGCTTCCCACTGGGACTGTGTATTGAGATCTTTGTAGGACTTCTAGTCTAGCTTTCAGCGCCGTCCCCGGCGGCTGATTCATCCAATTATCTAAATTTTCTCCCGTTTTGTAGAACCTAGCCTTTCTGAAAAATGGTTTAATGTTCCCATAGGAGAAAATTAGTCAACCGTTTTGAATGAATGAAATAAAAAACCGTTACCAATAACAGAAAACAGTAAATCGTAACGTTGTTCGAGCTTTCAAAAAGCACCATGGCTGGTAAAATTTTAAAATGATATCAGTACATTTGAAATATCCATCAAAAACTTATACATCGATAATTAATATCGTTATGTAACAAAACCATAGTTGATACGTACCGTACCTTTAACGTGAACATTGTCTGTAGTAAATAGCTTTGAAAAATCTTCGTATTTATTATTATTACATGGTTATGGAATTCGCTATTCTAATTTAGTAGATCTGAATATCTTCAGCCAGCCACCAATTATACGCCAAAAGCGCTCGCAACTATAATTCTTTACGGACTGTTCCATTTTCAAAATGGGTGTCTTCTTTCAATTCGTTGCCCCGAGTCCCTTTTCATTCTAGAAGAATGTTCTTTCTCCTCCTTTAAAATCATGAGCAAGTGAGCCACAATATTTCTTCTTTGTCTCCTTTCCCCATCGTGCAAAGTCTTCTTCTATAAAAGCTCGTCCTCTGAATGGAATCAAATTTCGTCATCGCGAAACGCAGCTGAGGTACGCAGGCGATACAATTTGCATATTAGGTTACGTCACATTAGTGTAACTAGGGTTCTGAAGAAGGAAGCCTAAAGTGCTTCCGACATAGCTTTCAACCGTTTTACTAATTTAAACTGCGATTATGTGTTTTATTTTACATAATGTTTGCGCACAGTGAGTCGTACATCTATATTATCATATATTACATGTAATACAGGTCACATGTATCAAATAATTAAAACGAATAATGACAGTGATAACATATTCCACGCAAACATCAACCAACCAACGCAACATCATGATTTTTTTTATATGTGATATATCGTTTTTATGATATTTCATATCATGAAACAATGGATTACATAGTTCAGCAAATCATGTTCTTACACATGAGATAGTAAGACTATCTTCCAAAAGAACGTACTTGCTCATATAAACATTTTTTCCTGCAATATTTCCTATGTCATATCGATTTTGACCGAAATAATATTCCCTGCTTGTATAATATAATACATTTAACAAGAAGAACACACGTAAACATGTTAAAACTGTAATTGGAATTCTTTTTGATTTCATTCCTGAATCTTCGATGTTAAACAGGTTAAATTAAAGCATGATGCGCAGGCATTATCCGTCTTGAAGTCAGGCGCAGATGACAGCTTTACATAAAATGTAAAATGGAAAGAAATTTTCAAAAACAGTTTAAAGCAGATCCTGACTTTTTATAGCATCATTTTATTTTATTTATTTTTAATTTTAAACTCGCTTCGTTCTTTGAGTGAGGAAAAACATTAAAGTGCAATACTTAAATTTGAAAGCTGAAAACTGGCATGTATAAAAAACGAAGGGAATAAAAATTAATTCGATCTTCATATTATCAGAGCTGGCACAGGAAATTATCCCCTTTTTCACAAGTTTTTTCCCGAACAAAACAGGATCAACAACAGAAAACAGGTTCAAGTCCTTGTCACAAAGAGCTTATTGATGGATAATACAATGATAACGAAAAACTTTTCTTTCCAAATAATTTTCAAGCAATGTAACAAAACCTTTTATCCTGCCAACCATGAAAGGTCATCAATCTGTTCAAACCCTATCTAATTTTGTCCACTCTACTTTGTTAACTTCAATTACATTTTTAAGTTCTTTAAAAATGTTCTCACCTGTAATTGAAACTAATTGTATATACGTTGCGTATACGACGCATAACGGTATTTCTAGACAAAGCTATTTTATCAACCATATTTTTGACGCTTATATCACCGACATTTTTGGCAAATATTAAAAGGCTATTTTTTAATATCTCCACTCCGTCGCAATAGGTTTTTTTTCTTGCGGGCTAACAACAGAGAAAGTTCATAAGAAGCCTTCACCATAGTTTCTATTTCGTCATTTTTCTTCTGTGATTCTCTTCTGCAAGTGTGATGCGACAGGATATTTGCTGTTGAAATCACTATGCAGTAGTTTGAAATGTTATTGGTGTTTGAAATGTTGTTTGAAATGCTACACAAATTCTACATATCAAACAAACAGGCTTGGAAGTATTTTGATGCGTATACAAAAAATTTTCTTCCCAAACCTTTTTTAAAATCACGAATTGCAATATCCTCTTCGTATATTCTTTCGATGTCGAATGTGTATTCATGGACATAGTGAAAATAAATTTTTTAAAACAACGACGCTCGACGCCAAAATCTAAAAACAGTTTAAAAATAGCTTAACATCTTGCTCGGTAGTTTAAAATCAACTGAGCTAGACAGCCAGAGTGTCGCACTCGCTCGAGAATGGACAACCATAGCAAGACACAACGGCGCCAAAGCAAAGCAACTCAAACCATTGGGCTCGTCCCATTTGACGGAGTTATCGTTGGTTTTTGGTGGTTCGTTTGTGTGTGTGTGTGTGTGTGTGTGTGTGTGTGTGTGTGTGTGTGTGTGTGTGTGTGTGTGTGTGTGTGATATGCCGGTGTAGATTTTTTGTTGAGTTTCCGTCGGATCTGTGTCCGTGTTGTTAAGCATGTCCTGTAGATGTGAAGATATATTTGCTTTGCTGGCCCGTTGTTTGTGTTCTTTCTTCTTGTTTCGATCAATCTTTTTGTTTGTCCTATATAATACTTGTTGCTGTGTTCACTGGGTATTTGATATATGGCGCAGGTTTTCTGGAGGAACGAGGTCTTTAATTTTTGTAAGTTTTTGGGAAATTTTATGATTAGGGGACAATTTGTTTTGACATTTTCTTCTTTAGTTATGCAAGAGATTGTTTCAGAAATGACGAGGGATATATGTCTGTATCTGTTGGCTTACGGTAAATGATAAGGCTTAGCTAGCAAATATTTAAGAGGACAAAGATAAGGTGGGGTTCGAATGTGGCTGGCATTTTCATTTGGGTAAAAACACATATTTAAAAGAGTCAGCCCAAAGCTATATAGAGTAGAACCTCCATATAACGTACTTCCGTATAGCGAAATTCTCTATATAGTGAAGTTTTGGCAAATCCCCATGGTCGTTACATATGAAAGTGTTTCTATATAACGAAATAAATTTCTATATAACGAAATTTTTAACGACCAAAACAGAAAATTGAGCAGTCACAGCAATGACATCGTGTTCCCTAAAACCGTGGGAATACAATACGATTTTAAAATACGTGGCAATCAAACAAAATGAGGCACGCCTAAGGGAATTAAATCTCCCTAATAAAGAGTTTTCCTAAGCACACATACACCTGTGTCTGATTGAAAACTGACAATGATTTTGTTATTGAAGTCAAAATTCCTCGTTTAATAAAAAGACAAAAACATCGCGTAAATATGAAGAGCTCAGTAATTACTACAAAATATCTGTTTTTAACCCATTTACAGATTATTTAATATCCGAAATATCTTATTGTTTTTGGAACCAGAAATAAAACAACGCTACGTATCCAAGCCTTAATTCCCGCCTTTTTTTGACTACAAAATCTGAAGATGAAATTGAAGAAGCGGCACTGTACTAAGGAAATGATTTTCCAGGCGGAATGACAGCAATCAGAAATAATAAAGTAATTTTCGGTTACTTCACTTTTTTATTTTCTAAAAATTAATATACGTCAATGAATTTAGTGGCATTTATTCAGAAAATGGCATTTACTAAATAACACAGCAAATAAAGAGATTTGATCTTTAAGTTTCATATCTTATTTTCTTTTATAAATAGTAAAATATCAAAATTCACTTTTTGCATATGACTAATTACGGACTTTTAAATTTTTTCTTTTTCATAAATTTAAAAACTATATATATATATATATATATTTTCTCCGACAGTCGGAGCCCGGCTTACCACATGTACATTGTTTTTATTAATTATTATTCACGATATCTTTGCAATAATTGTATAATATCATCTCCATATGTTTGGGTGTAAAAAAACAAATGTATAAAATATTCCGGTTTTATTGTAAGTATATCGTTAAAGGAAAAATATCCATAGAGCAAGAATTTTGGAATCATAAGCCACATACGCCATTAACTGCTGTAGAAGCATTTACAGAAGCAAGCCCATAGTTTTTTCCGAATATTCGGCAGATGTTGCATATTCTACCCGTAATGCCGGTAACGACGGAAACTGTTGAAAAATCTTTTTCGTCTTTTCGAAGGGTACCAACTTACATCAGATGCGCAATTTGTCAATGAAAACTAAATGGTTTGTGCTTTTGAACATTCACAGAGCCATACATTCACATTGATCCTCGACAAGATATTGATTTTGTCTTAAAAAATTCCAAAGTCTTCGCGTTATTTAAGGAGATATTTTTTATTTAATAATGTGCCAAATATTAGTCTACTCGCAAAGTGCAAAATATGTGTTTTAGATTTTAAATTAAAATGAAAAACCTACAAATGGTGTATATAAATAATTTTAATTTCATTTGCATCTAGCGACCTTTATATAGAAAAAGTCATATAAATGCAGCAAAATATACAAAGGTTATACTGTATAACATGACGCACTCGTATTATATTTATATTTGATTGTCGTTTATTGTTATAAGGTTCACAAAAAAACTGCAATTGAGTTTATATAAATTAATTAGTTAATATAAACAATTCAAACAATTAATTCAAATATATATATATTCAGACATTGTATGTTGAAGATGATTCGAAAAAAAACAATTTAGGCCACTCACCTTTTTAAAAGTCTGTATCCACCCATGGTGGGGCCAGCAACCCTAGGTTGAAAACCTCTGCATTTTGGTGTAATTTTTTAAAGTTTGTTTCGAGTTATGTTATATTTAAAATATTTCATTTTGATTTTTAGCGTTACGGTGAACCTTTTACGAACTGTAATGTTTCTCAAGAAAGAGTATCCTATAGTGCTATTATTTATTCCGATTTACGAACATTTCTGATTTGCGAAATTTTTTGGGGTTCCATACAAATTCTTGCAACTGATAAATCTACTGTAATGAAAATATCATGTCTTGAAACTGTTTAAAAAATTGTTCGGGATCCAGAAAGTTGGCCACAGAGCGAAGGAAAAATATTTTACTTTAGTTCGTTGTTCAAGATTAATTTATTTATTGACTGAAGTGAGGGAAACTAGCTGTTATACGACACTTGCACGGCTTGTACGGCTGAGAAAGGGGGCACGTGACCATCTTATAAGCATATGCAACGACTAAGAGAAATATTCCTTGGAATAGAAAAAATACAAAAAAAATCCGAAAATCACAACCAGCAGCTAGGAACAACTCGGCAACATCCGGAATACGCCCGCGCAACCCATGCAAGCCGTAAAACCCATGCCAATGCCGTAGAACCTCTAATTCCCGCCCTACCGACTAATTAATGGAAAGCAGGTAGCTTATCGGGATATGCCAGGCTTAGAAAATTTGATTATATATGTGCCCGTGGCAAGAAAAAGGAGCATTATTTTGTTAGCTTAGATTAGCATTAAGCTGACCGTCAACCAAAGAAGGTTTCCGGGGAAATAAACTAAGACTTGTTTTGTTTCATAATATCCGTTTTCAGCATATAATATAGCTCCATTTTCCCGGAAAATTTTAGTTACTCCATTTAAACCAATGACTATCCAGCCACTGAAAACTGACAAAACGAAATTTAAATCCGTGTAAGAAAAATATATGCATTAATCCTTTTTGTTTATTATTATTTTAATATAACGAAGTTCATAATTCTTCTGTAATTATCCCATAAAATTAACACGACATACAGATTCTAGATAAAAATATAGTCTTGTTCATTATCAACCAATGATCGTTGGGATTTACCTCCAACTGGGGGTATACAGTAGAACCTTGAAATAACGAACTTCCGTATAGAGAAAGTCTCTAAATAACGAAATTTTGGTACATCTCCATGGTCATTACATATGAACGTCTTTCTATATAGCGAAATTTTTAACCACGAAAACATAAAACAGTCATATCATCGACAACGTGTTCCCTAATACCGTGGGAAAACAATTTTATTTTATGGTAAGTGGCAAACACACATAACAAGGCACGCCTAAGGGGCTTTAAACTCCCTAACAAAGAATTTTCAAAAGCATACACACACACACCTGTGTCTGTTTGAAAATTGCCAATGATTTTTGTCATTGAAGTCAAAATTCCTCGTTTAAAAGATAAACACACCGCGTAAATATTAAGAAAGAAGATCTCAGTAATTATTATTTCAAAATATCTGTTTTTAACCCATTATAGATTATTTAATATCCAAAATATCTCGTTGCTTTTTGGAACCAGAAAATAAAACAATGCTATGTCTCCAAGCCTTAATTCCCGGCTTTTTGACAGCAAGAGCTGAAGACGAAATTGAAGAAGCGGCACTGTTCAAAGAAAATGATTTACCGGACGGAATGACAGCACTCAGAAAAAATAATTTTCGGTTACTCCACTTTTTTAGTTCATAAAAATTAATATAAAACAATGAATGTAGTTTCATTTATTCAGTTAAGGAAATTAATTAAATAATACAAAAAACAAACAAATTTAATGTTTAAATTCCATATCTTATTTTCTTTTATAAATAGAAAAATATCAAAATTCACATTTTGTATATGACTGTAATTATGGAATTTTAATTTTTTCTTTGATAAATTTGAAAACTATATACATTTCTTTATTACGACAGTCGGACCCAGGTTTATCACATGTAGATTGTTTTTATTAATTGTTATATACGATACCTTTGTCATAATTGTATAATATCATCTCTTCATAGATTAGGATGCAAAAAAAAAAACAAGTGTTTAAAATATGCCGGTTTTTATTTTAAGTATACCGTTACAGGAAAAATATCTATATGGTAAAAATTTTGGAATCACAAGCTACATAACCAGTTAACTGCCGTAGAAGCATTTGCAGAAGAGCAAGCCCATAGTTTTTTCCGAATATTCGGCAGCTGTTGCATAGTTTATCTGCAAATGCATGGTAACGACGGAAACTGTTGTAAAGTCTTTTTCGACTTTTCGAAGGGTACTAACCTTAGAAGATCGTCAAGAAAGGCTAAACGGACTTGTCCTTTTGAACATTCACAGAGACATTCACATTGATCCTGGACAACATATTGACTTTGTCTTGAAAAATTCTAGAAGTCTTCGCGTTATTCAAGGGGATATTTTCAACTTAATAATGTGCCAAATATTAATCCACTCGCGAAGTGCAAAATATGTGTTTTAGATTTTAAATTAAAAAAAAAACTATAAATGATGCATACAAATAATTTCAATTTCATTTGTATCCAGAGACCTTTATATAGAAAAAATCATATAAAAGCAGTGAAATATACATAGGTTGTATCCTATAATATGACTCACTCGTATTATATTTATATTTGATTGCCGTTTATTGTTATAAGTTTCACAAACAAATGCTATTGAGTTTATATAAATTAATTAGTTAATATAAATAATTCAAACAATTAATTCAAATAATATATATATGTGTGTGTGTGTGTGTGTGTGTGTGGCCTGCAAAAGGGTTGCTGGTATCTAACTGGAAGGAGACCCACACGCTGAACGTATGTGACGATGTGTGGAACCGGCCAGGCCAGTAACCTAGTGTCCTACCCCGCCTTCAAGTGGTGCAGGCTGAGCTTTCTATTTATGTGGCAAATTAATATTTGCTACACGGATAGAAAGGCGGAAGGGGAGGGCTAATTCACCAACCCGTTTAGCCAGCGTGGTGAAATTATGGCTAATTCCTCCATTATGTTGACGGTGTTTGGCGCATGCCAAAGAAGCCCGGCATGCTTGCGCCATAAAAATCCAAACAATCAATCAATCAATTCATTATGTTGACACACCAGAAACCATGGCCCCTAGTCTCCAGGTGCTGGAGTGCTCCTGATCAAGGCAGCGGTCAGTGTGGCATGAAAGCAGGGGGTGCTAAGAATCACTGGAATGGCCCAGGCTGCCGTTTGTTATTGACCTTGGCTACGTTTAATGGACGATCCCTTGCTTCTGAAGCAAAACTTCAGGAATTGGAAGAGGAACTAGACAAGATCAAATGGGACATTGTAGGACTCAGTGAAATTAGAAGAAAAGGTGAAGAGTTGGTGGAACTGAAAAGCGGACATTTGTTTTACTATAGAGGAACGGAAACTGGAAGAACAAGTGGTGTTGGCTTCTTAATCAACAAAAGAATTAAAGACTGTCTTCTGGAAGTTGAAAGTACATCAGATCGAGCAGCGAGGCTTGTTGTTCAACTAACCCAGCGATACCAACTTCAAATAGTACAGGTATATGCACCAACATCAAGCCATACCGACGAAGAGGTTGAAGAATTTTATGAAGAAATCAAAGAGTTACACACCAAAGGGAAACAACATATCAAGCTCATCATGGGGGATTTCAATGCAAGAATTGGACAACAGGAACAAGGAGAGACATCGGTTGGTAAATACGGATATGGGGAAAGGAATGAACGTGGCGATCAACTCATCGAATTTGCAGAAGCTGAAAACCTTAGCATCATGAATTCATTTTTTAAGAAGAAACCGCAAAGAAAATGGACATGGAAACACCCAAATGGGGGAACTAGCGAAATTGACTATATCCTGGCAAACAAGAAATCAATTATTGAAGATTGCAGTGTACTGAACAGATTTAATACTGGAATTGATCATCGAATGGTGAGATGTAAAGTGCACTTAAATACTAAATTAGACAGTAGCTTGTAAAAAACAATTATATAAGAGAGTGGATCTAATGAAACTGAAAGTAAATACCGAGGCATTCAAGTTGGAATTAAAAAATCGCTTTTCTGCACTGGAAGGACTTATTGAAGAAATTGATATCTCAGAAGCAAATGAAAACATTGTTAAGACAATAGTTGAAACTGCTGGGGAAATTGGTGGTGTAACCTGTAAAAAGCACAATAGCAAATTATCTGAGAAGACGAAACAGCTCATGAAAAGGCGAAGAGATATGAAGGTGGACAATCGAAATACCAGTTCCAGGATTGAGTACATAGAACTTTGTAAAACTCTGCGCAAAAGCATGAAAGAAGACATAAGAAAATTCAACTGTAAGTTAGTAAGGAAAGCCATTGAAAATAAGAAGAGACTTAGGGATGCTAAAGGAAATTTATCTGTTGGGAAGAAACACATCATTGCATTAAAAGGAGAGGATGGCACCGTAACAAGAAATAGGGAAGAAATACTTAGAAGAGTTGAAGAATTCTACAAAAAACTATATGAAAGTAACAGTGGATTAAACGAAGACGCCGAAATAGTCGAAGGAACAGCTCCTAAAATCTTAAAAGAAGAAGTTTCATTTGCAATAAAAAATATGAAGAAAGGAAGAGCCCCTGGTGATGATGGTATTACATTAGATATCCTAAAAGAAGCTGGAGAATATGTAGAAGACATACTTGCAAAATTCTTTACCAAATGTCTTAACAGCGGTAACATACCAAACCAATGGGATTCTGCAACAGTAATTCTTTTGCATAAAAAAGGTGATAAAGAGGATTTGAAAAATTACCGACCAATTAGCTTGTTACCTGCTATTTATAAAATCTTCACAAAAGTTCTAACACATCGCCTGCAGAAAAAATTAGATGCAGCTCAACCAAGAGAACAAGCTGGATTTCGAAGTGGATTCAGTACAGTGGACCATATTCAAGTATTAAGAGAATTAATTGAAAGAACACATGAATATGAACTTCCATTGTGTGTTGCATTTATTGACTATGAGAAGGCCTTTGACTCTATAAAAACATCAGCAGTCATCAACTCTTTAAGATCAACAGACATTGAGGATGTGTACATTGACATGGTGAAACGTGTGTATAAAAATGCAAGTGCAAAATTTCGGTTACATAAAGATACCAAAGCCATCAAACTCTAAGTAAAGGGGTGAGGCAGGGAGATACCATTTCTCCAAAACTTTTACTTTTCTTTACTGATGACTTTTCAGCTGATAAATTGGAATAACAAGGGAATGCGGTGAATATTTATTTTTTCAACGGACCCATTGGAACTCCAAGACATGGTACAAGAGCTCTCAACTAGAAGTAAGGAAGTTGGACTGAAGATGAACCTACAAAAAACTAAGATCATGTTCAATAATTTCGTAGAGGAAACAAAAATACAAGTTGACAACATTGAGCTAGAAATTGCTGATTCATATATTTACCTTGGCCAGCTGATTTCAATGGATGGCAACATTATGAAAGAACTCAACAGACGTATTAAACTTGGCTGGAGTGCATTTGGAAGAAACAGTTTTATCCTGAAGAGGAAATTGCCTTTGTGTCTAAAAAGAAAAGTCTTCAACCAGTGTGTATTGCCAGTCCTCTCTTATGGATCAGAGACATGGAGTCTAACAGTTAGAGCAATACGAAAGTTACAGACAACCGAAAGGAGCATGGAGAGGTACATGCTTGGAATAACTAGGAGGGATCGAAAAAGGAACACGTAGGTGAGAGAGAAAACTAGAGTAGAGGACATCATTGTTAAAGTAAAAATGCTGAAATGGTGATGGGCTGGGCATATTGCAAGAAGAACTGCTCAACGATGGGCAACGGAAATTCTGAACTGGATTCCAAGAGACCACCGAATACCTAAAAAACGTTCTCAAACTAGATGGGCAGATGAAATAAGAAAAGAGGCCGGGTTGACGTTTTAACGAATGGCCCAGGATAGACTTGCGTGGAAAGCATTTGGAGACCTTCATCCAGCAGTGGATAGATACTGTTGAATATGATGATGATGATGATATATTAGAGAAACTCCCATATCCACCACTGGTTTATATAATACGTTATTCATGAATTTTAAGCGAATTCAAAGCCGAAGTGTGCATTGTATGTATAGTTCGTCACGAAAAGAATCAGATTAATCAGATTTATCAAATTGCTTCTGTCAACATATAACCATATCACACTTTTATTGGCTTTCTCAAAAGTTATACTAGAATGGCGTACATTTCTTCTGGTTTATAGGCATATTCTGCTACTCAAGTGTAACATATCTCTTGTATGGGCTTAGGTTAATTGTGAAAATAGGTCACGAGTAAATATTTGAGTATAATTTGCTCGTGATC
>QLNU02003225.1:78707832-78719950 GCA_006491805.2 Dysdera silvatica
TTCATTTGGTGTCCTCTACAACCCTTAGAAGTTTGGAAACGACTTTCTGGGACACCCTGTATATGTAAGTTGTGGCTCTGTTTCCTCATAATCCATTGAGTCTATAACTCTCTCTTACGAACTTTCTGCGTACGCCTATGAACACAGATGACCGGGCGTTTAATCTTAGGTGACGAAAATGCAAACTAATGTTTTTACATTTTCTGCCCTTTCTTATATTATTTATAGTTTCATGTACAGTCGAACTTCGTTAAGACAAACAAGCGTAAGACGAATTACTTCTAATACGAACCGTTTTATTCAGTCCCGTCAAATTGTATAGAACTCCAATGTTACTTTTTTCTGTAGTACCAACGCAGTTAACATGAAATACCGTTTATCACGAACTGATAATAATCGATGTCCCTTGGCAGATTTCTCCCGTTTAACATGAACAAAACGCTCTTTATAAGATCCAGGCTATTTGGTGAGAGTATCAACTGAGCGTAGTTGACAGATTAAATATGCGTGAGCGGCGACATTTTTATACAATTGCATAAACAACATTCCCTATTAGCGTGTACGCGTTATAAGAACTGAAAAATACTTTATATTATCATAAATACTGCTCAAGTGAAGTCTGTCTTGAGGCGGTCGGATTAATTTCGAGAAGGCTCAAACTGGTTAACTACACAAGCAGTTTCAGTGTTTTCCGATTATTTAAAAACATCGATAAAGTATCCTTTACAATTCTGAAGCCATTTTAGATGCTATGTATAATTTTTGCTTATATAACTTTAAATTCCGCTAAGTTCGTTAATAAATTTACGCTTTAACTAAAGATAAACTTCCTAATAATTTGAGAAATTGATGTGGTTTGTCGTCAACAGATTCTAGTTTTTTTTCTGATTGCACATGTTTTCGTAGATCGAACGTTGCCTTCGTATTTAGCTGTTATCCAAATAGAACTTTCCGCTGATCTCTGATCATTTACTAATCTTTCATTTTCATTCAAGGTATCCTGATTGAACGAATTTTTATCCTGGAACTTTGGACATGATGGCGAACTCACGCATTGACCATACTCATGAATTTGTTAGTCTCGCAGCGTTTTCTTCAAATGAGGAAAGGACAGAAATTACTAATTCCAGTGAAATATCCATGGAAAAGTCTATGACAGAAGGAAAGCAGGAGCGGAAATTCAGGAAAATGTACTTCGCATCACTGGCATCGTCACTGAATTCCATATCCATGGGTTTCAGTGTAACTTACACTACTACGGCCCTGTACAGTATGAAGCATGATCCCGGCGGTGCTTTCTTTCCAACTGAAGATGAGGAAGGATGGATTGGAAGTTCATTGGCTATTGGTGCACTCGTTGGAGGAGTGATAGCGGGTAAGTTTTCAACATTGTATATCCTATTTTTATACATACTGAATCAGAAAACTTGCGATACTTAAAAGATTCCCAATTTATTAGACGCATTTACTGGAAAATTTAACAAGCTCCTCTTGAAACACCCGTTTTACCAAAATGTTGTCCACCAAAAATGTGTTTAAACAATGAGGCAGAATATTACAAGAACCCAAGACACCATTACAAATCTTAGCAGTACACTAACGTAGCGGTAATGCATCTAGCTGTCAGGCCATAATGAGCAAAAGAACGCCGATTATCCGAACTTCGTTTAACCGAAGTGGCCTGCTGCTGCAATTTATTTTCTTCTTCTTTAGATGAGATTCAGTATTCTCGCAAACATGTTCACATTAATTCCAGATATTGCATCTAGTGCACTCTGGGTTTAAGAAAGGAAAAATGAAGATTGAGTATAGCCCTTTATCTCTTACGTTGCTGTAATCAGTTTTCTTTTTTTTTTTGTGTAGGATTTTCAGGGAAGGTTGTTGCAACTGTGAATTCTGTCTTATTTCAAACAACGACATGGCCACCCCTGCTTTTCAGCACTTAAGCAAATAGTAATTTGCTTAAATTAAGTAATTGCCGGTCAGCTGTAATACACAAGCCTTGAATCTGTTAAATATTGACTAAAACTTGGTGATTTTAAATTCTTTGAAATCAAACAGTAAGAAAAAAAGATACTAATAACAAAAAATATGGTTATAATTTATCCCCCACTATCCACAAAACACACACACATATGTTTATGTAAGTACTACATTACTTCTTGTTATTTTTATTAATAAAGTAATAGTGCTGTACATTATAAATATTGAAATAAATAATGTATATGATTTATAAAATTAGAAATAAGAATATCTAATAATAAAATTCAATAAAAATTTAATGAGTAAATTATTTGCACCCTGTAGTGCAGAGAACACAGGTTTTATATAAAACCCGCTTATATGCATAGGATTTCGTTGACGCACCCATTTGCATATATGCGGTTTCAACTGTATTCCTTTGGTTTTGTCGAAAACAGTGACCTATGGCGAAATGATAAATGAACCAAAGTAAATCTTGTGCCGGCTATTAGAGATGGGAGTTATTTATGGTAACTGTTAAAAATCACCTGTTATCGAGTGATCACTGTTCCAGGAACAGTATACTCTTCTGGAACAGCTGTTATTTCAGTCACCGGTGACTAGGAACAGGAGTTACTTGAAGTAACGTTTAAAAATCACCGTTCTAGGAACATATTCCTCACTTTCTTCACACAGGAAACGCGTTGAGATAACGGGTTGTTACCATAACATCCGGCATAGTCAGTCAAGTTGACGTCAGGGCTCAGGCGCTGATTCCCTGTGTCACGTCTGATATTACGAGAAGTCGCATTTAGTTGCAATTTTTAAGCATAATTAATCGAAAAGCTTCCAGTTACTTGTGGTCCCTTTTTTACAATAAATGACAAGGAGGAAAAAAGTGCTACGTGTGATTTGTGTGACAAAAATTGAGTTACAAATCTTCCATAACGAACTTAAAAAAACATATTACAAGGAAGCATCCAAGCATAGATTTATTCACACATTCATCATCCACGCCTTCCCACTCCCAAGAACGTGTGGTGCTCCCATCATCAAGTTTTATCATACCTCAGAATGAGACCGACATAAACAGACCTTCTGAACAAATTTCTACAACGGAAGTAAGTTCGAATAAGCGGAGACCGACGCAGCATTATTTGTTAATTTGTTTATTTATTTCGTTAATGGAATAGATTTTTTATCCATGTATATTAATTAGTACAAGTATTAATATTTTTACATTACTGAGCTTTACACATGAAAAATTCTGAATACATACATGTGTATAACTACATCAGCTGAGAATACACATTTTGTTTATCATTATCCTATTTAATTAGTTCCACATTGTAACCTTCCAGTATGTTTTACCAATTAATTTACAGCAGTGTCAATATTTTTTGCTGTATTTCATTACTTTGAATTAGTTTTTTAAACTTTCTTTGATTTTTAATATCGTGTAATGTTTCAAATATCTAAAATTCAATATTTTAAAGCCTTACTTTTTCTCATTATTTTTGTACTTCATATGTGTGTATTTTTTTCCAAAGGATTTATTATTTTTATGGAGTTGACGCGATGTATTGTTACAGACTGAGCGTTGAAATGTGCTATCATAAGTTCCTCGATTTCCATATCCTGTGAAGCAACCCTTACGTTCCAGTCACCGGTGATTGGAACCTGTTACGTGATTGGAACAGGAACGTTGGAACAGGTTATTCAAAAATAACAGTTTGGTCCATCACTACCGGCTATATGGCCCACACCTGATGTTGATATCATTCATAAACCTCAAATCTTGTAATTCCTCATATTATAATCGATTCTTCCTCTAACGACTTTTTCCTTTATGTGGGAATATCGTTTGACCATACGTGCACGAACATGTGACCACACACAGATGGCTATCTCCCCTACGTTTTTAATTATCATATATTTTTCTTCCGAGCCTTAATATTTTTTACATTACTTTATTTATTTTTAGGAAAGTTGGCACAATCTGCAGGTCGACGAGGAGCCATGATCATAAGCACTATTCCCTTTATAACTGGGTGGATAATTATAGCCTTTGCATCATCTATTCCATATCTGTATATTGGTAGAATGATGACAGGATTATGCTGTGGATTTGTTTCTGTAATAACACCAATGTACTTAGTCGAAATATCCACACCTGAAATTCGAGGGTTGCTAGGATCATCATTCCAACTTTTTGTTGTGATTGGTGCGTTCTTGTCAGTATGCTTTGGGTCCATTATGCATCGGAGTTCGTTAGCAGGCTTAGGATGTGCTCTTTCCATCGTTACCTTGATTGCCATGCTTTTTGCGCCCGAGTCGCCGTATTGGCTAATGACCAAGGAAAAGGCACTTGAAGCCAAGGAAACCATCCAATGGCTACAAGGCGGTTTTGTGGATGCAGCTGACCAATGTGAATCTATTCAAAAAGACATTAACAATCAACCACAAGGAACTTTCTCATTCAAAGAATTCTTATCTCCAGAAGCTTATAAACCTGCGTTTCTTTCCCTTTCTTTGACGTTTTTCCAAGAAACGAGTGGTAGTTATATTATCTTGTTTTATATGGTAGATATATTCAACGATGCTGGAAGTTCAATAAATGAAAACGTTGCTACGATAATTGTTTCCTTTATAAGTATATCCTCTACTTTCCTTTGCACTATGTTAACAGACAAAGCTGGAAGGAAACTATTGCTTCTGATATCAGGAGGATTTATGGCATTGAGTTGGTGTATTTTCGGGGTTTTTGAGTATTTTGCATGGGCAAATGGAAGTTATATTCGAACAAGCTATGGCTGGCTCCCTATGATTTGTTTAGTTATGTTCAGGGCTGCTTTCTGCATAGGATTTGGTCCTATTCCATCGTTGATGGTGTGTGAAATGACAACAGTTCGTTTGAGAAGCACTACTAGTGCAGTTGTTATAGGATTTAGCTGGCTATGTATGTTTGCCATAATTAAGACTTTTCGCGATTTGGTGTTAGAAATCCATACTTTCGGTATATATTGGTTTTATATGGGAATTTGTATCGCAAATTGGCTTTTCGTCTTCTTTTTATTACCAGAAACTAAAAGAAAAACATTTGAAGAGATACAGGGGTTCTTCGCCGGCAGAAATGAAAGTCCAACTCAATTCTTCAAGCGCAACTGCGACGAATCTCGAATCTCAGACACTCAGCAATGAAATAAAATATGTAAAAATTAAATTCGTATAAAAAATTATTCAAATCATTTCTATTATTTTATGTAGTTTGCCTCTTTTATGATTAAATTTGAAAATTTTTCTTCATTTCTTTTTAACTAACAGAACTTATTTATTAATTACTTATTTATTATTAATGTACAGCCGAACTGGATTATAACCAACCTCAAGCGATAGAGGAATTTCTGCGCCATAGCGTTATTCGTTATATTCGTTATTTGATATAACCATTTATAAAAAATAATGTTTCTGTTTAACTGTTAATATGCATAATTTATAAAACCGTGTACTCGATCAACCACTGTTATGTTTCAGATTTTAAAAGTGATTAATATTTAACGAATAAGATATAGTTAAATCAGTTGCTATCGCAATTAATGGTATACGTAATATAAAAAAATGTACATGAATATAACGTTCCCTATTAAGGCATTAGATCAGGATTTCAGAATAGTTAACGTGTCATGACATGTCTAAGATTAAAATTTCAATTAAGATGGATGAAAAACAGGATACACATTAAAACATCTTCTTCTCGAAGTACTTTTGCGTATCTGTGCAAAATGTTTTTTTTTTAGTTTCTGTATAAAGCTGGATCGCGAATTTTTTCGATATCGTTGTTCTTTTGTGTTCTAAAACGCTGGAATTTTCCATCACTTTTGTGATAATTCCCACAATTAAAAAATATTTTTAACGTTGCCCATTTCAGTTAAACAATATTTAATTTTATTCTATTGTTTCCAATGAGGGTTTCATCACGTTTGATTTCAGTGCATCAGTAGCAAATAAAAAATAATTTCATAGCGATACTGACGAAAATATCATTTGCATGCCTGTATGCAGAGAAGAGGATCTTAGGGACCGGTCATCCCCCCCCTACCCCGAAATTAAATTTTTAATGGAACTTGGCTACAGCTTTGCATGCTGGGATTGCATCGATACATGCTGTAAAAAATTTTGAACCTTCCCCCGAAATTTAGTCCTGGTTACGGCCTTGGCTACGACCAAAGTTAATAAATAGCTAGTCGAATTATAGTTTATTGTGTTGATGATAAACTATAATTCGAATGAATTCCAATGTTGTTATACAATGAACCTGTCTGTAACGATATTCAACGGACTGGAAAAAGTTTGTTGTAAACAATTTATCGTGATAGACAAAGTCGATACATAGGTCGGTATACATCAGGGTTATCCAAACGTTTTGGGCAGCGGGCCGCTTAAAAAAGTTTTCACATATCTCGCGGCCGAACGCTTTCAGAAAGTTCCTGAAAAAAAAAAAGTCTCCTTTCAGAATTTCTCCTGGTTATTTGTTCCCTTGTGGTAAGGAAAGGAGTGATTCACGCTGTCCCTGCGGTTTTTCTTCTTCATTTTTGAAAAAACAAACCCTTATATTTTTGATTCGGAATTTTTCTTTATTCCACACATTTTACCATGTTTGGCGCAGTATAGCCCAGATGCTCTTGCGCCATAAAAAAGCCAAACAATCAATCAATCTTTATTCCACACAATTGTCGGTGGGCCGAATTATACCCCTCGGGCCGTATGTTGGCCAACCCAACAGATTCCACTGATTTAGAATGCAGTCAGTAGACCAGATTCACTCAAATCCCATTGAACTCTGTGTTAATTTTGGACGCCTAAAGCTAATTTGCTTCCCCATGAGCTAGGACATGGCAAGCAGCGTCGACTGTCTGTCTTCTTATTTTGCTCTTGGAATATTATTTCTGAGCATCGAAAAACAAACACCCAAGTAGTTATTAATAAATCGCAATAACAGATAGTAATTCATAATTTTTATGCGATACTTAATACTTATGGATCATGTAAAGCTGCGACTAGGTTTCAAAATACATCGCTACACGACCAACTTCTTATAAATTGTTTTATGTGAACTTTCCTTTAGGGAATGTTTTTCTTGTTTATTTATATGTTTTAAAAACTTAATATCCGTAAAGGATTTATCAAATTTGTGCATATTTTTTTGCTTAAAAGATGTTCTTTCCAAGGCGTGTGTCATAGAAGTTTCGGTAATGGAAGTGCGAAAATTTTCAGGAAATGCTAAGAATGGCACAAAATCGATGTGTCTTTACTTCCGTCCAAATTTTTGGGAAGACAGCTGCCTCGTACCCAAGGTTAGCGGGATTTTAACGGTAGACTTCCGGTCGATACGAAAGTTCTAAAATAACGCGATTCTGCTTTCCCTCGAAACCGATTTTTCGACGCATATCCTTTGTAAAAGTACTATAAATACTCTGTTCGCAAAAGAGAAATAGTTTTCGAGGTGGACGTGCATTTCTTTCCGGTTTACGTTTTTCTGGACAAGAGAAATCGCTTCCGAAACTGGGAAAATAAGATGGAGGTAAGGAGGAGATAGACTGTTTTATGAGGAATTGGGCACACGCAGCACTTTTAATTTATAAAAGAAATAGAGAGGAAAATCCTACGGTGTGCACATTCAATAGTTATGCATAGCACTGACAACCTCTATACAAGGCCATTTCTGATCATTATTGAAATTAGAAGTATTATAATGCTCTTAAAGAATTTATAGGTTTTCTTAATAGCTAAAGGTGGTTATTTATATTACAATAGAACTCAATAAAAGAATTTATAAAATTTGTGACAGTTGGAGTGACGTGGTGGAAAGCCAAAACAGCTACCATGCTAAAGAAAGTTTGTGTATGTGTGTGTGTGGAGCCCAAATACACTCGTCTAGGGTAATTTTCATTCCCATTTTCCCTAGTTCAATTTCCCCTCACATGCATTTTATAAGCTATTTTCATAGTAATGACATAAATGGAAGAATAAGATTAGTTTGAACAAATTCAGAGAGTGATATAAAAAAACGTAATTAGCATTATGCAAAGTCATCTTGCCATTTGAGGCGTTGAAAATAAGAGTGGTAGAAGTCATGAAAATTAATTTTTTGAGTTAAGTCCATGGAAGTACCCTCTGGGGTTGCCTTGTTGCTTGCAACACTAGTATATGACCATAGTGTAATAAGTTGTTGCAGGATAGCACCACGTTACTATTGGCCAACACGAAACTGGATGGACGCAAATCCTTTCTTATCTCATTTTAAGCAAAAATGGACTTGAACCATTATCGTTTTCAAGGCCTCATTTGGTGCACGTTTGACCTGGTATCAGAAATACCAATAAAATATTTTGTTTAATTCAACCTAAGAGCCAGGAGATCTTGCAAAAGTAAAATTAGATTTCTAGACCTTTGAAAGCTCTTACCTTTGTAGTCTCACTTCATAACAGTTCCACTTCAAAATACCGCAGTTCCACTTCAAAATACCAGTAGTTCCACTTCACCTATAAATCAACTTCAAAACAGCATTTAAACAGAGCTTTTAAACATTATTTATGAACCGATCAATCATTTTTTTTATTTTGTCATCTAGTACATCATTAAGCAGTGAAAAACGAAGTATTTCGGAGGGAAGCTGAATGATCAAAGTACCAGTGCCTAATGTTGCCAATTTTTTTTTTTTAAATACAGAGCAGAAAACTAGTTTCACTATCTTTCCAACCGCATTGGGTACTGTGCAGCTCTTTAAAACCAAACACATTGTAAAATAGGAAGTAGGGAAAAGCTCCCCCCGAATAATTTCACTTGTTGTAGAGCATATTCATTAAGTGTCATGGGCAGCAATACGGGTATGAGTACTTTTAGAGGAGGAGGGTTAAGACAAATTTTTACCCTCTTCTCAAGACTGTCAAACATTTTAGTGAATGTACAAGATATTAAAATGCTACAAAAATAATTGATACTGCTTGACAATTAGTAATGAGCTATTTTAAAATGTGCTTGAAAAACGTTTGAAAGTAAATGAAATGCAGAATCGGAAAAATATTTTTTTTGAAAGGCTAGGAAGGAGGGTTCGGTCCCCCTCTGACCCCCTATGGGTGTCTATGTTAAGTGCTATCACAAGCGCGAAAATAATAGTCAAATATGGGCAGAATATATATTAGGGAGAAAGAGAAGGATAGGGAGAAAATGTTCCCAGTGGAAGAACCTTCTCAAGGGTGAACACATTTCTCACAGTTAGAAAAATTTTACAGACATTTAAGATAATGTAATAGTTTTTGCTTTCTTCTGTTTGCCAGAAACCTTTTGTAACTATAAAAATGTATAATGACAATTATGACCTAAATATATATAATAAGATATGAAAAAGAATATTAGTAGTCATAAAATAATACGAAAAACACCATGTATGGATTAATGTTCGCAGATCGTTCTATTTAAAAAGTGTACAATGCGAAAAATATATACCGTAACTATAATTATATGCTTGTGCGTATAATTTATGTTTACTCACTTTATTGTTGTTCTAGATCAGTGGTTCCCAACTGGTGGTCCTTGAAGGAGTCCCGAGTGATTTGCAAGACGGGTCAATATTTAAAAAAAATTATTAACAAACTTATTAAAATTATTAAATGTTAAAATTAATTATAAAAATGAAATTGATTGCATATTTGTAGTATTTTACAATCTGACGGAACTTCAGCAAACGGTTCGTATTAAAAGTAATTCGTTTTAAGCGTGTTCGTCTTAACGAGGTTTGACTGCATTATCATTAGATTTTATTATTTCTTTTTCTGTTTATTTATTTATTTTTACTAAAGAACGATTGTACAAACACATTGCCCTCAAGAAAGCCACGGCCCCCTTTTTTATTAAGGTCTTGCAGCCAACTCGTAAGAATTTTTCAAAGTGGTCTGCGGCCGCAATTGAAGCAGAAAAGTGGTCCGCGGCCGCAATTGAAGCAGAAAAGTGGTCCGCGGCTTCAATTGATGGGGGAACCACTGTTTTAGATCGAGTGATCTACCTGAATGCTGTGCATATACATAGGCAAACGAAAAAAACAATAAGGAAGAAAATAACAAAAGAGTAAGATAAATCCCAAGGATTATTGGTTGATAAGGAACAAGACTGTATTTTTATCTAGAACCTCTGGTGCGTGTTAATTTTATGGGATAAATTACAGAAGAATTAAGAACTTCGTTATATTAAAATAACAATAAACAAAAAGGATTAATACATATATTTTGCTTACACGGATTTAAATATCATTTGGTCAGTTTAGCAGTGGGTGGATAGTCATTGGCTTAAATCGAGCAATTAAAATTTTCCGGGAAAATCTAGCTACATTATATGTTGAAAACGGACATTATGAAATAAAATAAGTCTTAATTTATTTCCCGGAAACGTTCTTTTGTTGAGGGTGATCTTAATGCCAATCTAAGTAAGTAGGTGAACTGGATTTCGGCTTTGTAAAAGAGTAATAATCTATTTCCCCCTTTTTCCTCCAATTCAAAATTAATTCTCTTTTTTCTTGCCGCAGGCACATATAATTAAATTTTCTAAGCGTGGCGTGTCCCGATAAGCTACCTGTCTTGCATTAATTTTTCGGTAGTGGGAAACTAGAGGTTCTACAGCACTTGCATGGGTCTTACGGCTTGCATGGGTTGCACGGGCGTATTGCGGATGTTACAGAGTGCTTCTTAGCTGCTGGTGATGGTTTTGTATTTTTTTTTGTTGTATTTTTTGTATTCAAAGGAATATTTCTCTTAGTCGTTGAATATGCTTATCAGACGGTCACGTGCCCCTTTCTCAGCCGAAAAACCTGTGCAAGTGTCGCGTACCCGCTAGTTTCCCCTTACTTTAGTCAATAAATAAATTAATCTTGAACTACGAACTAAAGAGGAAAAATATTTTTCCTCCGCTCTGTGGCCAATTTTCTGGATCCCGAACAATTTTCTAAACAGTTTCAAGACATTATATTTTCGTTACAGTAGATTTTCAATTGCACGAATTTGTATGGGACCCCAAAAAACTTCGCAAATCCAAAATGTTTGTAAATGGGAATACATAATAGCACTATAGGATATTCTTTGTTTAGGTAACGTTACAGTTCGTAAAAGGTTCACCGTACCGCTGAAAATCAAAATGAATTATTTTAAACATAACATAAACGGAAACAAACTTTAAAAAATTACAATAAAATGCACGGGTTTTCAACCTGAGGGTGCTAGCAGCACCATGGGTGCATACAGACTTTTAAAAGAGTGTTGTTTTCAGGCGTATATATATATACATCATCATCATCATCATCATCATATTCAACCATTATCTATCCACTGCTGGATGAAGGTCTCTCCAAATGCTTTCCACACAAGTCTATCCTGGGCCATTCGTTTCCACGTCACCCCAACCTCTTTTCTTATTTCATCCACCCATCTAGTTTGAGGACGTTTTCTAGGTCTTCGGTGGTCTCTTGGAATCCAGTTCAGAATTTCTGTTGTCCATCGTTGATCAGTTCTTCTTGCAATATGCCCAGCCCATCGCCATTTCAGTCCTTTTACTTTAACAATGATGTCCTCTACTCTAGTTTGCTCTCTCACCCAAGTGTTTCTTTTTCGATCTCTCCTAGTTATTCCAAGCATGCACCTCTCCATGCTCCTTTGCGTTGTCTGTAACTTTCGTATTGCTCCAACTGTTAGACTCCATGTCTCTGATCCATAAGAGAGGACTGGCAATACACACTGGTTGAAGACTTTTCTTTTTAGACATAAAGGCAATTTCCCCTTCAGGATAAAACTGTTTCTTCCAAATGCACTCCAGCCAAGTTTAATACGTCTGTTGAGTTCTTTCATAATGTTGCCATCCATTGAAATCAGCTGGCCAAGGTAAATATATGAATCAGCAATTTCTAGCTCAATGTTGTCAACTTGTATTTTTGTTTCCTCTACGAAATTATTGAACATGATCTTAGTTTTTTGTAGGTTCATCTTGAGTCCAACTTCTTTACTTCTAGTTGAGAGCTCCTGTACCATGTCTTGGAGTTCTGATGGGTTCGTTGAAAAAATAACAATGTCATCAGCAAACCGCAAATGATTTAAATATTCACCATTTATTTTTA
>QLNU02003225.1:78720050-78801258 GCA_006491805.2 Dysdera silvatica
CGTTTTCTTAGTACAGTGCCGTTTCTTCGATTTCGTCTCCAGTTTTTGCATTCAAAAATGCGGGAATTAAAACTTGGGGACGTAGCGTTGTTTTATTTTTTGGTTCCAAAAACAACAAGATATTTCGGATATTAAATAATCTGTACATGGGTTAAAAACAGATATTTTGTAGTAATTACTGAGCTCTTCATATTTACTCGATGCTTTTGTCTTTTTATTAAACGAGGAATTTTGACTTCAATAACAAAATCATTGGCAGTTTTCAATCAGACACGGGTGTGTGTGTGCTTAGAAAAAGTCTTTATTTGGGAGTTTAAAGTCCCTTAGGCGTGCCTCATTCTGTGTGTTTGCCACTTGACTTAAAATCGCATTGTATTCCCACGGTATTATGGAACACGATGTCATTGATGTGTCTGTTCGATTTTGTTTTTGATGGTTAGTTAAAAATTTTGTTATATAGAAAGACTTTCATATGTAATGACGATAAATGACCATGAAGATTTACCAAAACTTCGTTATGTAGAAAATTTCGCTATACGGAAGTACGTTATATGGAGGTTCTACTGTATACAGCTTTGGGCTGACTTTTTAAAATATGTGCTCTTACCCCATTGAAAATGCCAGTCACATTCGAACCCCCGCCTTACCCTTGTCGTCCTAAATATTCGGTATCTAAGCCTAATTCTTTTAACTTTTTTTTATCATAATTGCCACTATAAAATTTCCTGTTGAATTTGTTGCACTTTGAAAAGCAAAAACATGTTCTACCGTTATACAATTTTCTGTGTCTAGATATCTTATTGCGATACTTAATTGTTGTTCAAAGCCATTTTAATGGTTATAGTATAAAGCACTGGAATGAACTCTACCAACTGAACTAAACCTTATTATGCATAGAAGAACATTTTCTAGAAAGGTAAAAGAACACCTGTTAAACAATCAAGAATCGGACAACACACGAGGTTGCAGACTTATGTTTTTGTTCTGTATCCACCGTACATTGTATTTTACTAGCATGGAAATGAAGCAGATTGTTCGATTGATATTTCATCCAATAAAACCAATTTCTTCTAGTCAAAATTTCAGCAGATATACGTAATTCAAGAACGTAAATATTCGTTTTGAGGGGGTGGGCTAAAACAATTAATAACCCGCAATCGATAGTATCTGTGTGTGAAATTTTGTAAATATATGTTTACAATACAATACAAAAAAGTTTTATTTACATTTATACGTTTACATGAATAAGTGAATCCTACATCATTTTTAAAAAATAGTTCTTCAATTTCTTTTTAAAAGATGGCAAATTCTTCAAATTTTTCACTTTACACGGCAACTCCTCCCAAAGTTTTATTCCACTATAATTTATATCATCTTTCTGTATATTTGTTTTAGGTGTAGGTAATTTATATTCTTTATAATATCTAGTTCTTCTAACTACTGTATTAATCTCAAGGTTTATCAAGTCTACATTTTTCCCCAGTTTAATTCTCTTAACATAGCTATTTATTTTGTATAGTGTATAATTTTTTTGTATTCAAAATTTTGTGTTTTTTCTATTAAATCTTTCTTCTAAATTAATTCTATATTTTTTAGAAGTATATCGCAATGTATTTATTCCATAAGTAATTTTTTTGATTATTAATGAATTATATAGTCACATTAGACATTTTACTGGACGTGCACGTCCATTCAAAGTAAAACTACACGTTTTCTTCTTAAATCTTTGGCCGTTGTATTAATATGTGGAATCCAATTCAGCTGTTCATCAATTATTACTCCCAAAAATCTCACTTTATGTGTCCTTATTATTTTCCTATTATTTATATGTATCAAATTATTTTAATAATACGCTACTTGTTTACTTTTATTTTTTATTATCATGTAATTACTTTTTTCATTATTTATTACTAGCTCATTTTTATCCATCCAGTCTTTTATATTTTTTAAAATTTCATTTATTCTATCCTTTATTCCCCCTATATTATTCCCCGCAACAGCTATGCTAAAATCATCCGATTAATTGTCAATAGCTCATCGCTACTTTTATAGGGCCTATTTATATTTGAAATTTTCTTTCTGTGGGTACGTGTATTGATGACTTCCCCTATACTAGTTTCCATTATAGAATCTATATCGTTTATGTACGTAGTGAAAGATAATGGACCAATCATCGAGCCGTGCTGGACACCAGTATTATTTTTCTATTAATTCCGATTTATTACCATCAATTTCCTTATATTGAGTCCTATTTTGAAAATAACTTGTTAGTAGTTTAAGTGTAGCTCCTCTTATACCATAGTGTTCAAATTTTTCAATAAATTTTTTCTATTTACCAAATCAAAAGCCTTTAATCAAATCTTTAATACCAGAACTATTATATTTTTAATGTAAATTATTCTGTATAAAATAAATTACTTATAATCAAATGCATCCTCTGTCGGTGTCGAACATAATGATATTGGTTTTAGAAAAACGATATTTTTCAAAAATTTAATGAGGATAATAAAATTGTACTATGGTGATATAAATATTGGTATATCTATGTATCTATATCTATGGTTTATACAACCTAATGTAAAACATAAGAATTCCAGCCAAACGTCTACTTCTTTGGCAAAAGAACGTACGGTTGTTAACTTGTCAAATCAAGTCCTCTCAACTGACGCCATATCTGTTCTCTCCAAAGGGCTTAATTTCTCTGTTACACCAAAACGAATTCCTACTGAAGATATTATTGCAAATATTGAAACAGCTATTCATCATCTTCCTCTCTCAGATAAAGAAGGAATTAGACAAAGATCATCCGTTGTATTGAAAAGGTCTTCTTTGCCCAACAGTAACACCACAAAATCTGAATTTTTGGCTTTAAAGAAAATAAAGAATAATTTATCAATTGTAGGTCTTACTGCAGATAAAGGCAATGCTACCGTTGTACTCAATTCTGTTGACTATAACACCAAAATACAAGATCTTCTAAATGAAGGAAATTACCGCTTAATCAACAACGATCCTACCTGTTCTTTAGAAAGAAAAATCAAGTCAACTTTACAAACTTGTGTTTTAGATAAGCAATTGGTGGATCGTCTTACACCCAAGGAATCTATACCACCTCGTCTGTATGATCTTCCTAAAATTCACAAGAAGGATGTTCCGCTCAGGCCTATTGTGTGCTCAACTGATTCTCCCACATATAACCTACCCAAATTTCTAAGTTAACTTCTTAAAAACCACATAGGAAAAACACAGTCGTTCATAAAAAATTTGGACCATTTTGTAAAAATCATAAAAAAGTTTTCATTATCTTCCAAAGATACCTTAGTGAGTTTTGATGTTGTTTCATTATTTACCACAATATTCCTATTCCGGACACCATCATAATTCTTAAAAACTTATTCAATGATGATATATAGTTAAATTATTTGACATTTGCCTCGAGGGAGTAGCCATTTCACCTGGAACAACAAATTCTATGAGCAAATGGATGGCGTAGCTATGGGGAGTCCTTTAAGTTCCTCTATAGCTAATCTTTTCATGGAAGCATTTGAATAGTTAGCGATATCAAATGCACCATTAAAACCCACTAAATGGCTTAGATATGTGGATGATGCTTTTGGGATTTGGCCTCATGGAAGAGAAAAGTTACAAGAATGTTTAATACATATCAATAACATCCACCAACAAATTAAGTTTACCATGGAGGTTGAATGTGATAATAGACTGCCATTTCTTGACGTTTTAGTCATTAAGCAAAGAAACAATAACTTACTTTTTTCAGTTTACAGGAATCCTACGCATACAAACAGATACCTTCATGCTACATCGCACCATCACCCTTCCCAAAAACGGTCATTGACATATTGTTCAAACGAGACAATATTATTTGCAGTAACAAAACAGTTTTACAGAATGAACTCAATTTTCTTAGTGACATTTTGGAAGAAAATGGTTACAATCAACATTATATTCACAAGTGTTCAAGTCCAAAACTGAAGCCCATTTTTCATACCTAATTCCTGATCATATTCCTTTTAAAAGAAATGAGCATAAAGCCTTCCTACCATTTATAAACTATGTCACTGACCTTTTACTTTTGAGACATAATATTGATACAGTATTTATTTCAAAAAACAAGATTTTTAGTTTCCTACGTTCTGTTAAAGAACCTGTGGATCCATACAAAATTCCTGGTGTATATCCCATCCAAATTCCTTGTTTTTGTGGACAGTTATACATCGGGCAAGCAGGTCGATCCACTGCGTGCCGAAAACGGGAGCATGAAAGCCTCGTGAGGAATAAACAGATAACAAAATCGGCAATAGCAGAACATTCAATTTTAAATAACCATTTAATCCTTTTTGACCATACTAAAGTTCTCGCAAAATCAACTAATTTTTGGCCCAGATTATACAGAGAAGCAATAGGGATCATCAAGCATCCTAATAATTTTAATAGAGACGATGCAAAAACCATTCCCGTTGCTTGGCTACCCATTCTAACAAAACTGTAACGTGTAAATGTCAGTTTTTATTTTTCGATTTCATTTCCTTCTGTTTTGGCTTTTATATTCGTCTCTAAAATTTCATAATAATTTATTTCAACGTATTTATACTGTTTCCGCAACTTATGTATATTCTACAATTTTCTCAAAAGTTTTTCATGTAATTTAACCTCTTCTGATGATGATTCGCACAGCTCGAATCGAAACGTAAAGTTTTAGCAATAAATAATCGTTTTGCTATACAGCTGACTACCTGAAAATTTGTTGTTGATTATTATAATGCGCTGTGAAAGTCTACGATGGTATAGTTGCTGACAATAATTTAATAGATAACTTTCATTATTTATTAAAAGTAATAGGTTTCTTATCTCTTCCATAGTAAATTTTAAGCCTTTAATACTAATATCATCAAAACCTGGTCCTTTATTTGTTTTTCTTTTTTTAGTTATATTTTTAATTTCAATTTCATTTGTTTTATCCATATAAAAACTATTTCCCAGTCGTTTTCCAACAGTTCCCTGTATATTTGTTATATTGTATATTTCTATAACTGTTCCTGCAATATTTGCAAATGTCCTATTAAATTCATTTCATATGGAATTTTTATCTATTATTTCGATTTCATTTTTTGTAATGGAAGTTATTTCATCCCTTTTATTAACAGTTCTTCTAATAAGATTATTTAAAATTTTCCAAATCTGTTTTGAACCACTATTATTTAATTTATTATTAAAATAATTTTTTTCCCGTGTAATAATTTCTCTATTAATTTTATTTCGAATTTGCTTAAAATCTTTTAAATTTGTTTCATTTTTTTGTTAATAAATTTTATAAAACTCGTATTTCGTTTTTTTATTAGTTTTCTTTTTACATCTTTATCAAACCAACTTTTTTCCAAGATTATTCTTTTTATTCTTTATAACTTTAAAACATTCATTATAAATTGGCTTAATTTTTTCAATAAACATTTCATATACATCTCTAGGAACATTGTTCATCTAAAGCATTCCCCAATCCAAATTCATTATTTCATTTCTAAATGTAGTCATATTTGTATTAGATACTATATTTCTAAATTGTGTTTGCATTAACTCTTCTAATTTAAAGTTCATTTTAATTTTTACATACAATGATAAATGATCACTTAGTATTTCATTTTTAACATAAATATCAATATCATTAATATTAGTATAACAATGGTCAATTAAAGAACTTTTTCTTATATCAATTCTGGTTGGTTAAGTTAGTTTACAACACAAACCACTTCATTCCATTGTTGTAAGTAATTTTGTAGTATTTCTAGTTTCTTGTAATATTATATCGCGAATTATATCCTTAATGTTGATATCACCAGTATATTTTCCATCTTAATCCTATATCTTCGGTTGTAATACTTTTTCCTTTTTCTTTCATTATTCTCTTCGTTTTACTGATAGAAATTTTGGGATATTTCCATCTCGGTTTATGTTTGTTCAAATCCTATGGACAGTTTCTTTGTCCTATTGTCGCTTTTTTAAGGTTGTCCTTTCTCCGAGGCGAGGCGGTGTCACCTCTGGCTGGGTTGATTTTGAACTGCCGAGGCAAGACGTTAAGCTCTTTTAAACTGTTTTAGATTTTGGCGTCGAGCGTCGTTGTTTTATTTCACTATGCCCATGAGTACACCTGCTGACATCGAAAGAACATATGAAGAGGCTATTACAGATTCGATGATTTTAAAACTGTCTGGGAAGAACGATTTTTGTTTACGCATCAAAATACTTCCAAGCCTGTTCGTTTGATATGTGGAATTTGTGTAGCAATGCCGAAAAATTTAACCTGAACCGAAATTTCAAACTACTGCATAGTGATTTCAACAGCAAATATCCTGTCGCATCACACTTGTGGACGGAATTTATCAATAAAAAAATAGAAATCTTTAGCCGGCCGACAATCGTCGTTCCAGAAGAGAAATGACGAAATGGAAACTACGGTGAAGGCTTCTTATGAACTTTCTCTGTTGTTAGCCCGCAAGAAAAAACTCTATTCTGACTGAGAGGAGATAATGAAAAATAGCATTTTAATGTTTGCCCAAATTGTCCGTGATATAAACGTCAAAAATATGGTTGACAAAATATCTTTGTCTAGAAATATCGTCATGCGTCGTATAGATGACATGTGGACTACAATATTGCAAATATTTTTCATTAACCTTGGATGAAAGCTGTGACATCACAGACAATGCGCAGTGAAGCATATTTGGGCGTTACACGAACGATATTTTTGATATTGTGGAAGAACTTCTTGATTTGCGCCAACTAGTTTTAACCACAGGTGAAGACATTTTTAAAGAACTTAAAAATGTAATTGAAGTTAACAAAGTAGAGTGGACAAAATTAGATAGTGTTTGCACAGATGGAATGCCTTGCATGGTTGGCAGGATAAAAGGTTTTGTTACATTGCTTGAAAATTATTTGGGAAGAAAAGTTTTTAAGTATCATTGTATTATCCATCAAGAAGCTCTTTGTGCCAAGGACTTAAACCTGTCTTTTGTTATTGACCTTGTAGCGCGCTGTATCAACAAAATATGAGCTCGAGCTCTGAATCGATGACAATTTCGTGAGCTTTTCCCGGAAGAAATGGAAGAGGACGGCGAGTTACTCCTTCATTGTAGTGTGTGCTGGCTTTCCAAAGGAAGTGCACTCACGAGATTTTGGAATTTGAGGGAGTGTGTTTTAAAATATCTGGAAGAAAACAATGAACTGCCCAGTGAGTGCTTGCTACTCAAGAATGAAGATTGGCTATGGGATTTAGCTTTTCTCACCGATATTATGGGACCTTTAAATAATTTAAATTTAAGATTACTGGGAAAAGATTGTATTTTTCCTACCCTAGTTGATCATATGTCTTCTTTTGTGAACAAACTTTTGCTTTCTTGTCTCGATTTTGGGGAAAAAAGATTAATATATTTCACATTAACGCGGGAACTACCTACCAAAGTCAACAATGCTCCGAACTATGATAGATTTAAAAAATTTAATATCCATTTTGCAGGATTCATTCAGTGCTAGGTTTGATGATCTTCAGGATGATAAAAAAATTGTTGATCTTTTCACAAGTCCCTTTTCAATTTCTCTGCAAGACGTTAATTGTTACCCACCTGAAATCCAAATCGAAATTATTGACCTACAGTACCATACTACACTGAAAAGCAACTTATTAAAAGGAACTTATTTCAACTGCAAGTGATCCAAATTATATTGAATTTTGGAAATTCGTACCAACAAGCAATTTTCCAAATTTACAAGGTTTGGCTGTCAGATATTGATGTAGGTCTGGATCAACATATGTTTTTAAACAAATGTTTTCTATTATGAACATAATAAAATCAAAATATCGTTCAAGATTAACTGATATGCACCTAAAACGCTTAATTTTGTTAGCATCTTTAGGAACTAATCCTAATATAGATGACTTGGTAAAAAAACTACAAATTCAAAAGCCACATTAATTAGGTACTGGCTGTTTAATAATTATTTAGAATTAAATGTTTCAAGTTATTCATTTTTATTTCATACATAGCCTAACTGAACCTTTAAAAACGTTTATTAACAATAAAACCTAAGTTTGTACTTTTGTTTTATTTACTATATTATTTTTTAAATCTCCACTACTCAGACTTACATGAAAAAAAAATATGCTATTGGCGTAAAAATTCCGTAATCAGCCTATAAATAATTTTTTTTTACCTTTTTATATTTTTTAGTATATTGGAAAAATTGGAAGTGGTACGCATAATTTTTTTCCAGATAGTGGCACTCTTCCCAAAAAGATTGGCCACCCCTGATGTAAATAAAACAACAAACGAAATAAGTAAAAGATTCGGAATTCTAAGAAGAATTAATATGACAATAAGGAAAAAAAAACAGCGTAGAACTGTATTATTCATTGATCTACAGTCATCTGACATATTCTAATTGCGTGTGGGGGAACTTAGGTTCGGTAAATAGAAAATGTGTTGAAAAATATTCAGAAAAAAACGTTGAAATTAATTAACAGTGATAAAAGACTAAACTGGAAAAACTTATTTTTTCAAGTACAATATATTACCAATAGAACATTTACATGAATACGGTGTCTTGGTAAAAATGTATGAAAGAATAAGGGAAGGCAAGCACACTGAACTTATAAGAATAAAATTAAATGAAAAAGATAGAAATACACGTCGCAAATACAATGATCTATTACTCCCAAAAGTAAGGACCGAAGTAGGAAGGAATAATGTAAATTAAAAAGGTGCAAAACTTTGGAATGAACTACCAGAGGAATTCAAAAAATTGAAAAGTAAAGAAACATTTAAAAAAGTCTAAGAAAATATTTGATACAGGGCAATAGAAAAACAAACCCATGGAAAAAAACATAATAAAGGAATCAGTGATTTACAATTAGTTGTGTGTCATCTTTGGAATCAGATTGTAATCTTACGGTCCCAGGTATGTCATATCCTTGTTGACATTTTCTTAAGATATTTCCATTGTAGAGTCTAATATGATGTACTTTTAGTATATATTGTCGGTATTATCGCTGTAGTTAAACAGTATATTGCTATTATGATTTTACAAATGAAGAATAAATAAAGCAGGGATTTGACTTGATAATGTCAAAATTATATTTTAACCTGGTGGCAAATTCATATTTGTGCATGCAGGCATGCATGCATGTAATTTCGAATGTATTATTTACTGCATTTCGAAAAATACCACTTCCGTGTAAGCTCAGTAGTCTTGAAGTCAAGTGACATGACACTTTCAATTTTTATTCCTGAGACCACATAATGGTTAATTAAAACAACAACAAGATAACTAACCTCAATTATCAATCATTATAATAATAGTTAACAAGTGCCATATCTCGATTACATTTTATGATGATAGCAGAATCTGACAGCTCATTGTAGATGGCGACAAGAAATTTAAAATTTAATTAAAATCGAGGAAAACCACTCTGGACGCACTTTCAAATCTTATCAAGGGAAAAATTAATTTCTTTTGTTTTTTTAAACTCCGATCTTTTCGGGCATCACGATCATTAAAAGCGTGTCTTTTTTTCCCTACAACAATGAGAAAAAAAATATTTTCCCTTTCGATAGGGAAAAACGCATTTCCTTTATTTTCGTATATTTCTATGCCATCCACAAGAAAAAGATAATACGTTAGGGAAAAAACGTGTAAAAAAGGGGATAATTTTCTGCGCCAGCTCTGATAATATGAAGATCAAATTAATTTGTGTTTCGTCCGTTTTTTATACATGCTATTTTTCAACTTTCAAATTTAAGCATTGCACTTTAATGTTTTTTTCCCTCTCAAAGCACGATGCGAGTTTAAAATTAAAAAGAAATAAAATAAAATTATGCTATACAAAGACAAGAGCTGCTTTAAACTGTTTTCGAAAATTTCTTTCCATTTTACATTTTATTTAAAGCTGCCATCTGGGCCTGACTTCAAGACTGATGATGTCTGCGTAGAATGCTTTATTTTAACGTGTTTAAAATTTAATATTCAGGAATAAAACCAAAAAGAATTTCAATTACAGTTTTGACATGTTTACGTGTGTTCTTCTTCTTGTTATATGTATCATATTATACAAGCAGGAAATGTTATTTCGGTCAAAATAGATGTGACATAGGAATTATTGCAGCAAAGAATGTTTGTATGCGCAAGTCCTTTCTTTTGGAAGAAACTTTTACTGTCTCATGTGTAAGAACATGATTTGCTGAACTATATAATCCGTTCTTTCATGATATAAAATATGATAAAAACGATACATCACATATAAAAAAAAATCATAACGTTGCGTTGGTTGGTTTGTTAATATTTGCGTGGAGTTTCATCTTTGAATATGTCATCGTTATTCGTTTTAATTAGTCGATACATGATACATGTGACCTGTATTATATGTAATATATGATAATAAAGATGTATGACCCACTGCGTGTAAACATTATATAAAATAAAACACATAATCTCAGTTTAAATTAATAAAGGGGTTTATAGCTATTTCGGAAGCGCGTTTAGGCTTCCTTCTTCAGAACCCTAGTTACACTAATGTGACACACATGCTAGAAAGACTGTCGATGCCAAATTGCTAGTCCAAAATTAGTTCGGGTAAACCAGTTGTGGGTCCGTAGCCGTGTCTTTTGCTATGGGACGAATGAAGTTTCTCCAAATAGAGGACATGGAATTGAACGGAAGCTGATCGTTAACAGTAGAAGAGGAATGCAAAAGAATATGGAAGGCTTCAAAGAAATTTAGGTCAGATGGTAAAAAGCCCTTCTCTATTAGATGGGCCTTGTCGAAAGAAAATTTATGGCCAGCTTCCCAGACATGTTTCGCCAAAGCGGATTCTTCCTGGTTGGTTTTACGTACTCTAAAATTGTCATCATCTGAAGAATTACTCAAGATTGAACTTAACCATATTCGTGACATCGCTCGAGATCGTGGTTACAATCCTACCATTATTGACGACGCTTTGAAGAAACTCACTAGACCTAAGCTGTGCAGTACACTCTTGATTGATTCCTCTCCTTGTAATTTTATCAGCATTCCTTTCGTTCCACGAATTTCTTCAAAAATTGCTTCCATCCTCCGTAAATTTAATTTCAAGGTCACTTTTACTCCAATCAATAAACTCGGTTATTCCAAACTCAAGGATATTATTCCTGATTGCAACTATTTTGGAATTTACTCCATTCCATGCCAGTGTAATCGTGTTTATATTGGTCAAACACGTCGGGCCCTTCGATTTCGGCTTAAAGAGCATGAAGCCTACGTGCGTAAACAACAACTGGAAAAATCTGCTTTGGCCAAACACGCCTGGGAAGCTGGCCACAAATTTTCTTTCGACAAGGCCCATCTAATAGAGAAAGTTTCTTCACCAGCCGACCTCAATTTCTTTGAAGCCTTCCATATTCTTTCGCATTCCTCTTCTACTGTTAACGATCAGCTTCCGTTCAATTCCATGTCCTCTATTTGGAGAAACTTCATTCGTCCCATAGCAAGATGCCCACAAATGGTTTAGCCAAACTAATTTATGACTAGCATGTTGGCATCGATAAACTTTTTAGTATGTGGACCATGTTAGTGTATCCAGGGTTCTGATAAAGGAAACCCACAGTGCTTCCAAAAAAGCTATTAACCATTTTTTAATTTAAACTGCGATTATGTGTTTTGTTTTATATAATGTAATATACATAATGTACAAACTGCATCGCGTGCATACGTCAGCTGCGTTTCGCGATGATGAAATTTGATCCCATTCAGAGGACGAGCTTTTATAGAGGAAGACCTTGCACGATGGGGAAAAGAGATAAAGAAGAAATATAGTGGCTCACTTGCTCCTAATTTTAAAGGGAGGAGAAAGAACGTTCTTCTGGAATAAAAAGGGACTCGGGGCAACGAAGAGAAAGAAGATTATCCACTTTGAAATGGGAACAGTCCGTAAAGAAATTATAGTTTTTAAAGTACTTCTTTAAGTATATCGACGCGATTAGTGGCTGGCTGGGTGATTCAGTCTTTTTAGAAAAAATGTAGCCCCATACATCGAGGCTTATTATACCAATATTTAAGTACTTTGTAAGATGATTTGTACAAAATAACTTTAAGACAGTGCCCAGCTCCTGACATTTCAGTTCGCAAAATTTGGAAAACATTAATAAAGTTACAATATATGTTGTAAATAATTATAGGCTAATAGAAAATAAACAACTAAACTATGTGTGAGCTACTTGTTCACTATAAAGTACTGTAAACAATTTTTAAATATTTATAATTATCCGTGGTTATTAGAAGGAAATACAATTATTTTAATTTATTATGCGACCGCGTTTTACGGTGGTGTATTAATAACATGTTCGTCTGCCATTCAGGAAGCACAGGTTTGAGTTCAAACAGTGCTGAAGGCTTACTGTTTTTCCACAGATTCATTTTCGCGGGGTATGATTTCCCAGCGCTGGACTAAAGACCTTATGGGCTCCAGGATTGAAGAAGAAGAAGAAGAAGAAGAAGAAGGAGCGAATGGGCCCTTAAACAATGTGGCCTCTGCCACTCACATAATTAATAAATCATGAGCTTTTCATTGAAGTTCATCATCTATAATGTTCTGGTTTATAAATAACAAATTCGGACAGTTGTAAATAAATAAGATTAAAGCAACTTTTAAATAACACCAAGCTCTATCAAGGTTCTCAAGGGGGGGACCCCAAAAATTGCTGGAAACCTGGACCCGAGCCTATGTGGCTTATACATAAACCCATTATATGTATAGACCCTAGAATTCTAGACCTACGCATCATCCGCCATTTTGCCGTACACTTCCGGTTTCATAACACAACATTTACCATTGGAAAATTAATTATCCAGTTTCTTCTTCTTCTTCTTCGTACAGGATCTGTTGTAAATCTAAACATTCTGTGTTTATTCCTCGATCAATTTGAACACACGGCGATTTGAACAGCGGCACACCCACCCATTTTGCCCCATTTTATTCAAAATAATACATTTGTAAATCACCCAACTTGAGCGAGATCACGTGATACGATGGCAACAAAATGGCGGATTGCGCCAGCTCCTGATTTTAGCAGCCTTAATGTTACCTAAGTAAAAGAGGCTTTCTTGGCGACCTGTAGATTCTGGAGTAGAATAACATTATCTATTCTCGCGCTATACAAAATAAACGATTATTATTTGCCTACATTATAAAAAAGTGGAATTAAAAATACTCTTTTTTCGCTTTATTCTTGAAAATATTTTTAAATCTTTTTGATTAAAGTAAGGGTGTAAAAAATTCAATCTTTCTGTATCATAACTTATTAGTAAGATACTCAGAGGATCAATGGTCGTTGGCTTGGAGAGAAAGCGTGAGATGTAAGGAAACTGCGGAAACTAATTAAAGATTTCATTGATATTTAATACAATGATTGATGCAAAATTGAGCATTTATTTATAATTAAACTAAAGCGCTATACAGAGAGAAAAAAGGGCCGATAGACTTGAAATTGCGCGGTGATCTGTAACGCTTTAAAAGTTTGTTTGTTTGATTTTTTATGGCGCAGCGCATCCGGGCGATACTGCGCCAAGAAAGGTTTAATTAATGGATCTAAAGCTCTATCCCCTGGCAACTAAAATTAAAAATTGCCGTTGCATCCATTAATTTTCCTATCACGATGATACGCAGAATAATCGTAATCGCTGATTTTAGAATTGAAACTCTTTAACCCTTTATAGGCCATTTTTTTCTAGAAAGCGCAATGGTATGTTAAAACATTTATTGTTAAAACCACACTTTCATTATTAAACAACATTTATGTAATCAAAGCTTTCATTGCATTCATGGCAGCAATCTAATCAGACTTGCAAAATAGCTTTCCATGGGACATTTTAAATTGCTGAAGTCGGTGGCGTAAACGCCCACGGCCTTATAAAGGGTTAAAGCCTCACGCAGGATTCCCCCTGTTGAGAATGGGCGTGGCCGGATTGTTCGGCATTGTGGACGTCTTCTGTTACGATCTAGTGGTTGTGATTAGAAGAATATTACGGATCATTTTTTTTTTTAAAACCAAATCGATCAATTCAATACCGATCTTTTCGTAATTTGGTTTGAAAAAAAAGTAGTCCATATACTACACCATTCTGCGAAATAATAACTGGCTTCGGTAAAGTCTTTATATACGTTTATAGGGGACTAGATATTGTCGTACGTAATTCAGATGGTAGAGCCTCTTCCCGGCAAGAAGGTCGTGAATTCAGGTCCCACCGAAGGCAGAAATATTTATTTGCTTTCGAACGTTTCACCATCTAATCACGCCATGACATCGGCGCTGGTATCACTACGCCAATAAATGTTGATTTATATTGTTGTTTAACTTTGTAGATGCTTGCATATTGTAAACATTTTTTGAGTTGTTTGCATTGGGTTCTTTGACGTAACTCGTTGAGCTATAATCTCAATGACACTTTTTTTCGTTGAGCTGTATACATAGAAATAAAATACAGGGTACCAGGGAGGAAATTACATACAAAAGGTTAAACACTGGTAAAATAGCAATGAAAAAGATCACTCAAGCTTTCGGACGCATCAGCAGCAGTCCTTCATCATGTCCTTCATGTTTCTGTCTCTTTTTATACTTGAAATTTCTGGAAAAACCCTTCATCAGAGTAGTCCCGCAGAATGGGAAAACCCAATGAGAACCAATGGGAGGCCTCCAATAGAATCATGGAAAAACCCAATGGGAACCAATGAGAAACCTGTGCTTCGGGGCACCTAATGTTGGGAAATCCCATACATTTCAGATTAAGGGTTGTTTGTAAGTTTCTGGAAGTGATGGTGATGTATTAATGGCTTTCCCATGTAGTTTGTAAGTTTCCCAAAATTCTATGAGTAGTCTACTATTCTTGTTTGTGATGTGCCGGTGTAGAATTTTTGTTGAGTCCCAGACGTGTTCGTGTCCGTGTTGTAAAGCACGTTCTGCCAGACGTGAGGCTGTATCTCCTTTCGCGAGCGCTTGTTTGTGTTCTTTTCTTCTTGTTTTGATCATTCTTTTTGTTTGTCCTATGTAATGTTTGTTGCAGTCTTTGCATGGTATTTGGTATATGGCGCCTGTGAGATCTTCTGGTGGAACTGGGTCTTTAACTTTTGTAAGTTGTTTGCGAAGTGTTGTGACACGGGAATAGAATGTTTTGATATTTGCTTCCTTGAGGATGCGAAAAATTGTTTCGGAAATGCCGTGAATGTGTAGTGGAATGGATATGCGGGTGTGAGATGTATTGTTTAAAGATGTACTATTGGGTCTACAGTTTCTGAGAATGAATCGTTTAGGGTATCCATTATTTTTAAGTGCCGTGTGTATGTGTTTTGTTTCTGTGTTTGAAAGTGTTTCATTACTGCAGTGAGAATTCGCTCTAAGACTTAATGTTTTAACAACGGAAGCTTTGTGGCATGTTGGATGATGCGATTTAAAATCGAGATATCTGTCTGTATGTGTGGGTTTACGGTAAACTGAGGTGAAGATTGAGTTATCGTGAGATCTGTGTACAAGAACGTCTAGGAAAGGGAGTTTATTGTTCTGTTCTGTTTCGTATGTGAATTTTATATGTGAGTTTAAGTTATTAAGGTAATGGAAGAAGCTTTGGAGTGTATTAGTTTTAAGTACAACAAACGTGTCGTTGAAGTACATTGTCTAGAATTTCATGTTTACCGCAAACCAACAAATAAAGACAGATTTCTCGATTTTAAATCACATCATCCAACATGCTATAAAGCTTCTGTTGTTAAAACATTAAATCTTGGAGAAAATTCCCATGGAGTAATGAAACACTTTCAAACACAGAAACAAAACACATACACACGGCACTTAAAAATAATGGATACCCTAAACGATTCATTCTCAGAAACTGTAGACCCAATAGTACATCTTTAAACAATACATCTCACACCCGCATATCTATTCCATATATTCACGGCATTTCCGAAACAATCTCTCGCATCCTTAAAGAGGCAAATATCCAAACATTCTATTCCCCTGTCACAACACTTCGCAAACAACTTACAAAAGTTAAAGACCCAGTTCCACCAGAAGATCTCACAGGCGCAATATACCAAATACCATGCAAAGACTGCAACAAACATTACATAGGACAAACAAAAAGAATGATCAAAACAAGAAAAAAAGAACACAAACAAGCACTCGCGAAAGGAGACATAGCCTCACGTCTGGCAGAACACGCTTTACAACACGGACACGAACCCGACTGGGACTCAACAAAAATACTACACCGTCACATCACAAACAAGAATAGTAGACTCTTCTTAGAATCTTGGGAAACTTACAAACTACACGGGAAAGCCATTAATACATCACAACCACTTCCAGAAACTTACAAACAACTCTTACTCTGAAATATATGGGATTTTCCCAACATTAGGTGCCCCGCAGCACAGGATTCTCATTGGTTCCCATTGGGTTTTTCTATTGTACGGGACTGCTTTGATAATGGTTTTTTCCAGAAATTTCAAGTATAAAAAAAGGGACAGAAACATAACATCGTCATTACTCCTGATGAAGGACTGTTGCTGACGAGTCCGAAAGCTTGGGTGATCTTTTTCATTGCTATTTTACCAGTGTTTAACCTTTTGTATGTATATATAGAATTCTTTGATTTAATATAGAAATATTTTAATGCTAAAAGGGAGCTTAAAAGTGGAAGAGAATAAAAAACATTGCCTGTTCTGAAATTTCTCTGATGGTAAGAATTTTATATTCAAGATTTATTGCTGGCTATTAAAATTACGCTACTAGGAAGAACTCACCAGATCGAACAGAAATCTGCAAGAAGTGTAGGTAGATAGATATAGATACTATTACTTTATACATATATACTTTAAACAGATACTAGATATAGATACTACAATTTGACACCCACGTTTTTCAGATAGAAATAGTGCTGTTCATGTACCAAAGAAACTGAAACAATACCCTGAACTGGCGTTGAACCGGGGACCCTTTGTATGAACCGGAGTGTTTTTTCCTGCTCGGACACTAAGGCATAGAAGCAATGCATCTCTCTCTTTCTTCGTATATAAAGTTTTATAAGCTACTATTACCGTTCCCAGAAATGCTGTCTTGAAAAAAAAATTATTGAGAGTATGCAGTGCTGTCTTAATTAAAGAGTATTGAAATTGCGGGGTTACTGGACTTGGTGATGTCACCGCGTCACGCTGACTGGCATTTGACTGGTCGTGTATCCAAGCCTAAGGTGGCAATTGTCGCATTCATCAGTTTTTCGTCCCACTTCTGATCGCACTCAGTATATTATTTTGACGCTTGGGGCGTTCAGGGTGTTTTCCTCATTTGTTTACATTCAAGTTTGTAAATGACTAAAAAGAAAAAAAAAAGAAAAGTCTAAAATTTGTTGAAAATTGCCCTAAAACCAGAAAATACAAAAACTTTATTGAGATCTTGAGAGGACCCGGCGGATTGAGCCAGTAGCGGACACAGACTTTCATTTGGGGCGGAGGGGGTGAAGGACAGAATCTGCCATGGTTTTGGAATAACGTTCTTCATTTATCATAAAAATTAGAGTTTTTTTTACAGTGAAAATGTATTTGGGATCAGACTCCTGTGACCTCCCCCCCACCCACGTCCCTCCCTGCTTCTCAATGTTAACATAATTGCACAGTGCTGAACACATTAAAAACGTTTTTCAGAATTTGTTCATGTAATCCCTTTCTTCCATACGTAAACGACTTTAAATTGACTTGAAAAACGGGGGCGACAAAAATATTGCCCATTTCAATTCCCACGAAAAAATGACACGAAACGTGCCTCGGTAGCTTTATGTGTGAGTATTTGTGCAGGTATATGTGATTTAGGGGGGCGAGGGGGTGTTTTCCCCCTTAAGTGAAAATTTAACATTGAAAAGATACAAGGTAAAGGTCCAATGAGGTATCATTTCCAAAAATCAAGTCATTAATCGCCCCCTTCCCCTTGAATGACCTCTAAATCCGCTCCTGCTTGTGTTCGCCATTTGGTAATTGTGTTAATCCTAGAAAGAGTAATATTAATTTAAAAAAAAAGTGTAGATAATGTGAGATTATATATAAATGACTAATTTCTAGTCCCAACAGATTTTGATTTTACCACGTTTGGCGCAGTATAGCCCAGATGCTCTTGCGCCATAAAAATCCAAACAAATAAAAAATTTCTAGCTCACGAGTCTTCTTTTCTCAATCAAGACAATCTTTATGAAATAAACTTTGTACTCAATGCATTTGCCATTTATTTCTCTTATTTTTCTTAGTGTTTTAGTTTTAATGGTTAGCAATAGGGCCCGACAAAGGCACGGGCCATCGGGGCCGCGGCCCTGCGGCTCCACATTATTGGGGCCCCAAAATTGTTTACGTGATCTTTTTTTTAGTAAGTTCAAAATGTCAGTTTAAAATCTATTTTTTTTAAATTATGACTTGCATTGTTAGTAATTTATTAATATTACATTTTGTCTTAATTATAACTTACGCGTCATTGAAAAAGGCTTTGAGCTATTGATTATACAGATAATATATATATACCAAGAGTTGGCATTTGTTACTTATTAAATGATTTTGTTGCAAGTGCATAGACAGTGGCGCCCCGAATGAATACTAAGCCGTGGGCCCCACTTCGGCTTGATTGGGCCTTGGTTAAATACAGGAGAAAGAAAGAGAAAAGCGTGTACTATTTTATACATAAAAGTTTATATAAATTGCAAATTTTATCAAAACGTTCTATATTTTGTTCGGTTTTATGGCGCAAGGACTGTTAAGGTTCTGCTGAGGTATGTCCTACAGTCTTTCGAGAAATTGAAACTTTCGTTTTCTTTGTTTCTTTTGGCGCAAGGATTGCCGACGTTATGTTGCGGCAGGTCCTACAGCTTTCCGAAAAATTGAAGCTTCTGTTTTCTCTGTTTATTTCTTATGGCGCAAGGACTGCTAAGGTCATGTTGCGGCAAGTCCTACAGTTTTCCGAGAAATCGAAACTTCCCGTTTCTTTGTTTGGGTTTTATGGCGCAAGGACGGTTAAGGTCCTTCTGCGGCATATCTTAGAGTTTTTCGAGAAATTGAAATTTTCGTTTTCTTTGTTTCTTATGGTACAAGGACTGTTGATGTTATGCTGCGGTAGGTCCCACAGCTTTCCGAGAAATCGAAACTTTCGTTTTCTTTGTTTGTTTCTTATGGCGCAAGGACTTCCGACGTCGTTCTGCGACAGGTCCTGCAGTTTGAGAAATCGAGACTTTCGTTTTCTTTGTTCGTTTCTTATGGCGCAAGGACTGAAAATGTCGTGCTGCAGCGGGTTCTGAGTTCCAGGAGTCGAAATTTACAGATTCTTGCGTTTATTTCTTGTCGATAATTGCTGCTAATGTCATGCCGCTGCAGGTGCTGCAGTTTTTCCGAGGAAAATCTGAACTTTCGTTTCTTTGGTTTGCCGTTCTTGGTATGACGGGACTGCACTGACATCAAGCTGCGGCGGGACTACAGTTCAGAGTTAAGAACAAGGATCGAAATCCGTTCACCACAGATCACTAAAAAACGGAAAAAGTACTATCATTGGTTTGAGCTTCGGTTTCGCATGTTTACCAACGATGTTACCACAATATTGGACCAAAAAGTCCCAAACGTATGTATGTGTGCTTATTGCATATATATATACATGGGATTTCGTGTGTTTTTGAAATAAATATTCGCGCTTGCATATGTGGTAGTTTATTTTTTTGAAAATCATTCTTTTGCAGGGTTGTGTGGATAGTGTCGCTTATTCACCAAACAAATTCGCTTTCGCTTTCTTTTTGGTTTTACGGCTCAAAGACTACAGTGGTCATGCTGCGCCGGGACCTACTGTTTTCCGAGGAATCCGAACCTCTTAAGGCCTAGGGAACCAAACCCCGGACTACAGTGAGCAGTGCGATCTTTATGAGATCTCTGAGTAAGCGTTCTTTTTGCACTGCTGGGAGTCGAACCCGGATTAGCCGCGCAATAGGAGAACGCGTTACCACACTGCGCCACCGCAGGGCCCAAACAAATTCAGTTGTTGCGTCTTTTTACGGATAAAGACATCAACAATCATGGTACTTCTGGACCTGCAGTTTTCTGAGGAATCCGAACCTTTGTGACCAGAGGAATCAGGCTTAGGCTACGGTGAGCAGAAAAAGGTATATTCAATGACATCCATTGAAAGGCAAACAAGGTTTAATAAAATGGTAAACGAATCCGTTAGCACGTTTACCATCCGTTGATTTATATACCTCTCCCCCTCTAAAATCTCTTTTTGGATCCGTCCCTATTTACATACTGCTTCCTGCACTACCTATACTAAAAACATGGTAACATCCAATGCGTCCATGTTTTTGTAGGACGGTTGTTCTTTTGCGCCGAAGAGATTTTTTGTTATTTTTTTATTGACGGTGATGACGGTATGCAGATGTACCTGTATATATCTGGTATAAATACTGGTTATACCGGTTTATACCGGCGTATAAAGAATAAAAACCGTAAAATGAAGAAACGCTGCTAGCATTTTGCATGTTTGCACGTGAAGTTTAATTATTCATTTAATTAAATTTTGCTTCAGATTCTAAATTGGATTTTTTTGGTTTATTTTGCCTACGCTTTCACTTTAGAACTTAAAATGCAATGGGAAGAAAAAAGTTGCTACAAGATTTTAAAATAGATCCTTTCGTTTTTTAACTTCTTGCACGTGTATATGCAAATGCTTAAGGCAATGACAAGTGATTAGTTTTTTGAGTGAAATTAAAATATATTTGCAGAGTGATTTGATGTTGCTAATTTTGTTTCGCGTTATGATTTAAAAAACAAGTAAATCAAAGAAAATCGTCTAAGGTCGATATTTAAATTTAGCGGGTTTCAATTAACATTAATTCGCAACTCTCTAATCCGCAACTCTTTAATCCTCAACTCCCTAATCCACCGAATTCACCTTAATTTTGCAACTCTAATTAGCAACTGTTTAATCCGCAACTCTCTAATTAGCAACCATCTAATTCGCATTTCTCTAATCCGCAACTCTCTAATTCTCAAGTAACTCGGTAGGTTTTCAACGTTAACAATAGCCACCATTATTGCATTTACGGAACACCGTCCCCTTTTTATTGCATAAAGACGCAACAGCGGGTTCAATATCTATTGAAACCCGCAAATTAATTATCTAGAATAGGGGTGGGGAACCTTTCCATGTTGAAAGGTCGCATTTAAGTTAGTTATAATCGTAGAAGGCCGCTTTCAAGAAATTTTAATTATATACTGAGGCGTAACAGTTAAAAAATTTTGGAGGCTCAAGTAGTTTTTTAACAGATCATGTGATGGGCTTTAAACGGAACAATTTATTTTGCTAGCCAATGAGAGGGCTTGAGCTCCCATTTCCTACGCCATTAATTAGATACATAGCTGAACTCCGTTTAACCGAAATGGCCAACTGTACTTTTATTATTATTATTATTATTATTATTATTATTGATATTATTATTTTAGTAGATACTCGTTCAATGCTTTCGGTAAAAATGTTCATATTCGCTTTCTAATATACTCCAGCCAAAAGAGAGAAACCAATACAAATGGAAGATATTGGACATATAAAAAGATGTGTAAATTTTTTTATATATAATGGGTATATACAAAGATATGGGCTACTTACAAAGGAGTTAATGCCTTAATTGACGCATCTACTTTGCGTCATTCTTTACTATCAATATATTTGTTTAATAATATGTAATTAAACGTGTTTTGGATATTTTAATATTTTTGCATCTGTACTCTAAAAATTTAATTTTTAGATTATCCTTACTATATTTCTCTTGCCTTTTGTATTTTAAATACATTCATTTAAGATGATAATAAGAATAAAGTAAATAAAAAATATAATGAACAAAATTATGTTAATAGAAATAAAAGGATTTGACCTGCAGAAGTCGGATTTATCCAAAAGGCCGCACTTTCGGAAACGAAGGCCACATGTGGCCTTAAGGCCGAAGATTCCCCATCCTTAATCTAAGGAGCAATAAGGAATAATTAGCACAAAAAAGATAAGAATCAAAGCAAGCTTCATTGTAAAGTTAAGATAAGTTGGTGAGCGATAAAATAATTAAAGATAAAGATAATAAATAAAAGAGGTGAGATAACAACAGACATAAAATAACTAACAAGAGAGATAAGCTAACCAGTAGAAGAAAACATTTTTTCGTGCAAACGGTTGACTAAACTTAGTTTTAGTCTTTGTTGCGATATTTTCAAAATTTACAATATCGTATTACGTATATAAGTCTAAATAAATCCACTCTTTTTTTTTTAAAAAAAGGTTGATAAGAATTATTTTTGTTAAAATAACATTAATGATAAAACACTGTGTGTTGATTAAATGCCTTTTAAGCGGGTCCGGAGTGACCATTGAAGCCCACATTAAATTTTCAAATTTATATAATTTATCTCAGAAACCGCTCATTACAGATTTGCAATTTTTTTTCCATATAAAAACAAAATGCTTTTACATATTTAAATCTGGGTCTTTTTTTTCAAATATTTTTACTTTTTATGACTTTTTTTTTTTTAACAAGAACCAATTTTTTTTACGGTATAAATTTCATGTTCAACACGCGATTAAAATATGAATAAAATGATAAAAATTAAAGCCCGCCTTATACGCCGTATAATTTCTGAAAACTTCATAGCAATATCTCTTATAGGTTTTTTAGAAAAGTATATAAGTCGTGAAAAAATATAATTTGGGAAAAAAGGCTTGAAATTAAAAAAAGAAAATCATTTGTTTTAATCCAATTTCATGGTTTTAGTACAACCTAGCACAATATGACGGTTCGTCCATATCTTTCGCTTCCTCGAAAGCACAAACATTGAATACAAACTTAATAATTAAGAATATGGAACTCAATATAAAACACGAAGTTGCAAATGGTGTCCAAAACCATTCAAATACAGTATACAACACTAAATGGCCCGCTTTCAAAAATTTAGAAGTAGGACATTTTAAAAATGTACATAAATATACACTGTGTCCGTAAAGTCATGGTGCACTTTTGACCGGTCACAGGAAATCAACGAAACAAGATAGATACGTGAACTCTTCACCAAATAAAAGGAAAACTCTCCAAGTTTCCGTAGTATTATGTGCAAGCGTGTGCGCACACAGGTGATGACGCAACACCACGAACTGCGCGGCAGTGGATCAGCCCACGCCCACGCCAGTCGAGATGTGGACGTTACAGAGGAAAATTCAGTGTGTTCTGTGGCTTGCTAAATTCGAATCCGTGACCAAAGTGCAACGTGAATATTGTCGCATGTACAACGAAGCGCCACCACATAGGAATAACATTAATCGGTGGGATAAGCAGTTGAAGGATACCGGCAGTTTGTTGGACAAACCCCGTTCTGGTAGACCATCGGTAAGTGACGAGTCTGTAGAGGCTACATGGGAGAGTTACCTAAGGTGCCCTAAAAACTCTGTGCGTGCGTGTGCTCCTGTGATCTCCTGTGACCGGTCAAAAGTGCACCATGACTTTATGGACACGGTGTATTTCTAATTGCCCGATTGTAATAAAAAAATATACAGTTTTAAAGAAAAGATTCCAAAGTATCAGAAATTAACAAAAGGTAAAATTCATATTTTTTTTAGGATTTTTATACTCCCTTAAAATGTACTCATATAAAATAGCACGACCGCTATCTTGTGATAAATTTATCTGACATATGATGCTGAAACACTACATGGATGGTATCTGAGACGCCACATGGTAGATGATATAATGTTCAGATAATGAACAGAATATGTAATGGCTCTCTATCATTGCTATGTGATTTTCTTAGCATAACGTTTTTTAACAACACACATGAAGTAAAAAATTTAGCGCTAAAATATTTATGTTTGCAAACGTTTTTCTAAGGAGAAATGCTCTTCGTATTGTTATTAGTGATGATCGTAAGCTGATCTTTAAATGGGAAACACAATTCTACTATGTTGTTACGTATGGATATAAAGCCCATGGTGTAAACGGGACACCCACCATGCTTACATAATTCTTCATCCAGTAATTATTCTGGGGCTTTTAAAGATAAACTGAGTAAAGTACTTTTATTTTTTTCAGAACGATCAACAAAATATTCTTAAGGATACAACCATTTATAAAATTACAAAGTTTAGTGAAACGCGCAAAAGAAAATATTGTACTTTTTAGTCTAGTTATCCGAAATATACCTGCTTCAGTGTTTTAAACAAAACAGGAAGGAAAAATAATTACATTAAATTACATGTCCCGTTCTATTAGAAAAAGAAAGACGGAAAAACCAATAATCTGATAGAACCAAAAAATTTGTGGAAAAGTTTAATTCTAGTTTAAATTAGTTTTCCTAACTTAGCTGGTTTTCATTTTAGTTAGTCAAGAGTTTTGGAAACAAATGGAAGCATTTCTTTTCAATTGGTTTTATGCCATTCTTTGTTCCAACACAGGTCAGAGATTTATCCACGCCATCAGTCGCTGCAACAACGTATTTTGCAGATATATACAGGGTGATTTAGCATAAATGTCACTGCAATTACCTATTAAATCGTTAGTAGTAAAGAAATTTCTCAGGAGAAAAGGGAGCTCAACCCATGTAAAGATGTTAAATATATTATTAGTTTTACAAGGGGTTGTATATGAACAGAAATACGGAGTTTAACTTTTTATACGGGCCCCCTACCAAACATTTTCTAATCAGAAAAATATTTTTATATATCTAATTAGTAAACTAAAAAAAAACATATTTCTATATGGAGCAGCAGCTGAGATATCGTATTTTTAATATTCTGGATTTGATCGTCAAGTATACTTCATCTACAAGTAAAGCTCATCTAGAAATTGTAAAAAAAGAAGTAGCACTTCGATTAAATTCTGAGCTTTTGTGCCGTTCGAAACAAGTTCACCTGCGCTTTATTTTTTTTCCAGAAATAACCCCTTAAGTTTGCCATTATTTTGCCAAAAGTAATCTCTAAACCAGAAATTTCATAGAAAATTCATTGGTGATGAAATTGAACTTTTATTAACTCTACGAATATTCTTCTTATAGACGTGAATTTTTCCTTATTTAACTAATTAGAAACAGGGTAATGGCTTTTTATTGGAAATTTTTGGTAAGAGGTCACTATAAAAGTTTAGACTACGTGTTGCTGTACAAATATAAATCGTCGTAAAATAAATAACGTATTTACCATTTCTACATAATTTAAGCATTTTTTCCCTTTGAAGCTTGTTTTTTATGACTAACGATTAAAAAAACAATTATAGCAACATCTATATTTAATCACCCTGTATAATATTGCATTTTATAATATTAATTACGGAAAATAACCCCCCCTTTCCCCTGTACAAACTATAATTTCTATGTACCAATTTCTATTTACCAATTTCTATCTATCAATTTCCATTATTTCTATTCATCAATTTCTATCTATCGATTTCTATTGTTTCTATTCGTCAATTTCTACCTATCAGTTTCTATTATTTCTATTCATCAATATTTATATTTTCTATCTATCAATTTCTTTCATTTATATCAATCAATTTTTGCCATTTCTATCATTTATTCTCCATCTACTTCTTTCTATTAATTGTTATCATTTCTAACTACTAATGTCTATAATTTCTTTGTCAACAATTTTTATCATTTTTATCTACATATTTCTATTATTTCTTTATCAATCGATTTTTATCTATCGATGTGTATAATTTCTATGTCAATTTCTATCATTTCTCTATCAATTTCTATTATTTTTACTTACCCATTCATTCATTCATTCATTCATTCATTCATTCATTCATTCATTCCCCCTTTATGAAATTTTGGGACAGTGTGCAACCCTTTTAAATTTAATGTGGAAACTCAATAACGTACACACTTACAGCGGAACCACGCTCTTCCTTGCTAATAATCATTTTCTTGTTCATTTGCTATTATTATTTCACAATAATGATTCGAGGATGATCTAGATTTTCTAAATCTTTCCCAAATGTTGCATCAGAGTCAATTGAAAGTTCTCTAATCTCCCGCCTCCAGGAAAACCTTGTCTCCAGGGCGGATATTTGGAGTACGGTTGGGAAGAAAATAAACCTAAAAATGCAGTACCTAGCTGGATTTTTCAAGTAACTTGCCATAATCATCGTTAACTTGATGTTCGGAATGCAGTAGCTGTCCAACATTTTAGCGCGCCCTGGGGACTTTCGTGTTTCGCTCCTAGATGGCTTCTTTTCCGGTTCGTTAAACAAGGCATATAGCCAAAAAAGAGCGTCCAAACCAATTCTAGAGGGATAGCAAAGAAGTCGTTGTAGTAAGTGGAGTCGAAACAACTATTAAAGAATTCTTTCCAGTATTATTTGCTGTTTCTTTTATATCATTTTCTCAAAACTGCTTTTGATAAATTCGTTACATGTATCTACTGTACTTCTCTTTGCAATGTCAACATGCTTACCTTCCTTCGTACTAAACTATCAGTTCCAGGAATACTGCGTTCCAAATTTAACCATTTAACAATCCCTGCCTAGAACAAAAGAAAATCAATTTCATGATTCATATATAAGAAATTGAAAATACCCGGTTATCCGAATTTTGTTTAACCGGAATCCAGGTTGTTCGAAGTACGCAGATTTTACTATTATACTTTTAGTAGTTTACTGTTTCAATGTTTTCAGAAAAACGCTTATATTTGCTTTTTAGTGTGCTCCAGATTTGAGAGAGAGAGAGAGACCAATACATATGGTAGATTTTGGGCATGTGTACAAAGACATTTATACGACATTATCAGGAAACTTCATAAGTGTGGTATATAGGTTTATAACGGGGTTTGAACTAAAACACCGTAAAGGTATGATGCTGTAGGAGACTGATAACAGCCCATCTCTAACATCGATTGTAGTACGGATTGAGGTTCCTTACATTACTGAACTCCAAACAGTAGGAAAGGGAGAATCACGTTAGCAGAATGATTTATTGAACTGGTTTATTAAGATGAGATGCACATTACATTTGACATAGAGGAATTGCGAGTACATCGATTGTATATGGAGAAGATGCCTTATTAACTATCCTATTATATTGATAATTCCGTGTTCTTCTATGTTGGTTAGCTGGCGCGTAGGACCGAGAACTTTTGACTATGAAAAGAATGAATGATATGTATTTCCAAATGATTTGTGACATAAGTAGCCTAATAGTTTGCGAGGGATAATCCCTACAACTCCATATATTCATATATGCATATATAAAATTGCATCATAATGGGGTGTTATGACTCCTAGAAACCCAGCGGTATATATTTATCTAGCGGTATTATCAGTCTAAGATCTTAATACCTATATAGCGGATATATGATATTAAGATATTGGACACTACTTCCAATACAGTCAATATCTTAATTAAAGCATACATATACATTATGACTTTTTCACTATTAGTATCGCAGTTTCGAAGTACACCCTTTTGCAAAAAAAAAAAAAAATCAGAAACACCCTGAAGAAATTATCTGTTTTTATTGAAATTAAATGTGCATTCAGCGCATATGCAGGTAAGGAAATGATAAAAAATTCAAAGCCATAGGCCTATTAATGGCAAGAAATTGCACATTGATATTCAAATCAATAGTTGGTGAGGAACCCCCCCCCCCACGATGGCGATGTATGTTTCTATACGTCGAGGTAAGGAGTGATAAAGGTTCTTAATGTCATCTTTAGGCGACACTGCCAAGTATTTCTCACTTTTTGCTCCAGATCAGCGACATTTTGCGGTGCCCGAATCTGGCGGCCTACCATGTCCCATACATGTTCGATTGGCGAAAGGCCTTGCTCGCTAAGGAAGAGTATCAGCAGCATGGAGGAAGCTCATAGATGTGCAAGTCGTATGGGGCCTGACATTATCTTGTTGGGAAATGGCCCAGTCTGTCGTGCCATGAAGAGTAACGCAAACGGCCGCAAGATGTCATTAACATATCGTTGAGCTGTTAAAGTTGCACGCAGGACTATTAAGGGCGTTCTGCTGTCGTATGAGATAGCACCCCACATTATCGCACTAGGGGTAATGGCTGTATGCCTCTGTTAAACAAAGGGTGGTTGGAACCGCTGGCCCTGGCACATCCACACATGAATTCGATGGTCATCTGCTCCAAGACTGAAGCGGGATTCATCGTTGAACACTATGCGATGCCAATCTGCTGGCAGCCATGATGATCAGCTACGATACCACTCCAGACGACTATTGAAGGTGTGAGGTTAAAGGCAGACTTCTTAAGGGCTGCTGTGAGCATAACTTCACCTCAGCAAGTGTCGTGATATTGTGGAAGGTGCCACAGGTGATATGAAAGTGACTGTAGCACTTTGGATGGTTGACAATGATTCCGTTGGATCAGCTCGGGCCTGTCGCACAACCAACCTATCTTGCCTAGCATTGACCTGTCACTTCCAGATCCTTCATTGCGCCAATGTTCATTCCTCACAGAAACCATTGATGCCAACACCTTTGCACAGCAGTGTCCGTAAGGTGAAGGTGGCGGCCTCCTGTTCGGTAGAACCAGCCAGCTTCACGCATCCCAACAATGCGACCACATTCGAAGTCATCCAATTGGCCCCTTCTTGGCATTGAGCTTTGAGCGAACACCGATCAGCTTCCGTTGAATTCTATGTCCCTCATTTGGTGAAACTTCATTCGTCCCATAGTAAGGGACGCGGCTACGGACCTACAACTTGTTTACCCGAAGTAATTTATGACAGCATGTTGGTATCGATAGACTTCTTGGCGTGTGGAGCACGTTAATGTAACTAGGGTTCTGGAGAAGGAAGCCTAAAGCGCTTCTGAAATAGCTATCAACCGTTTTATTAATTTAAATTGCGATTAGGCGTTTTATTTTATATAGTTGTTTGAGCACAGTGAGCCATACATCTTTATTATAAACACAATCTAGTTCTGTGAAATGAAGTGAGACACATATGGAAAAGGAAAAAGTATTCGAGAGCAGGCATTCAAAGAATAAGTCTCCGCAAAACATCCTTTTGCTTTCAACACAGGGTAGCATGTATTGTTTTCAAGATGGTAACACATTTTTTTCTTTTTTTTATTCAACTTTTAATTTTCGACATAATAAATTTAATCTGGTTTTGTGCAATAAAGCGAGACACATATAGAAAGAGGGGAAAAACGTTCAAGAACAGGTATTTAAAAAAGTAATGTTGGTAAAACAGCCTGTTACTTTCAACACAGGTTACCTAGTACAATGCTCAACACGGAAACTCATTTTGTTTTTATTTTTCAAATTTAAATCTTCGCTTTATAAATGATTCTGGTGCTGTGAAATGAAATGAGATAGATATATATATAGATTGAGGGAAAACGTTTATAAGTAGGCATTTAAACAAGCAGTGTCGGTGAATCAGCCTTTTGCTTTCATCGCAGGGTAGCAAGTAGGATTCCCGACATGGAAGTGCATCTTTTTTTTCAAAATTTAATTTCCTACATAAGAAAGTCAGTCTTGTTCTGAGAAATGAAGCTGCGCATGTATAGAAAAAAGGAAGCAAATTTCAAGGGCAGACATTTTACAATGGCGGATCCAGAATTTTTTCAATGAAGGGGCGACTTGATTCGGGTTCCTATTTTTACCCGAGGGTTTGGTACTTTCCATTTCATTTTCCATGTTATAATCCCGGCTCAATTTGAGGGGCCATCTCCCCACCGACCCCACCTAGATCCGCCGTCGAATTTTTTGCCACATGTGCCGTTACAATCATTTCCTTCTGGCTGTAATGAGCCATACAAGATATTAGACTGCACCTACGATCATGAATCCATCAAAAGATTGATGCGATTTAAACTCCCACCCCTTTAATACAGATGAATGCCTGATAAAATTAAAGATAAATTTGTGTTTAAAATGGAATTTTAAAATTGGCGGGATCTGGCGACAATTTTGGCTTAAAATCGTTACGGAAAAATGTTTTAAAAACAAATGATTCGGTAAAAACGCTTTCAACCTTAAAAAAAGAGTGGGTAAGAGTTTTCCTTTACAGTAATAAAAAAATTCACGCAGGTGAATTTTTATTAAAATTATAATTAGCACCTAAAAAACTAATAAAATTTTTTATGGGAATGTTCACAGTTTAGGCCAGGGTTGTCCAACATACGGCCAGCGGACCACAATCCGGTCTGACAATAGTGTTTACCCGGCCCGCCGACAACTGTTTGAAATAAAATAAATCTAAAACAGAAATTTTATGATTTTTTTTTCAGAAAAACCGCGAGGACAGAATGAGTGCTCACTTTCCTTATCGCAAGTGAACCGGAAGAAACTCTGAAGGGAGGGTTTTTTTTTTTACGAACTGCTGCTCCGTTAGCACAGTGCAGAAATTTTAAGTAGCCTGCGGCTTAGAAAGATTAGATAACTCTTGTTTAGGCAATCGAAACATGCTACAAATTTATAAATAAAGGCAACTTTATAAGCGTAAGTAAGGTTGTTAAAACGGTTTTTATTTCAACGTACGTTTCTGACGGACTTGGCCGTCTTTCGTCAGAAACGTACATTAAAATAAATTTTTCAACCACTTACTCACACTTGTAATCTTTATTTATAAATCTTGCTTGCGTAGTGCTACGCCGAACTACCTTGCACGCTACCATTGGAAATTATTTGCTTCTGTTCACTTATTATGCGTTTCGTAAAAGTGTTTCCCAGATAGTTACACTTTGGCAATACTGCAGCAATTCTTGCAGCAAAAGCAATCTTTTAATAATTGATCTAAACTGTAATTGTTGGGGATAGTGATAATATAATATTTGCATTCTGAAAAAAATATGGAATTTTTTAAACGCTAATCGAAAGCGCTTCAAATACGCTCATTAGGTGCTTCATTAATTACCACCGCGCTAATAACCTCTTAACAACAAATAAAGTGAGCTTTGCTGCTCGAAAAATTTATTCAGAAAAGAATAAAAAAAAAATAATTTGGTTTAAAATTACGTGGGCGCCCTCGCTGATGGCCTGCTAAAGAGATTTAGGAAAATTTCACGAAATCCAATTAAAAGAGAAAAAAGCTAGAAGTCTTTTTAGGATATAAAATACTAAATTACTTTATTGTAGACGTACATAATAATTATAAAATCTGTTCAAAGGTCCAAATGCGTCGCGGAGGGTAACAAAAAATTTGTTCACAAATTGCGATTTTCCTCTAACGACGTACTCAAATAAGTAGTATAAGCTACACCCATAGGCCAAATGTGAGGGATCAAGGGGAACACATGGCTCTGTTTTTCTTGTTTTTTTTGTTGTTGTTTTTTGGTTTTTTTTGTTGTCCCACCCCCAGTTTATGCTATATTTAACCCTCAAATTACGCCTATGGCTACACCGTCGATGTTTTATGACCAACGCAGGACGTATTAATTTGCAGCGTATGATACTTGTAAGCCATTAGTTTGTTTAACCAATCAAATAACAATTTGGATATTTATGAAAAGGTTAACTCTGAAATGCCTTTCTGGTGGGCAAAATAATTCACCGGATCCGGTCTGAGAACAATTGATCCATCTTCGAATCAAAAAGTGCATACTGTTTCTTTATTGAAGACAAGAACGTATCCAGAAAATATATTCGGGGACACAAAGTTTGAAAACCAAGATAGACCTATTCCTAGAAGTATGTAATAAGTTTAAATTTGCTACTCTCGCGTAGGGGTGGGGGCGGCTTGAATCATGTGCCTCCCCACTAGATCCTTCCTTGACTGAAGATAACGTTTAATGAATTAATCTGTTTGAAGCAATCGTTGTATGATACGAACAATGGGATGAAATTTAAGAAAATGAATTTTTAAAATAATTGAAAAATTAATGTAATGTTAATAAATGCCATCTTCTTCAATAGCATGTATAATCTAACAGTCTCGGCAACAGATTTGGGGAAACAGTGAAAGAGGAATTTGAAAGAATATGGAAGGCTTCAAAGGAATTGTCAGATAATGAAAAAACTTGCTCTATTAGATGGGCCTTGTGGAAAGAATATTTATGGCCAGCTTCCCAGGTATGTTTCGCCAAAGTGGATTTTTCCAGTTGCTGCTTGCGTACGTAGGTTTCATGTTCTGTAAGATGAAACCGAAGAGCCCGTCATGCTTGTCCAATATAAACTTGATTACATTGGCATGGGCAATTGTGTTTGAGTTGAGAAGGGTAATGATATCTTACAAATATATATATACTGAGAAAAGGAGCGTCGTTTCTCTCCTCGATAGTCTAGTGATTAAGGCAATCCTGGCTTAACGGAGAGATCCAAATTTGATTCTAGGTCGGAGATGAGGTCTCTTTTCCTCCTATACCTACAAAATCTCTAGTTCGAGTTCAAAAGTGGGTGTCAAAATTATTAAACATACCGACCCTCTGTTAACGGCATAGTTGGACACGTTACTCCTGCATTACCGAAGAATGATGCCGATGGAATAAAACAAAAAAAATGTCTGCAAATTTTGGGAGTCTTCCCCAGATTAGCTGTTTGGAAAATAGCTAACCTAACTGATATGCCATCGACGCTTATTGGTTCACTTTTAGCCGTAATGACTGTACCGGCTGTTCTGGGTATAGTTTTATGATATGCTGGTAAGTCTAATCCGCAATATTTCTCCATTTATTTGGTAAAGCTGTTGTTAAGGTAGGCTTTTATGACAGAGGTTGGGTGCGGCATTTCGGCTTGCTTCAGTGGTGGATCTACGAAGGAATATTAGGGAAATTTCCCTCCCAAAAAGCCATAAAAATGCGATTGAAATCGGTTATAACAAGCGTCGATTATAACGTCAAACCGCATATAACGACGTAATTTTTGCAAAAACTTTATTTTTTTAATTATTCGTTAAGTCCGGGGTCCAAAAACGACTTGTTTCCTAAAAGCGGTTAAATTGTAATGCGCTTGATCACTATACAACAGAAAATCCATATTTTCTTCGCTACATCCCGAAACTCGCGAAATGCGGACTCGTTATAAGTGGGGGTCTTACTGTATTTTACATTCCCTTCAAAATCCCTCTCTTGATCTGCCTCTAATATATCAACACAATAGAATGTACGTGGGACTGGTCAGAATGCAGCATTTAAAGCCCGCCGGTAATAGTTTCTTACATAGCAGCGTCGGTAAAGTTTTCAAATGAAATAGCGATTATTCTGCTACGGATAGGGGCGCCGGGAGCCAACGCGGGTCCACCAGGCTCACTTCGATCGGCCCCATGTCCTCTTCCTTGGGCCGCCGTCCCCCCCTCACAACATAGGTCCTTGTCAGCGTAGGCACCTAGACTTCATCCGAGCCCCCCGGACTGCAGTCCCTGCTATCCCCCTTATCGTCGGCTCTGGCCACGGACACATGGTGGAAAACACATCTATAGTGGGTTTTGGAGTGCTTATGTCCAATGGTAAAGCAATAATGTACTTTTTTCAGCTCATAAATAGCATTTCTTTCAATCGACAAATCCGATCCATTTTAGTCCGATAATATTAAATTTAGGTAGTCGAATATCTTTGTTTATACAGTGTGTGTGTATGTACTAAGAAAATTGCCTCTCGAAACAGTTTTAATTTAATAATTAGCGATAGTTTAATTAAAAATTAAATCTGTTTTGATTTTCATTTAGTTCGAGACTTCATTAACTTAGTCTTCGATAGGAGGTAGCGTTTTTTTCCTTTCTGAAAAACGATTTTTTCCTAGCTAAATATATTCCTTTCAAAAAAAAAAGACTTCAGTGTTTTTTAGATTTAACTCTTCATTTCCTTTCATTTTCTTTTAATACTTGCGTTTTTTTGTTTTTATTAAAGGGGAGAAAAGCACAAAATATTCTTAAAAACCAGGAAAATAAAGGAATAGAAAATAAAGAAAGAAAAGGAGAAAATAAGGAAAATTTTCTTTGGTGATACAGGTTAGTTTAATTTTTGAAGCGAACGTTTGCTTTTCTATTTGTAGTTGTCTTTCCTGTGTGTGACATCATTGCAGACATCAATTCAACAGACACGCAATCAAAACTGATTGCAACCCTACAATAACAAAAATCAGTAATAATAATGATAAAATAATTACATGAATTACATGTTAATTACGTATTATATGCTAAATTACGTGTATACACTATATGCCCAAAAGTATCCAGACAATTTGGATTTTTTAATTTTTTTCGAATTTCTAAAAACTACTCTGCCAATTATTCTTTGACTTTGAAGATATATAGAACATGCTCGATTACATACTTTACAATAAAGGTTCGGTGACTTGTGCATTTAGGAAACCATCCACATATTGACAAAATGAAAAAATATAGTTAATCACCCTGTATCATAAAAAGCTGAAAATTATTTGTAACTTTCAGAAAATATTTAACCAGCTATGCTTAATGCCTGTGTGCATTTTCGTAAACCAAACATGTATATTCATGAAGATAGAAGCGTTTCTTTAAGAAAACCCAAATTTTGTCACATATTTTTTGCTTATAATATCCACAATTTTCAGTCAAATTTCACGAAACTTACAGAACATTTGTCAACGTACAAGAAAAATATTATACTTAAATTAGAAATTAATATATTGAATACACGATGAGATATGAGCATTTGAAGAAAATGATTTTTTTCTGCGCATGCGCGAAAGATATGAATAAATTTCTTTCATAATTTTGTAGTCAATAGTATAGGGCAACTTCAAAAATAAATAAATAAATAAATAAATAAATAAATAAAAATACCAGTGGGATATCTTGAAAATTCAGAAAGTTATCGATGATATAGTGAGCCGTATTTCTCTAATTCTCTGAAAGTAGCTAGATGATAAGGGTTTTTTCCACAAATTGTCATATTCCAAATTACCAAACACCCCTGTTCTGAAAATGAAATATTCCAGATTTATGCAAATAAGGATCAAAAGTATCTGGACACCTGCATGTTTTGCTTCTCCTTTACAGAAGTCAAAAACCTTGCTTGGTGCAGAATGACCATTGTTGTCCTTGCGCCATAAAAATACAACAAACCAACAAGAAGTCAAAAATTAGTATGAAGTGGGACCACCTTTTGTTGCAGTGATGACTGCCACTCTATCTGGGAGGCTATCTACTAGTTTCTGGAATTTTTCAGTGGGAATTGCATGCCATTCTTGCAAAAGAATATTAATCAGCTCTTGCGCCAATGTGGGGCATTTTGGCCTAGCTCGCAGTCGACGTTCTAATTCATCCCATAGGTGTTCTATGGGATTTAGGTCTGGGCTCTGAGCAGGCCAGTCCAATTGCTCAACATCCATGTCAGCAAACCAGCTCTGTACAGCCCTTTCTGTGTGGATAGGAGCACGATCTTGTTGAAACAAGAATGAACCTACTCCAAACTGTTGTCACAATGTAGACAACATGGAACTGCCTAAAATGTCGAGATAGCCTTCCATCTTCAGAATTCCCTTCATAGGAAGCAGAGGGCTCAGCCCGAACCATGAGAAACATCCCCAAACCATTATGTTTCCACCACCAAACTTAACTTGCGGCACAATACAGTCAAGTAAAAAGCGTTTACCCAGCATTCTCCACACCCAGACTCTACCATCTGATTGCCAAATAGTGTACCGTGATTCGTCGCTCCATAACACTTCACGCCACTGCTGCAGGCTCCATGTTTTGCACACTTTGAATCATTGTAAGCGACGCTTGGCATTGATTGCAGTAATGCTTGGTTTATATGCAGCTGCTCGGCCATGAAAATCAAGACTTTGCAGTTCCTGACGAACTGTTTTTGTGCTGACGTTGCATCCAGAGGCTTTTTGAAAATCCGCACGAACTTTTTCCGTCGATTTCATGCGGTTCGCTTTCACAACTCTCTTCAGCACTCTGCGTTCCCTGTCTACTAGACGAAGTGGTCGACCAGGTCGTGGATGCACCGTTGTAGTCCCCGTATGTTCCCACTTTACGATAACATCATTAACGGTGGAACGGGGCACTCGTAACATCACAGAAATCTCACGAACAGATTTTCCACAGCGGTGACAACCAATGACTTCACCACGTTCAAAATCATTTAGCTCGCCCTTTCCTCCCATTTTACTTTTCTAGCTTTGAAATTATAATTGTTAACTCGTCAGACTTCTTTTATACTTGTCTGAGAGCTAGAAATTTGACGTCACTAACAGAATCCACCACGTAGAGGGGTGTCCGAATACTTTTGATCCTTATTTGCATAAATCTGGAATATTTCATTTTCAGAACAGGAGTGTTTGGTAATTTGGAACATGGAAATTTGTGGAAAACCCCCTTATCATCTCTCTACTTTCAGAATTAGAGAAATACGGCTCACTACATCGTCGATAACTTTCTGAATTTTCAAGATATCCCACTGGTATTTTTTTTTAAGTTGCCCTATACTACTGACTACAAAATTATGAAAGAAAGTTATTCATATCTTTCGCGCATGAGCAGTAAAAATTATTTTCTTCAAATGCTCATATCTCATCGTGTATTCGGTATTTTAATTTAAAGGTAATGTTTTTCTTGTACGTTAACAAATGTTCTGTCAGTTTCGTGAAACTTGACTGAAAATTGTGGATTTTATAAGAAAAAACAATGTGAAAAAATTTGGGTTTCCTTAAAGAAACATTTCTATCTTGCATAGCTGGTTAAATATTTTCTGAAAGTTACAAATAATTTCCAGCTTTTTATGATACAGGGTGATCAAATATATTTTTTCACTTTGTCAATATGTGGGTGGTCCCCTAAATGCACAAGTCACCGAAACTTTATTGGAAAGTGTTTATATATACCTCCAAAGTTAGAGAACAATTGGCCGAGTGGTTTTTTAGAAATTCGAAAAAAAAAACAAAAAATCCAAAGTGTCCGGATACTTTTGGGCATATAGTGTGCATGTAATGCATGTAAACAAGCAATTCAATTCAGTTCAATTTTATTTTGCTACAATGTTTAAAGCTCCCAAAATATTTGTATAGTTTACATTCTAAACCTACCCTACAGGTCATTTCGGATGGAACCGATGGCTTAACAGGACAGCTGAACGACTATGCATTTATACATAATCAAGCTAACAAGGGCTCAGTGGGCATGCATGTTGATACATTAAACCGTTTGTTCCGTTTTAGATGGCTAGTTGCACACGGTCTTAAAATGTATAAATATAAACAAGCTTACAATGTTAGTCTTTTACTTTTATATTATCAAACGCCAAAAAGACATAATAATAAAAACATACTGATCAAGGCATAATTATATAGACATGATAATAAAGACATAGTTATTGAGATATGATAATAAAGATAATAATATAGGCACGTCAATGAGGACATAATTATATAATCATGTCAATAAAGACATACTTATATCGACATGATAATAAAGACATAATTATATAGTCATGATAATAAAGACATAAATAAAAATTATTTGAGGATTGCGTTTTAATTTTGGAAACAAACGAAATTTCTACAAAGCCAAGATTGTTAAACACTATATTAACTGCAAACAGTGACGTAAGAAAAAGAAGGGTCCGGGGCTTAAGCCTCCTCCATTGGACAACACAGTAAAACTTCCTTAAGGCGAGCATCGTCGGTTCCGTGAAAAAGCGGTTGCTCAGAGAGATGATCTCTGAACGGAGGTAATTCTAGCATTGGATCTATGGGTGGGGGGGAAAGAAAATCCGTTTCCAGAAAAAAAATGGTTGTTAAGGGAGGTGGCCGCTAAGGAAGGTTTTACTGTACAGTATTCTCTTCAATGTTGAAACACTTGATCTTTTTTTAAAGCTGTTAGAGTGTATCCCCCTATTGTAATTTTTGAATTACTTCGTCTCTGATGGCAAATAACAGCGTCAAAGAAAATATATCAAATTGCAAACCAAAATCTTTAAAATTGACAATTTTAATTTGTATTAATGCGTGACTGTAATATGCAAGACTTTAGTTTCGAGGAAATCTAATAGAATAAATGAAAAATAAATTTTTGAAGTTAATATTTTAACGAAGCCAAGATTTGTTAAAGCAATCCTTGAAATAAAAATTATGTCAATGACGTTCAACTAATGCAACAAATTATGCATGAGGGATTTTTCCGAGAAAATTGGAGATTTTAATAAAAATTCGGTTTAAGAATTAACGGAGTTTATTGAATCGAGATCGTAAATGGAAAGTAAATAGAATAATTTTAAGTAATTTTGATAGAGCAATACTTGTGTAAATGACACCATATGTAACTTCTATATGAAACTATCTTCTTAAGTTTGAAAATCGTCTGAGAGTATTTTCCTCTCAAACTATATGAGTTCAAGAACTGCTAGTTTCGTAATCAGTTTCAAATACCGAACAAAGAGCTTTCGTGATACGGACTTAACATACTGTCAGAGCCTAATTAAGACATATGGGAGCTAGAAGCACGGTGACAGATTTAGAAGGGGAGTCTAAAAGCATATAAAAAATAAGTACTCACATATACTCATTCTAAAACACCTCAGATTTTTAGTAAACTATCCAAAATAGCCCAAAAAATAAACTTTTACCTAAAACTTTTCTAGATACTGATCAAAAGTGAGTAATCGAAGGTCAGTTAAAAAAAAAAAACGCAATTTGGGGCCTCCCCTTACTACTAGGGGCCCTAGCTCCTGATCTTGCGGGCCTAGTAAGTAGACTAATCAGGTGGACTAATCAGTGGACTAATCAGGCATACTAGTATTTAAAAAAATTATTGCATTGTTTCGGTTTCACCCAAAACTGTTCGTTATTGTTAGAAAGTTGGTAAAGCCCAACTTATATGCGATTTAAATTTAAGGCGAATTTTAATTTATTAATTTAGCTCTATTTTATAGGGTTAAAAACTTTCTAACCAATTATCTCAATACCAACATTCGGTTATGTACTCGGCCCCATTTAATAAGGCCACGGATAATCGAATGCTCTGCTTATAAGAATATATTACATAGAATTAAAATTATTACATTAGGATCAATGTTAAATTTTACCGCTTTTGCCAATAAGCTTTATGTGGCGTCCCTGGATAATCGAATAAAGGTTAGATAATTTTAGCCTGAAAATCAGTGTCCAAACAAGGAAAAAAGTGTACGGAGAAAAATTTTCCTTTACAAAATCCCCCACCCCTTCCACTAGGGTTTTCAAAATCCCCTCATTAAGAAGTGGAATACAAAAGTTCTGGTAGATTTCTTTTGGCATAAGGAATGATGCAAGCGCAGCATACTAATCTGTAATCTTTCTTCCATTAAAAAATACATGGACGTGTATAATTTTTTTCCCACGTAAAGTATTATTTTTTTTTTCTATATGTTTTATTTTCTCTGAACCGGTTACAGTGGTCCAGGGTAAAGCTATGGTATTTTGGGACATGTTTAAAATTTGTAAAAGCATGATGTTTTATATATCATATCAAAACTAATAAATTATATCATCATAATCTTGCAAGTCTTTTCAAAATAATGCGTTGTATTATTTAATTAACTGTACCGAAATTGAAAAAAACATTGAAAACTCCGTTACGGAAGGACATCATTTCATGTTTTTTCTGTCCTTCCGTAGCGACGCGCGTTTTTCAATGTATATTTTTTTTATACCGCAGGAAAATTTTCATACCATTTCAGTTAAAAGTAGTATTAGGCCCTTTTCTTAAAATGACTTACGAAAAACATTTCAGTTTAATATTTTGAAATTGTAAAGAACGTTAAATTCCATGGTGTATTAGGGATTTTCAAGTATTACGTAAGCACCTTGTACGTAAGCACCTTGAGGGGCGGGGATTGCTGTTTGTCTTATTTTCCTATGTTAGCCAATGTTAATGTTTGCTTACTAGTAGTGGGAGGTATTTAAAATGGCCAAAATATTGCTTATGTAATGCTTATGTAATTTCCCGTACTGTACGCTGTTAAAAATACTCGACGGTCAGTTAAGAGATTTGACTTGTAAATATTTATAAATCGTTTAATTAATATCATCTTATTTTAATTATGGAACGCGTATATTTTATATATTTGATGTATACATGTCGCACACATTTAACATAAAATTGCGAAAACGTGGTGTATTGTTCAAGATGTTACGTTGTAAAACACAAAAGATGAACGGCTAAGATAAGCAAAATCAATTATTATTATTATCATTTTTATTACCACTGTTATTATTATTATTAAATATGTAACAGTCGACACTATTGTGCTAGGACATTTAAATATATATGTAGCTGTGATTTTCTTTCTGTGGATAATCAACATGTAGCTGTGCATTTCTTTCTGTGGATAATCAACATATAGCTGTGCATTTCTTTCTGTGGATAATCAACATGTAGCTGTGCATTTCTTTCTGTGGATAATCAGCTGCACCGCTTAATTGAATAATATTTGCTGGAAACATAGGTATTCGTTTAAGCAAGACCGACTGCATTAGTTAATGATATTGGATTTTCATTTTAAACGGGAGTTCAGAGTATTTATCTACAAGAGTCTGGGAGATCATGAAGAGACTGTTTGCTAGTAAACAATAATAAACACAATATTGTCGCAGTTAAAATTTATTAACGTGCCGTTAACAGCTGTTTCAATAGCACGTGCTCTGTTCTTCAAAACGAAACACAAATAAACCTTTGGCTAACAATGCCAACCAAAGTTGACATTGCGAAGGTCACAAATCCGTTATTTGTGAAAAAAATGCAATTTAAATAACATGTAAATCATGTAAATGTATTATTATGAGATTGCTTGATATTCGAATGTTTATGAACAGGAATAAATTAAGTACAGTGAAACCCCCATTAGCGGTTACTCGTCGGACACAAAAATTTGGCCGTAAAAGAGGAGTGACCGTAAAAAGGGGGGGTCATTCTGAAGTATATGACATATTACATTTAAATACTTCATTTCGAAACTTGCATGTTTTAAGCACATAGGACAAGTTTAAGATAACGAACGTAAACATTCGTTGAATATAACAAAGAAATTTACAATAAAACGTTAAACATTAAAATTTATTTGACGGAAAAAAAAAATTGATCAATAGCCGTTTGGCGGTTTTTTTCTCAGCAGTCCTTCTCCTTAGAAATGTATTTTTAATTGATAGATTAAATTCACCGTTTTTCCGTCGTTACGCTTACGGAACCTGTGTGCTATTCGAGTAAAGCACAATTAATTTGAACTATGGTAGTTTTGTGTTGATAAATGTTTAGTGTTTTCGCGCGGTGTTTCATTACATTCTTTGTTAAGCATTAGTCATTTGAATCGGTAACTCCTAGTCAATTGCCATTCTTTGTTAATAATGGGAGGAAAAATTCTCCTTAGATCTTATCCTATTTATCCTTAATTTCCTGTTGTGAGAAACGCCGTGAAGTTCGAAGTTCGAATTTTGTCCCTCGAAGTTCGTATTTTGTCCGTACAGGTGTACTAGTCTAAATGAATGAATCAGAACAATGTCCGCGTCCGTATCTGGGGGTAACCGCTAAGCAGAGGTTTAAAATACATTATTGTAAAGCAGTTTCTGCTGGGGAATTTTTATCTGACCTCAAAAGCGGGGTGACCGTACCTGAGAAGTGTCCGTTAAGAGGGGTTTCACCGAATATATATGTACACTGTACAATGAACGACCTCTCACGTTTTTTTTTAAATGTTTTCCTTTTTGATTCTGTTTTATTTCTTATGTAGTGTTTTATGACACATATTCAGAGTAAGCTTTCATTGTAATTTGCTGAGTTTTAAATAAATTATTATTAAATAAATCATTGCGTTTTGCGAAACGTTTTAATGCATGCAAAAAATTTGAAGTGAACTAAAGTTTTTTGATAATTTTTTTAAATATCTGTAATGGGAGTTTTTAAATAAAAAACAAAAAATTTATATAATTGTAATTGAATCCTGCCTGAAAAAAAATTGCTGTAAATAAAAAATTTAGAACTTTCGTGTAGTTAACACCCGTTAATCAGTTATGTCAATAATGATATTTAGTGCCGGATTTATATATATAGGCCAAGTAGGCTCAGGTCTGGGGGGGGGGCATTATTTGGGGCCCTTTAGGGACTTCGGTGGGGGCTTGATATCATTTAAGTTTAAGGGTTATTTTAATTTTGTTATTTAAAAATGTTCAGGTTTGATTATTGATAAACTTGAATATTATAGATAATGGAGAAGCTACTAGTTGAACACTATAGCTAATGGAGAAACTAATAGTTGAATATTATAGCTTGGCTGAATAATATAGCTAATGGAGAAGCTAATAGTTGAATATTATAGCTTGGCTGAATAATATAGCTAATGGAGAAGCTAATAGTTGAATATTATGGCTAATGGAGAAGCTAATAGTTAAATATTATAGCTTGGCTGAATATTATGGCTAATGGAGATGCTAATAGTTGGATATTATAGCTTGGCTGAATATTATAGCTTGGCTGAATATTATAGCTAATGAAGAAGCTAATAGTTGAATATTATAGCTTGGCTGAATATTATAGCTAATGAAGAAGCTAACAGTTGAATATTATAGCTTGGCTGAATATTATAGCTTGGCTGAATATTATATCTAATAGACTTCAAAGAAACACTCGTGTATTATTGACTGGATACAGCGGAAAGCCCAGTCTCTACTTCCAACTTAGAACCAGGCGCGAATTTAGTGGGGCGAGGGGCGATCTCCCCCTACTTAATTGAAAATTTAATATTGAAAAGATACAAGATAAAGTTTCAGTGAGATAAAATTGTCAAAAATCAAAGCAATAATCGCCCCCTTGAATGACCTCTAAATCCGCCCCTGCTCAGGATCCACAAGATTCTTAATCTGACAACGTTGATATTGCATTAAAAACTCCTGTTGTTTCGATGTTTTTAAAGTTTCTCCTTTTTGTAACACTTGCTAATTTACAAAATCCACACGTTTTCAAAAGGTAAAAATAAATATATAAACCGTTTGTTAACGAAGTTCTTCAAAATTCTACGCACGCGAACGTACATTACGTGTGTTTCCGTTGTATATTTGTAAGAAGTGCAGTCATATTTGGCCAATTTCAACATATTCGCTTATATTGGAACTCACCATTAAGTACTACTGGGGAAAATGAATCACCGTGTATTAGCAAAGAAGTATTGCAAATGCGTATAAATAAAAAATGGAATAAATTATTTAGCTGCAAACGAGTGAAAGCCAGACGTAAAGATGCACTCTGCATGACCAAAAAGCCAAAGTAATGGAAACAACATTCCGAAAGAAGAAAGATATCTTTCCTAACTTCCTCAACTCGTGACCTCTTTTTCTCCTCGGGTTCGCCATTTCGACCCGTTCCTTTATCGCAAGCCGTTTCTCTGTGTTCCTCCGCCGCGGAAAAGTCGTTTATAATAGGTGACGTTGAAAGAAATGTTTGTACAGTTGGTACAGAAAGCGAAAAAAGGCAGATTTTCCAAAGATCTATTTTTACCCCTGAAGCACCAGATGGTCAGCTCTATTTTTCGGTAAATGTTTACTCTTGGGCAGACACTAAAGTAAGGATCTTCTTCAAATGGAGTTGAAAAAACTCGTTACAGTAACAGTGTCGTCCTGGGAGCAAAAACAACAAAACAGGAGACTTTCCAACGAAGAAGAAAGAATAACGAATAGTTTCCTTTATGATGAAGACTTCGGAATTGAAATATGCAATAGTTGGGTATTGTTTTTAAATGTTGATGATAATGGAATCCAACGCAATTGTTTAGAACCAAAATAATTGCAGATTATTGAAAAAGTTAAAATTACGTTTAATATTTGTTCCAAGACACTACATTTTCTTCCAATATATGGACAGTCTGACTTATGTTTTATAAATATAAATCTTGAAATGTTATGTAAAGCAAAATATATCAAACATTGAATTTAATTTTACATTCTTAAGGCGCGAGTTTCTGAAAAGTTCTAAAACCTTTAAAAGAAAGTTAAATGTTTTATAACATTAAAATAATTTAATTTAGAGCTAGTTAGGGCTGGAGTTTTGAGCAAGCACACAAGATACATACCACTGAGCGAAATAACAGAAGACTCAAAAATAAAGTTCCCCAAATTCGACAATATTGAAAAAGATGCTCTATAATATAATTATACCAATACAGATGGAATGTAAGTTTAATATCTGTGTTGACATAGATGGTTCGTGAACAAGATAACACAACAGATCTGTAGCCAGGATTAGGGGGGAAATTGGACAAGGCAAAGGGTATGTGGGGCCCTGCACTCTGGGATTGTTCAATATATATAAATAGTTCAATGTAAATAGGGCACAAGCATGGGCAATTGGGGCCGCCCCTGTGGCCTCGGCTTGGCTGCACTATAACACAAACATGCACAATATCAGGTTTTAGATATAATTTTTACGTGATATGCCTGAAAATTATGTCTTGGAGCAGTCGAGAGCCTAAGAATTGTTGATTATTACACACTATTATTTATTATAAAAAAAATCACTAGTTAAAACGTTAGTTTTAATAACTGTGTAAAAAATAGTCTTGACGTGTAAAAAGTGTGTATGACGTGCGTCAGTCTTTTTCTAGAAACACTCCCTTCTTTGCAAGGAAAGAAGGGGCCGTAATACAGCTTGTGCCTAGAGGCCATGTGCCTATCCAGAGGAGGGGTCTTAGGGACAGATCCCCCCCACCCCACGAAACTAAATTTTGAACCCCCAACATTAAAACCTGGTTACGGCCTTGCTAGAGGCAACTTAATTTGCCACTGACACTAGCAATTAGTTTATATTGGAAATTTATTTTTCTCCTCAAAATTCTAACTCCAACTTTTTGACACACGCACTCCATTAATTCTCAATGAATTTGTTCTTCTGACATTTTAGAGCGAGGCAAATATCTTCAAATGGACGACGATGTGCTGATACTGTCATTAATACTAAGCTTAGATTGGGACAAAGTTTTTAAGGTCGTTAATATAAGGGGCCTTTTTAAGTAAAGAAAAATGTCTTAATGTAAATATATATAAGACATACTGACAGCCAGTGGCGGCTTTTCAGGGGAAGGAAGGGAAGTGCCACTTTTCCAACAGTTTTCATCAAATTCATTTCTCACATTAGTTTCTTTTGTCAGTTTTTCATATATATATACATTTCGATATTTTTACGTAAAATTCATTTTCTTATTATTATTATTTTATTTTTACGATTTATAAATTGCTAAAATAATTGCAAATATAAAAAAAAAATTATTTCGCAGTGATCGTTATTCAGTACACGGGAAATATCTAACAATATTTACGACTGTAGATGGCGGTAGCTAAGCAGGGAAGTTTTTGGCGAAAAATATCCCCACATATTCCGTAATCAAGGTGATTGCCATGACAACACCGCCATTAGAAGCCGAAAAGTATTTGGACTCTCGGCCCGAAGACAGAAAAAGTCTAGAAACATGATTCCCGGATCCTCTATAGGGTTGCCGGTTGAAACCAAAAAGTAGCTATCCCTCGCTTCCCATAGTAAGCAGCGAATACAGAGAGACAGCTTTGGTGCTAGAAAGTCTAGCCAATCGCACCGAAACTACAGAATATGCATGAAATGGTGCAGTGATTTTCTTGACCATTTTGTTTTAGATTTTTCAGAAAAATGAATCCTATTAATGATATTGTATGTAATTTATTGGAAACTCTGTTTAGCCTGTGGAAAGACGAAGACAAAAGGGACATATTACGTCAAGATCGTTCAACGGATTTATTGACGACTATAGGCAAAAAAAAAAATTAAGTAGTGGCAAAATAAGTAAGAAGAGCGGTACAATATTAGTTTTAAAGAGTGTTGGTTTACTCAGTATAAATGGCTATGCAGCAATCCAGCCTTAAAAAGATTATTCTGCTGGCAGTGCTTGCTTTTTAGTAATAAACATTCTGTTCGGAATAAAGACGGATTCGCCGACTTATTAAACATAACACGAGCACTCCATAGGCATGACGATTCTGCTGAACACCTGAAGTGTGAATTAATGCTAAAAAGTTTTTAAAAAAATCAGAACACGATTGCCGATGCTCTGTGGGAGGATGCTAGGCTTTCTAAAGTGCAGTTCAATGTAAACAATCCTTCGAATAGATCGTTTCTACAAACAGTGATTGATGCAGCAATATATTTGAGCAAACAAGAAATGACATTCCGAGGGCACGATGAAAGCAGTGACTTCATAAATCGTGGAAATTTCAAGGAATTACAAAGATTGTTGATCTCAAAAATCCTTTAGAAATTCAAAATCATTACAAAGAGATTGAAAATGTCTTCACTGGTGACTCCAAAACCATTCAAAATGAAATGATCGAATGTATTTCCTATTATTTAAACAATCACGTCAAAGACGAAATAAACGAGGCTAATTTTTTTTTCTATTCAAGTGGATGACACCACTGATATAAATCAAACCTCTCAGTGCTCCTTGATATTAAGATTTGTAAATTGTGAAGGTATATTAGTTGAGAGATTTTGGGGTTTCCATGATGTGAGCAGAGACAGGACGTCAGAAATGTTGTACAAAATACTGGACCAAATTTTGGATCCTTTTGATTATCACCACAAATTAATAGGACAATGTTATGATGGGGCCAGTGTAATGTCTGGACACTTGAATGGACTCCAGAAAAAAGTCAAAGATGAAGCTCCTCAAGCCATTTTTGTCCATTGTCTGGCACATCGCTTCAATTTTGTTTTGCAGCAAAGTTTTTCTAACATTTCTAAGTGTCGAATTTTTTTTAAAGCCTCACTCAGTGGCATTTCTTCGCTTCTTCATCACTCGGTGAAGCGATCTTATGTTCTTACATCAAATTCCGAAAGACGCATACCAACCATAACACAAACTCGATGGTCCTCCAATTCGAAATTAGTGAATGTGATCGTCGAAGATTGGGGTACATTAAAAGAAGTATTCGAATTTACGATAAACAGCGAACATTCAGACAAAACAACAATTCAACTTGCAAAGGGGATTTTAAATGATATGAAAGATTTTGAATTTACGTTTTTTGTCAGTAATATTCAATGAAATTTTTGGACTTACTGATATATTATTCGAAATTCTTTAAAAAAATCACTTAATTTAAACTATTGAGTATCTCAAATAAAATACACTCATGAGCTATTAAGCCGTAAAAGGGAGGATGGTGTTTTTAAAACCATATTTGAAAACACGCTGAAAATCACAGAAATTGTCCAATCTAAACAGGAATATGCCGCTCTTTCACTAGAAATAATTTCGCAAAATTATATACAGCTATATTTTGAAGTTTTAAACCACATGCTTACGGCAATAAACACAAGATTTCAAGATTGTGAAAAACTGCAATTTGTCTTGCCGATACAACGAAATTTGAACAATTTAATTTCCATTTTCCATCCCAAGTACTTGAAAATCTGCAAGAGTTATACAGCGATGTGTTTAAAAGAACCCAACGCCTTAAAAATGAACTATGTCTTATATATGCCGATATAAAATTTAGGAATATATCGACACAAGAAGTTCTTCAAATGCTTTATGATAAAAAAATTTTCACAGAGGCTTATAATTCGTTTTCTCTCGTCTTAACAATTCCATATATAAGTGTATCAGTGGAAAGGAGTTTTTCTTGCCTTAAAAGAATAAAAACTTACTCAAGAAATACTAGTTTGCAAGAGAGACTTTATTCTTTAATGAATATTTCTATTCAAAAATACGTATTAGTGACGCTTATTAAGAAACAACCCTTTTATTATGACGTGTCAGACAGATTTTTCAGTATTAAAGGACAGAAGAATTAATTTAATTTACAGAAAATAGCTAAATCCTCATTAAATAATTTTTGAAAACTGCTATCTACTGCTATATCATACAGACAGATTTTCATATTTTTAATTTCGGGGGGGGGTGTGATTCGGTAAGCCTCTTCCCCTATTTTTCTAATAACAAGCCGCCACTGCTGCCAGCATGTACGTGCTCAGCGGGTTAGTTCGACAGAGTGTGTGTAGAAGGATTCAGAAAACTAGAGATAACTTGTTCAGCTTCAACGTTATAGTCTTTTACCTTTTTAAAGGCTTACAATGTCTCAGCATGTTTTTGTTTTTGAGTACACGATGAAAACCTAGTTTTAAAGGACATGACAAAATCTTTGTCCATATTCTGCTAGCTCGATAAAGTGACACTATCAATCTACATTTCTTTTTCCAGGCTGTCTAATTTTACAGATCGCGTGGCTACATGCACATCCGAAGTATCTCAAATTCATTATTTTTTGCAGTAATTAACGACACAACCAGGCCTTATAGCAATTCCTGGAAAGAGCGAAAATGAAATTAAACTTTTAGCGTCGCATTCTGTGTTTCAGCAAGAACTCGTTGGCCCATATATTAGAAATGACGATGTTGTTTGTGGCCCTTCTCGAGAACATCACAATTACCAAGAAAGCGAATCAGCCACTCCGGCCCCCCCTGCCTTTATAAAGTGGACATTTATAAAATAAAAAAGTACGAAGACAGTTGTGTCTCAAGAACTCAGTCGACAATAGGCTTGAATTCTAACCGAGAGGTCGCTGATTCGAGCCCCACTTGAGACAAAAAAAAAAAGATTTTTTTTTTCCGTTCTTCACAAAAAAATTGAACATTGAGGCTCCGTATGGTAACCACTTTCATCAGTGGCGCCGACTTCATGGGTTCGAGACACTTTTTGAACCCTCAATAATTTTGTTGTGGGTTCCTCGAACCCCTAATATTTTTGCTCGTGGGGAAAATACGCATACAGAAATAGAAGCACAAAGTTTTTCGTCATCGATTCTTCAAGATTTTCATTATTTATACCCTTCCTTCTATAGAACCTTCTATAAAAGAACCTTCTATAAAAGAAAAATTTTCGTTTTGTCCGGGTTCACAGAAAATATAGAAGTCTAGTCTCTAGTTCAACGTTCAGAGATGAGAACCTTTAGCGGTCATAGTGATAAAAGCGAAAATATGTTGTTCAGTAAGTTGATCTACTCTATCTTTCAACAGACCGGGGGGTCCACACTTTTCTTTACTTTTTTACTTTATTTTGCCTCTCAAGTGCCCCTAGAGAACCTGAGGAATCTAGCTTTTATTTCAATCAACTTCTCTTTAAAGAGAGACAAAGGTGGAGAGCTGGACGCATTTGAGTATTTTCAGCAATCGTAAAACTATAAAGGGTGTATATGTTTAGGGGAACATTAAATAATTATCTAGAGAAAAAATATTTCTATATAATCAACTATAATTTGCCTCATTTTAAATATTTCAGGTGTCTTATTGTACCAGATAATCTGATAATGAAATTTAAATTATACTTGAATCCTTTGAAATGTGTGCCGGTTATTCGATTTAAAATTTTTGGAACTCACAATAATTTTTCAATTCGGTGCCTATGGATTTCATGGTAATTGTGGTGTCTCTGAGAAGGACAATGATTTCTTAATTTGTAATATACAGTGAAAATCGGTTATAACCGATAGTCGTTATAAACGATATCTTTTTAAAATCATAGTAGCCTATAGCAATGTAATATAGGGCCCTGCGGTGGCGCAGTGTGGTAACGCGTTCGCCTAGTACGCCGTTAATCCGGGTTCGACTCCCAACAGTGTACAAAGAACGCTTACTCAGAGATCTCATAAAAAGATCGCACTGCTCACTGTAGTCCGGGGTTTGGTTCCCTAGGCCATAAGAGGTTCGGATTCCTCGGAAAACAGTAGGTCCCGGCGCAGCATGACCATTGTAGTCTTTGAGCCGTAAAACCACAAAACAAACAAACAAACAATGTAATATAGAGTTTATAAATTATTTTGACAATAGAAAGTACTAAACTTTTTGGTTTCAAAATTAAATAAAAACATAATTATAATGAATTTAATTTCCGTTTATATTATGTTTTATAACCACACTAAAAACATAGTACTTCCTTAGTTTTTTAAATTGAAAAAATTGTAGAAAATACTACTAAAGTATATAATGTAGAAAACAAATCTAATGAATAGTATTTATTATATTATACTAATGACTTCAGAACAGTGCCGGTTTAAAAGCTTTATGGGCTCTACGCTGAAAAAATAGAATGAGACCCTTAAGAATATGACCCTCGTGATATTCAATTAATAAATCACTTTTTAAGTTCACTATCTTTAATATTCAGGTTTAGCAGTAATAAAAATTTCTCAGACATTTGTAAATAAACAAGATTAGAATAACGCTTAAATTTTGATAACTAACTTTAAATTTTAATAACTAACCCACATGGTTCTGCTTTATGACTGTCAAGTCGCGTCGTTATATCCGATACGAATTTCCCTACTTAGAATCTACGTAGACTACAAAATCGCCGTCGTTATAGCAGGTTTCGTCGTTATATACGATGTCGTTATAACCGATATATTTAGTATGGAGTAGAATAGCAAACCAAACTTCTTGTAAAAATTCCGTCGTTATATGCGGTTGGTCGTTATAACCGGCGTCGTTATAAACGGTTTTCACTGTATAGGCAATTTGTTCGTGTAAGTTTTAAGGAGCAAGAACAGCAAAGGTCAATCTGCGCTGAGACCTAAATTCTTTGGAGGAAATCTTCTAAAACCTAGGGAACCAACCCATGGACTACAGTGAGCAGTTAATCGATAAGCGTTTTTTTTTTATGGCACAGTTGGTTGTCGACCTCGGGACAAGTTAGGCGAACTCATTATCAGGAAGAGTTCAAGTATTACGTAAGCAATATTTTGGCCATTTCAACCCCCACCCTTATTAAGCAAAAATTAACATTGGCTAACATAGGAAAATAGGCATAGTGGCAACCCCCCACCCAAAGGTGCTCCTCCCCCACAAAATTCTCCCTCACTGAATCACCGTGGGTCAAAGGCAGGACCATAACCAGGATTTAATTTCAAGGGGGGGTTCAAAAATTTTTACAGCATGCATCGATACAATCACAGCATGCAAGGCTGTAGCCAAGTCCCATTAAAAACTTAGTTTTGAGAGGGGGACCGGTCCCTAAAATCCCCCTCTGGATACGGGCATGGCTAAAGATATCGTCAAAGCACGTGTGGATATAAAATCTAATTTCGATTAATTTGTCCGCAAGCACCTGCTTTTGGAAACGAAATTTAAAAAAAATAATAATAAGTGTATACAATAATAATAATAATTATTTAGTACTGATAATATCCATAATATATTTAAACACGGTTGGGGAAAGACGGGTTACAGCATTAGTTTTAGTCAAAATCTTAAAAAAAGGGCGTTATCGAAGTCTCAATTTTTTATTAACACAATAATTATTTGCTATCGCAGAAGCGATCACTCTCGCGCCACTGTAAAGCCAAGACACTTTTCCAGAGTCGATGAAGTATTGCAATCCTCCATCACTCATTTTTTCCAGTTATTAGTCAAAATCGACAGAAAAAAGACGTCAGAATTTTAGAAATTGACGGCTGTGCTTAAATAATGAAAGATACCAGTGATGTAGGTCAGGGAAAATAAATTGAAAAATTCGAATAAATCTGAAGCGAAAATATTGGATTTCAGATTATATATCATTGTAGCGACTTAATCTTTTTCTGTCATTTAAACCAGTTTTATTTTTTCTAAACGTTCTTTTCGGGAGCGCTAACTTTATTCTAAGAAAATATAAAAACTTTCCAAAAATTTTAAATTTAATAGATTTTGTATGATTTAAGTATAAACACGGAAATACAAACACTCCCTTTTACGAAATGAAAATTGTTCATGTATGCATTTGTAACCTATTGTTTATTATCTTACCTTATACGGTAAGATAATACGGGACCGTATCCTTCGTACGATTTAGGAAAAAATTATAATAGGTAAAAAAAACTACAATAAAAAAAAAATTGCAATAGAAAAATAGAATAAGGATCATTTTGATAAAATTTCTTATATACAGAATGTTTCAAAACCAATGGAACAAACTTTCAAGGGTGATTGACAGGGGCGGACCAACCGGCCTTCGGGCCGATGCGCCCTCATGGGCAATATGACACGCGCCCTCTGATAATCCAAGATATGCGCCCTTGGAGAGAACATCTGATTGAACACACCGAAATGAACACTTTGTATCATAGAAGGCATGATTATAAGTGAAAGGTAACGGGTTAGTGGGCGCTTTCCATTTCTCCACGCGCACGCACTCTTACGCAATGCAAAAACACGATGGGAAGGAAATATCGAAGTAAGGCTTTAAGACAAAACAAACCGTCAACAAATGCTTGACCTGATGAAGTGAAATTAAAATTGCATCCAATAAATGTACATATTAAATCACATTACAAACATCAATCCCCTCACGTAGAATCTCGTTTGAGATGTCCGGGGTTCTGCCATTTCTGACACGACCTGTATCGTGCATGGCAGCACTGAAATATCCCTTTTCGAACAGTTGACGATGCAAGGGAGAAAACGTTCTGTTGCGTTGTTCTCATGCCTGTTAGGCAAGCGTTCTCGGTAAAGCGTTTGCTTTTTTTGCCATTACCATAGGCTAGACTGTCCGTCTTTACCACATTGTTATACCGATCTATTCCGAATCGTCAATCACCTGGTATACGAAAACCACCGCTTTAATACGCTTACTTGAAACAGACCTCTAGTACCTGAAAGTCTCTAACACAAAACCTAATGTAATGCCATCATCACCAGGGGCTCTTCCTTTCTTCATACTTTTTATTGCAAATGCTACTTCTTCTTTTAAGATTTTAGGAGCTGTTCCTTCGACTATTTCAGTGCAGTGGCGTACTGACAACCCCCGCAAGGCGGGAGGTCCCCAGGAAAAAGAACCCCCTTTTATTTTCCATAAAATTTATAAGTAAAAAAATAATATTATTATATTTTTTAGTTAATAAGGATATTTTTCTTAATCTTTAGGTAAAATATAAAATAAAATGAACGGTTTCCAACTGTGGCAAACTCATTACATGTATTTACTTTAGCTGTTTTTATTGCCTTTAAAATTGAACTCAACATCCGAAAATTATAAAATCTGGACGAGTTTTGAAGCTATAGTATACGCTATAGTATACTCTACCTTATGGAACGGTGACTAATAGACATGTGTTCTGTTTAAAATATTGGAATGCGTCGCTGGTTAATTTCTTATAGAAGATACAACACTATTACATATATTAGTTTCATATATGCATATACAAATTAATTTTCGTAATAGGGGGGTGTCCCAAAAAATTATTGCGGAGGGGCCTCGAGATTTTCTGTTACGTCATTGTTTCAATGTCTTCGTTTAATTCACGGTTTCGTTCGTACACGAGCACCCATATGGGGGGAGGGGGGGTAGAAGGGAGCTGAAACCCACCTAGTCGTTCAAAAATTTGATATTTGAATTTAATTATTTTTATTATAATTCTGCTATGCATTTACTTTCAAAAGTTTTACAAGTACATTTTAAAATAAGATACTTTTTAGCTCATTACTAATTGCCAAGCAGTATAAATTACTTTTGTAGCATTTTAATATCTTGTACATTCACTAAAATGTTTGACAGTCTTGAGAAGAAAGTAATAATTTTTCTCAGACCCCCCCTTCCCTAGAAGCACTCGTATGGGGGCCCATGGCACTCAATAAATATGCTCTACAACAAATGTAACTATTGGGAGAAGCTTTGCATATGTGCGCTCATGCATTCATATAGTTTTTTGTAGAATTCTTCAACTCTTCTAAGTATTTCTTCCCTATTTCTTGTTACGGTGCCATCCTCTCCTTTTAATGCAATGATGTGTTTCTTCCCAACAGATAAACTTCCTTTAACAACCCTAAGGCTCTTGTTGCTTTCAATGGCTTTCCTTACTAACTCACAGTTGAATTTTCTTATGTCTTCTTTCATGCTTTTGCGCAGAGTTTTACAAAGTTCTACATACTCAATCCTGGAACTGGTATTTCGATTGTCCACCTTCATATCTCTTCGCCTTTTCATGAGCTGTTTCGTCTTCTCAGATAATTTGCTATTGTGCTTTTTACAGGTTACACCACCAATTTCCCCAGCAGTTTCAACTATTGTCTTAACAATGTTTTCATTTGCTTCTGAGATATCAATTTCTTCAATAAGTCCTTCCAGTGCAGAAAAGCGATTTTTTAATTCCAACTTGAATGCCTCGGTATTTTCTTTTAATTTCTTTAAATCCACCCTCTTACTTACTTGTTTCCTAATGAGCTTCTGTCGTTCTAATTTAGTATTTAAGTGCATTTTACATCTCACCATTCGATGATCACTTCCAGTATTAAATCTGTTCAGTACACTGCAATCTTCAATAATTGATTTCTTGTTTGCCAGGATATAGTCAATTTCACTAGTTCCCCCATTTGGGTGTTTCCATGTCCATTTTCTTTGCGGTTTCTTCTTAAAAAATGAATTCATGATGCTAAGGTTTTCAGCTTCTGCAAATTCGATGAGTTGATCGCCACGTTCATTCCTTTCCCCATATCCGTATTTACCAACCGATGTCTCTCCTTGTTCCTGTTGTCCAATTCTTGCATTGAAATCCCCCATGATGAGCTTGATATGTTGTTTCCCTTTGGTGTGTAACTCTTTGATTTCTTCATAAAATTCTTCAACCTCTTCGTCGGTATGGCTTGATGTTGGTGCATATACCTGTACTATTTGAAGTTGGTATCGCTGGGTTAGTTGAACAACGAGCCTCGCTGCTCGATCTGATGTACTTTCAACTTCCAGAAGTAGGAGGACCGTATCTCATATCTTCAACTTCAAGAAAGAGGACATCCCATATATGTAGTTAATTTAAGTTCTAGACAGCAAATGTGATTTTAATTATTATTAATTGACAAAATTTTCAGGACGGCAGTTTTACTTTCAAAATTTTCACCAAGGTACTGCTCTAAAGCAGTACTTTGGTGAAAATTACTTACACTAACCCTGCGATATAGTATAAGATTATTTTGGGCTTAAAATTAAATTAAACAACAATATCAATCAACGTTTATTGGCGTAGTGATACCAGCGCCGATGTTATGGCGTGATTAGATGGTGAAACGTTCGAAAGAAAATAAATATTTCTGCCTTCGGTGGGACCTGAACCCACGACCTTCCACTTGCCGGGCGGAGGCTCTACCCACTGAGCTACGAAGGACAATATATAATCTCTTTACGAACGTATATATATTGTTGCCAGTTATTTCGCAGAATGGTGTAGTACATAGACTACTATTTAAACCAAATTGCAAAGAGACTGGTATTAAATTGATCGAAATGCACGTTGCAGCATACAGGTATGTATTTATTTTATATAAATCGAACACTACGCAGATTAAATCAAACAACAATGTCAATCAATCAACGTTTATTGGCGTAGTGATACCAACGCCGATGGTATGGCGTGATTAGATGGTGAAACGTTCGAAAGAAAATAAATATTTCTGCCTTCGGTGGGACCTGAACCCACGACCTTCCACTTGCCGGGCGGAGGCTCTACCCACTGAGCTACGAAGGATAACATATAATCTCTTTACGAACGTATATAAAGACTATTTACTGAAGCCGGTTATTTCGCAGAATGGTGTAGTACATGGACTACTTTTTAAACCAAATTGCAAAGATACCGGTGTTAAATTGATCGAAATGCCCGTTGCAGCATATATATTTTTTAAATAAATCGAACACTACGCAGATTAAATCAAACAACAATATAAATCAACGTTTATTGGCGTAGTGATACCAGCGCCGATGTCATAACTAAAAATTATTATTAAAAGAAAAAGAAACAAAATTTTATTGTACAAGGAACGAAAATAAATACGAAATACTCTTTTTTTCGTCACTAAATATTCCAACTAGGGAGTGTTCAAGTATCATGTAAGCACCTGAGAGGGAGGGGGATTGCCGTTGGTCTTATTTTCCTATGTTAGCCAACGTTAATTTTTGCTTACTGGTGGTGGTGATGGGAGGGTTGATTTTGGCCAAAATATTGTTTGCCTAATACTCGAATTCTCCCTTGCCTGCTTACATTTTGAGAGCGTTTATTCATGTCAAGGAGAGTTCATGAATTATTTCATTTTAATTTGATACCCGTATTCAATGTTCAGTTTGCAGGAATATCAAATTAGCCATCTCTCATTTTGTGTTCCGGAAGCATCTCATGATAAGCTGTTCCATAATTTTCACTCTAATTTCCTCTTTTGCAGCTTTCTCTTCCCAATTACATTAATTAATGTTGAAAGATTAATGAACACTGCAGCATGTAGAATTCATTAATCTCAAGATACATTATTTTATTTACAGTCACTACAATATTTCATCTTATAATCAAAATGCTTCTTGTATTTTAAGTGACTCAATATGTTACAGACGAACTTGCCTAAAGTGACCACCTTTTCGGTTCACCTGCAATGGTCGCCATAGACTTGTGGTCACTATACGCGAGGAAAAGGATTGGCCACCTTATCCAGGTTATTGGTCATTTTACAAAGGTGGTCACTTTAGCAGGTCCCACTGTATATGTATTTTTAATGATGAGAATTTTTTGTAGGAAGTTTTAAATTATGATTTGATAATTGTTCTTCACAAATACTAATGAGGTGGTTGTTGAAGTTAATGACCATCAATTAAGTGATCACAAAATGATAATAGTTGACTTTGAGAGGGAAGAGAGAAAGGAAGTATGAAAAAAGATAAGAATTAGAAATTAATGCACAAGAAACATGAGCGAATTTAAAAATAAATTAAAATTGATTAAAGTAAAGATAAAAAGAAATATTACATTTTTATAACATTGATACAGAAAATAATAAATGAAATATTTCCATGGATAGAAATTAAAGAAAAATGTTACAATAAGGGTTGGACTCAAAAAAAATTGTTAAACGAAATAAAAAGAAGCAGCAGGTTATATTCCAGATTTGTTGGAAGGAAGAAACTTGTTTATTTGAGTAAATATAGAGAAATGAGAAACAAAATAAATAAGTTAATACTAACAAGGAAACAAGAATACTACAAAAACTGTTTTAGGGATATAGATGCTAAGAATAAATGAAAAATATTAAATAAATTAATAGGAAAATCAAAGGCAAGAAAATAAAATTTAGAAGGACTAATGAATGAGGGTATCCTAATAACGGACGATCGTCAAATGGCGAATTTATCGAATGAATATTATGTGCATATTTTTGATACTGAAATAGATACTAAATTAGATAAAAATAAAACTAACGAACTTGATTACAGACATTATTTAAAAAGAGAAAATAACCAGACCATGTATGTCAGAGAAATAAATGAATCAGAATTACTGAAAATTTTACGAACTTTAAACATAAATAAGGAAGCAGGTGTAGATGAAATAAAACCAAAACTAGTCAAATAAAATGCAAACATTTTTCTAAAACCATTATTGATAATTTATAATGACATTATTGAACAGGAAAAGATACCAGATGGAATGAAAATTACAAAAATTGTTCCGATTTATAAAAAAGGTGACAAGAATATTAAAACACATTACAGACCTATATCAATTTTATCAGTATTCGCTAAAATATTTGAGCGTTTATTATATAACAGATTAATTGATTTCACAAATAGATTTAGAATTTTGGATAGAAGCCAACACGGTTTCTTGAAAGGCAGATCCACATAAACTGCCTAACACGGTTTCTTGAAAGGCAGATTCACGGAAACTGCCTTGATATATGTATTAACAAAAATTTCCGGAAAATGGCTTTATTAGTATGAGAATTTTTTTATGCAATAATTTTTGCCACCCACGTTTTAATTACAGCTCAAACTAGAGCTTGTGTAATTTTGGAGAAAAAGAGACGCTTTCCCCATCCTGGATTCGAACCAGGGTCCCTCCGTTTAGCCCGGAGTGTCTTGGACCGCTAGACGAATGAGGACAGGAAACAACGCTCTCTTTCTCCGTATGTAAAGATGTTAAGGTATTATTACCCTCCGCAGGGATAACACAATTGCCAAATATGGTCAACACAAGAAAGCCTCCGGGGCGAGATTTTTGTGAGTTTTCGTGGGGAATTTTTTTCCTATTTAAGCAGGGCGTTTGACGTAATTAATTGGAGCATATTATTAGACACATTATCACATTATGGTATGAGAGGCAAAATTAACAATATTCTAAATGCCTATCTTCAAAGAAGGCAGCAAATAGTACGTATTAATTATATAATATATGTTTCACTTAAAAATAAATATGGTGTTCCCCAGGGGTTCATTCTTGGTCCCCTCCTGTTTTTATTGTATATAAATGATATAGCGCAAATATCTAATAATGTCTATTTAATATTATATGCAGATGATACAAGTTTGTTTATTCAGGGTAAAGATAAATATGAGTGAATTAGAACTGGTCATGAAGTAATTAAAAAATTTGAACTTTGGTTTAAAATAAATAAAATAAATAAAATGAAAATAAATGAATCTAAAACAAAAATATTAATTTTTAGTACAAAACGTAAGAAAATTAATAGAATAGAAGATTCAGAAAAAATTTATTTAAGCGAGAAAGAAATTGAAATCTTTAAGGAAATAGATTTTTTGGAGTGGTATTGGCAAAGGACTTGAATTGGAATAGGCAGACAGAAAGAGTAGAAAAGGAGGTGAGTTTGGGAATAGGGATTTTGAGAAAATTGTCGCGAACAGTCCCCGGAGATATATTACTGGGTCTATATTATCCATTTATATACAGTCACTTGACCTATTGTAATAGCATTTGGGAAAATCTAAATAAGAAAAATACCAGACTAATTAAATCGCTACAGATTAAATTTATAAAAATAATTGAAAAAACTAAAAGTTTAAATCAAATTATATTGTTTAGCAAATATGGTATTCTACCAATAGATAAGATATATGATTATAGTATATTAAAAATAATGTTCAAAAGAATAAAAGAAAATAAATATACAGAGAATATTGAATTAATAGATTATGGAAACAATCGAGCTTCCAGAGAAAAGGTCAATATAGACTACCAAAAATCAGAACGGAATTTTATAACAAGGACATTGAATATTCGGGCTTAAGGAGTTGGAATAAAATACAAACACTCTTAACGACATAAATAATATTAATCTATTTAGAAAAAAAAATATTAGATTATTTGCTAAGAGGTGATTTTGCGCCATTACATTGTTAGGGTCCTCAGCCTGTTAAATCGTATGATTTTTACTGGTGACTCGTCACGATGGATTGTGGTTATTTGTGTTTTTTTGTTTGTTTTTTTTGAATTGCAGTGTTATTGTATACGTGTGTATTTTCTATGTGAAATGGGAAGTTACTACAACCATTGTGACAAATAAATAAAAATTGTTTGTTTGTTTTTTGTTTATAATCAACTATAAATTTATAATTTATATATATATAATTGTTTTATTATTTTTATTTTTTTGTGACGACTTAACTTGATCGCATTAACTTAAATTATTTTAACATAGATCTCCTGAATCCTCATCAAATTTCATAATAATTGTAATGCGCGATCTCAATTTTTTCGGATAACATAGACTTTTTAATATGAATTGTTTTTTGATACTGTGAGTGTTCGCGTTAACGGGTTCGATTGTAAACAATAAAGCGAAGCGAAATTGCAGTATTGAAATGTACAAGATTCGGTGGTACTTTTTAGTACCGTGTACATGTGTGGATTTTGTAAAATTTGTTTAATTTAGAAATGGCTGATCAGGATCCCGTAGAGCAGGGTTGTCCAACATACGACCCGTGGGCAACAATCCGGCCCGCCAACAGTGTTACTCCGGCCCGACGGCAAATGTTTGGAATAAAAAGAATTCCAAAACAAGAATTTTAGATTTCTCTTTTCAGAAATACAGAAAACTCGGGGAAACAGCATGGGTAACCCCTTTCCATATCACAAGTAAACAAACAACTAAAAGAAACTCTGAAGGGAAGCATGCTTTTTCATTTATTTAATTTTATTATTATATTTTTTACGAAACCACTGGCCCGCGAGAGCCGTGAAATTTTTTTAACTGGCCACTGTCCAAAAAGGTTGGACGACACTGCTGTACAGCATAGAACGTATAACGGCAACAATGAAAAAATTGTTTTTATCCAACAAGCGTAAACGAATTCAAGGAATTCAAAACAAAGAATTCACTCAGCCAGAAAATAACTGAATTTTTTATTCGGAATATTTAAATTTTTATCATTTGAACGAGTCAAAAATTTCTTAAGATTCAGGACAGAAATTTTCTATGCAAAAACACATCCAAAATGGAGAATAATTTTAAAATGAATCGTATTGTTTTAACGCTTTTAAATAAAGGGAAGTTTTCAGAGTTTGGTGGAAACAAAATAGATTAAATGGACGAAAACACTTTTCTTCTTCTTTCCAGCCAACGACTGGAATTTTCAATGATTTTATTTTTCAATTTCTACTCGACTGAACCACAATAGCATTGTTCTCACATAACTGAAATAGAACCTCCGACAGGTCCAAGTAGGACTTCAACAAACCTTCCAAAGAACTTGCAGACTTCACCAACATTTTCAGCCTTCATTATTTTTTCAAAAAACATAGATTGATGTCGTAAGTTCATGGCAATTGCTTAATCATAAAATGATGCCATTAAACGCATTCGAGACACACACAAACTAGTTCAATCAGTTGCGCATCATTAGGTCTTCATCGCATCTTTCAAGACTTTTCGCTCTAAATCTATAACTAGACGTTGAAACTGATTTCTGCGAATTCGAAATTTATCCAAACACATCAGTTATAGAGATTTTGTGGGTGATAAAATGCAGGGGCGGACGGACTCTTGTTAACGGGCATATACCTTGGATTATCGAAGGGCTCGAATCCTTATCCATTCGGAGACACGACTCCTAACCGGTTGGCTGGCCATCCGCCCCTAATAAAATGATATCCTCGTATGCTGATCGCTAGAATGTATTTCCAGCATAGTTAGCTTTAATTTTGGCTGTAGTTTGATATGGTTTGGTTCTAGTTTGGGATCGGGGTAAGGGTAGTGAATGGACATCATAAATGAGCTATATAAGGTTTACAAAGAAAACGGACGTGAACTTCAAAGTCAAAGTTATTAGCGTTACCTCAACTTTAGTTTGCCCTTTGTGTAGACATGGGCTTTAGTCACATTTAGAACTTGCCATAAACGTTTAAATCTTCATTATACTATAGATAACGATGTGTAAATCGAACTAATGGGCTGCCAGACGGAAAATAAACCAAGGAGCGGACTGGGTTCTCTCAAAAAGAGCATACCTTGGATTATAGGAGGACGCAAATCCTTGCCTATTCGGAAGCGCGAGTCCTGTTGTCCATGAGGGCTCGCCGGCGGTCAGTCCGCCCTTGACTAAACCTGTAAGTCTTGCTTTTTGACGCAAGACAAAAAAAACCCCTCCCTTGCATCAAATGTCTCTATATGAAGTAATACCTCTTTAACGGACACTTTTGAATACCAAACACCTTTATTTAATTGACACTTTTCCAATTCTCCAGTCCCAATGTTTGTTATCCTCTAACCAGGCCTGTAGCCAAGATGAAGGGGCAACTGGGGCAAGGCAAAGGACATATGGGGCACAAGGCACACTGGCGTTGTTATATATAAATATATGAATAGCTCGATGGGGCAACCGGGCCCAGACCTTTGCTGGCCCCGGCTTGGCTACCGGCCTGTGTCTAATTCTCGCGAATAGCAGATAGATACTCAAGTTCCAAGACGACAGTTATTCAAAGATATTTTACTGTATATCGTAACATATATATTATTCTCATTATATATAGGCTTACTGTTGTCATGTACTTCACCGCAATCGCATGTATATTTTATAGGCTTATTTTCGATACTATGTATATTTAGCATTCTCATTACAGTCCCAAATCTTGAGTGAACGAAGAGGATTATAACGCTTTTATATTGATGGCACTTCGTCGACAGATAGGACATAGTTCACCAACTACCTCATTATACGCTCAGATGGTTATTAGTTTTCCGAAACAAATTTAAATTTACGGCGGAAGATAAAATTCTCAGAGAAGTTACGTTGTTAGCTTTAGCTTCGTCGCAAGTTGAATTCTTGAATATTTAATAACCAAGATTCCAATTTCTATAATAACCGATGGATTGAAACTTAAAGGTAAGCATTTCTTTTTGAAAATTTTTTCAAATTTCTTAATTAAGTCATCTAATGTTTCCTTACGTCACCGCAGATTACATGTATCCTTATTTACAAGCTTCTTCATACAAAGTAAGATTTCTTTTCAACAATTTCGTAAATTTCTAATAATTTTTAAACCTTGTTAGATAATAATAAATTTTCATTCAACCCGATATACAATATTTCGTGATACATAGCTTGAGCAGTATAAAAATTATAGAAATGTAAGAGAAGATCTATATTAAATTATTTTAAGTTTTGAGGTTAGAAATGGAAGAGAATATAAAGCCGAAGCTTGTTACGAGATTTTCTTCCAGAATGCGGTGATGTTGGCAAGAAAAGATAGATTTTTATGGTTTTGAATTATACTTGTTTTAAAAAGTTCAGTTGTTGTATATCTTTAGCAGAGGGACGTGGAAAACCATTGTAATAACTTAAGAACAGGCTAAGCGTCGTTTTTACGAATTGATGAATAAGAAGTATTATTATTATTTGGGGTTTCAGATGGGCCTCATTTGAGAAAATTGCGATGCACACCTGGATAATTTTTGTGAAATTATCTGTTTATCAGAATGCTAGCCAGAAGGATATCCGATAGTTAGCATGCGTAATCAAAATTTTTGATTAAAAATGTTAAAATGTTAGTACAACAAATGTTAATTAACAAGTTAGTTGTACTATTAAGAGTTACATATATGAAATTATACTATTGTATAAGAGATTATATTTTGAAAGTAGTGTAAAACTTGGATCCAAAATACAGAATAGCTTAAGGAGGAAAAAGAGAGTTTCCATCCAGCAGGTGTCACAATTTTTCTTTAGGGAAAAAACGCAAATGCCATCGATTCTTTATGACGCACGTTTTGGAATATGTTTAATTGATAAGTGTTTCAGAAAAACAAAGCAATTATTTTGCGGGTAAAAGAAAACTAAAGAGCCCAATTGCCATTTTGTGAGTTCAGATTATGTTGGAAAGTTTTGTGTCACTATTTTTGTGTTCGCACAAATGTTGGAGGATATCCTTATATACATTGAAGTGACAATGACTTGATAAAAGGAAAAGATGCTGAACGTTAGTAGGCGTTTCCAAGGTTGAAAGACAAAATGGAATATAATCAGTTTATCTTTGTAAAGGGACGACAAAAGTCAAAGATATATTGAATTGCAAGGTGACCACGCTGAAAAAAAAAATTCTCAACACTTTTTCATTTTCTTCGTAAGGCTGAGAACTCTATTCGAACGATCCTCGTATTTAACCAATGGTCCTTAAATTATGTGTTATCTAATACCTAGTAACGTATCTACATTTAAAATTTGACCGATATGTATTTTTTCCTTGTTTCAATTTTGGTCATCGTTTTTCAAAGAGTGCTAAAGCATTTTGTGTTTGCTGTATGTCTTTTAATAATGAAAGAGATCCAAAAGAATGGGTTTTTGGATCTGTTATTTTAACTTTTTACCACCTAGAAGGAACAAATATTCCTCTGACATCACAATTTTTCCTGTTAAAACCGACATTGCTGTCAAGGTATTATTTGACTCAATCGAACGAATGTCCCATTATCTAGCTCAGAAAACTGGCAACAGAAGACAGTAGTTCCTTGCGAGATATAAATATGCGGACATAGAAATTGGTCGCCTCCTTTGTGATTTCAACAAGGCAGCCATTGTCTATTTTTCTTATAATCGGCTTATAAATACATATTACTTTGGAAATTGAATAATCGAGGAGTTATGAATGAATGTCTTAAGATCACAAATAAACACTCAAATAAAACAAAAATCCCTTTTGCACGGAATAAAGGACCCCATTATATATTATAGTATATATTAATATATAAAGTATATATTAATGTAAATTATAAATATAAAGTTAACAAACATTAGTAGAATATTTCAATATAGAGATATTGAAACAAAAAAAGTTGTAAACATTTGGTATGAAATTCTTTATAAAAATAATTGTAACTACAAATAGTTGATATGACTTCCAAGAAACTAATTTGTGACCCTCCAGGTTGTGAGCCACAGATTTACACTAATGAAAATCCAAACACTAATAATCCATAATATCGAACATAACCATTAATTTCACTTCTTCATTATTCTGGCTTTTATTTTTCAAATAATTTTTTATATTCAATTTAGCAGAACCTCCTGCGAGTTTTTAGGAACCAAACATACAAAAAGGGATCGATAAGATAATAAAACTTCATCCCAGGGGCGGACTGGGCCGCCGGCCAATCAGTCTCCGGGCCGCTGCGCCCTTGTGGGCGGTAGGACTCGCGCCCTGCCATAATCCAATATATGCGTCCTTTGTGAGGACCCAGTCCGCCCCTGCTTCATCCTATATTCGTAATAAATAAATAAATGAATGAATGAATATTCACACATATAAAAACACACACACGCGCAAACAAACAAACAAATTAATTAATTAATTGGACAAGTGTTTAGTCTGCACTAATTTGGAGGCGAGTACAGGTGGCTTTGCCCTCTTGTCCTTCGCATCTTCACTTATATTCAGTGCATGGAGATTTTCTTCTAAATAAATACTGTAAAGAGTTATGGTAATTAACTCTTCACAATCTGATCTCTGGATGAAATTCAGAATATATTTTATACATACACTTTTAGACGAAAATTAAATATAATTTAGACGTTTTAAGCAGTGACTGCTTTTTAATCTATAAAGCGAATAAAAATTATTCCGATACTCTCTCCTATCTGTTTCCTATAAAAAAACGCAAAGCAAACATTATAGATATGATTATAAAATAACCATCGTCAATTTCTTGCACACCAATCACTTTTATCAGTAATCCATAACCGTAAAAGGTGCTAATGTGTATCCAATAACGCACGCAACGGAGAACGTAACTGCAGTTGCTGCCGATCAAAAACGAATTTAAAACTTAAAGTAAACTACGATAAGAAATCGATATAGCCGTTGAAGTGTTCGACAAGAAAATTGATAAACTTCAAGTAAACTGAAAATCGATCACACTCAAAAAGAGGAAGAAATGTCGTAAATATGAAATGGATGACATGTATTTTTTTAATCTATTGATTATTTAATCGATTTGAGTACTTAATGCGGAAGTAAATAAATATGCTTTCAAGTTTTATGCGCCTAATTTGTTATTCAGTTAAAGAAATCAATTTTAATTTATGCTTTTATTTATGAGACAAATCATTTAACATTGATGAATGAAATATGACAGCATAATGTTAAGTTAATTTAATGTGTAATTGATATTTAATTTTATTGTGGAAATTAAATCTGACGCTTTTGTGTTTTCAACTTAAACTATAATTTTTTTATCAATATATTACAAAGTTGTGTATTATTATTATTATTTAGTAAAACATGGCTCAATATGCTTAAGCCAATGGGTGTTATATAAAAAAATAAAAATTTTTACTAGATTTATCCTCTTAAGAAATTCTTCTTTAAAAAAGGTGAAATTGAATTTATAAATTACGTCGTTCAATATTTGGGAAAAATTAAAGAAAGTTTAAAATTTTTGTGAACCGTTTTAGCTATCCGAAAAGGAATTTGAGATTTAGTTCCAAGATGGGTGTGATTATTTGTTTTCTCAATATTACAAAAACTAAAATCTGTACCACGTTTGATGTAGCCAGAACCGTTTCTAGGTATTTTTCCGCCCTAGGCAACAACTGAAAAATGCCACCCTCTCACCCTTTTACTACAATCACTCTTTCTGTTATACGTCCCTCTCACCAACATCCAGCGGTACAACAATGTAAATGTTCTATTATACTTTTAATCATTAAACCCGTTAATTATATTTATATTTTAAACTTATATTAGTTATTTTGTAATATTAGAATATTGTGAATAGTAAAACAATTGCTACATGTTATAATTGTTTAATTTCAACATTTTATATTTTTGAAAATTGTAATATTGACGGAGTAATATTTCAAAACACAACGTTGTATTATCAGAGCTAGAAGGCTTAAATGTATTAGATATGAAAGAACTTGTGTGCAAAATTAAACAATGAAACACATAAAAAAATTTTACATTCGTCAAAATAAAGACTTTTTAAGTAATTGTCCCGTATGCTTTTGAAAACAATTATATGTTTTAATTTTTCCTCTTTTTCATTTTTTCTCCTCATTTGCTCAATTTTTTCTTTGTTTGATTTAAAATTAAAATTTTTACGCCATTTTTCCGCCCTAGGCGGTCTCCTACTCTACCCTAATGGTAGAAACGGCCCTGCATATAGCATGACTAAATCTTCCCTTCCGCCATAAAGCATCCAATAAACAAGCTGTTCGTTTCGAAAAAAACGTTACTCTTCTAAACGTCAGTTACTCTTATAATTTTTCTACACGACGACACAAGTGACATTGTACGCGTTGCATAAAAATTATATTATTTTTACATCTGTCATAATGAGTCGTAAAAAGATGTGAAATTTAATAATCATAAATCATGCTAATAAATATGCATAATCGTTTTCATTAAAATGAAATCGTGAACTTATAACCTTATCGTGCATTAACAATATGAAAAAAAAAAATTCACTTAAATAAAAAATACACAAATTCAAGGAAATCCACATGGAGTCAGGTCTCGGAAGATCTGCTGGGAAACAGACTGAAATGGAAATTCTCTAAAGTCGTAAAAACGAAATAATGGGAAGAGAAATAAGGTTATTGAAGAGCTACCTATATCTTTATACACAATTAATATAATCGGAAATAAAATTCATGCACTAAGTTATAATGTTATATTGACTCTCATAAAACGATCTTTCTATTTTATCATTATCATTAAATATTAATATTACTTTTATCATTAATATTATCAAAGGTGATAAATTTTATAACAGGCTGGAAATTTCAAGGATAAACTATAAATTTTGGATTTGACGGTGAATTTAAATTGTCGCCTTAAAGTCTACAAACTAAAGCAATGATTAGGAAAAATCGACACCGTTCAGCAATTTCGATAACAACTTTGCAAAGAGGAAAATTGAGGGATAATGTGTGGAGGGGGGAACTAAAAATGCAAGGCAGAAATCGATAATATGAACAATGAGAATACCTTCTGCAAGTGAAGGCATCGTCGAGAGATTAAGAAGTTATTTGATGTGCATTGATTAAGGCATTATTTTAATGCCTTTATTAAAAATTCCCCCTCATTTTCTCGAAATCTTTTCTGACAACAAAAATGGATGGCCTTCAAAGAAAATTCAAATTTAGCTGCAAAAACGTTTTCAATTTAATTCGGAAAATATTCTTCATTTCGATAACACATATATATCTTTATAAAAGTGCTCTAAAACAACAACGTCACGTCAGTAACTATATATGAACGTAACTGTGTAACACGATAAGATGTGCGATTATTAATGTTAAACATGACGAAAAATTATTTGATATTTGCTTAGAGAGCAATGCTTCAAGATAGTAATTTTTCATAAAGCACATGATGGCATTTTTTCCAGAAATTTATAATTTAATTTAGTTAACTAATTTTGTATTTAACCTAGGTAATTATTCTTGACTTTAATCTAGGAAATTCATTTTGAGTTTAATCTAGGAAAATAATGTTAAGTTTAATCGGTAATTAATGTTGCAGGAATTATTCTTTGAAGTATGAAGCATGATAAATTCTTTGAAGTATGAAGCATGATAAATTCTTTGAAGTATGAAGCATGATAAATTCTTTGAAGTAAGCTAACGTATTACAGACTATTCCGCAAGGAGCCTCAAATGTGAAGTAATTTCCTTTGTGGTTTTCATAAACTGTTGCCATTGAATTTAGGTAATTATGAATCTTTACCAGTTGTTATCTTCTTTCTTGTATTGTCACTTTTTATTATTGCAGTACGTCTTATTGAAGTCTCTGACGTTTATATATATGACGACATATAATCTCTTCAAAGGTATTATTGCGAGTTGATATTTACAATGTAATGCCGAGGAAAGTGACAGAAATGGGAGGTAAGCTACGTGTGTTTCCTGCAGGAATTGGTGATGGAAAGAGCTTGTGGACATCAAGGGTGGACTGTGTCCTCTCAAAGGGCGCGTACCGTGGATTATCGCAGGGCACGAGTACTACGGCTCATAAGGGCGCACAGGCCCTGGGGCCTGTTGGCAGGCGTCCTAGTCCGCCCCTGGTGGATATCTTCGCGTTATCATCTTTTACGCTTGTCCGTTAAGCTATGGCGATAGCACCCCATAACATACTGTCGTATGACTTCTACTTCGGCTTTTCTATATTTAAACATTAATTGGAGGTTTAACGCTTAATGGGCATTAAGGCACAAATTAGTTCCTTCATTAAAATAAAGATAAAGCATATAAGACTTCAGCCAAGAATATGGCAGAAAGAGAATATAAAAGGTCATATACTAGTGAAAAATATTTTTAAGATAAACGTAATATTGCATAAAATAAATATATTCATATTAAAAAAGAAAAAAATCAGACTTCCGTTCTTACGTCAATGTTATGGAAATCGATCTAAGATTTCTCTTTATGTCTTAGTGGTGTGTGTGTGCAGGTGCCTATTTTCTCTTTCAATAGTGAAATGTTGCTCTACGTATCCCTTACTGCGATTTGTAGAACCGCAGTAAGGGATACGTAGAGTGGTCCTACATATCGCAGTAAGGAATACGTAGAGCAATATCTGCGATTTGTAGAATCTTCTACAGCTCAACGATAAGGAGCTGAGCCCAGACGAAACTGTCAATCAAAGCAGATCGATTTTTTTGCGGGGGAGTTAGGTAGATTACGCGATGGATAACTGTTTTTTTTTTGACGATTTCTTGCTAAACGTAATAGCAATGCAGCTTATGCACAAATTTGATAACCGAAGACTCCTCTGGATCGCTACCCTTACACTATTTTGATTAGTCAACTCATAAACATATACAGAAAGTTTACAAAGAGGAGTTATATATAGGATCAATGGGGGTTACAGAGCTACAACACCGTGTATTCACACACACACACACACACACACATATATATATATATATATATATATATATTATATACACGCACACACATTTTTTTGAAAATGGGGGTTTAAGAGCTTCATCAACGCCAACCTGCATACGCCAGTGAATCAACCGTTCTAAGTCTAACGACTCATAGGGTGATCTCCTCAACTTTACACTGTACTGTCCATCAACGTCATATATATGCATAACTGCACTAGCGTTTCGTCTAACACCAATACCACTGTACAGGAAAGGATCTTCTCTAAGTCTAACAGCTCTATTGAACTCCATGAAGTGCGCATAAGCATACACGTTTCTGCAACGTGGCATGGTTACATGTTAACAGTACTGCTCCGGTCGCATTTACTGACAGCATGTTTGGAAAACATCACGGCCTTTCTACCTACTGAGTGGCTGCGCAGCGTTTTCGGGTATGTGCACTGAGATAGATAGTCGTTATTTGCATCTCTCATGGCGACCTGGTCATTCCGAAAATTTCCAGTTAATTCGACCTCTCTTTCATAGCATTTCAGTTTCCATGAATTGCAGCGTGTTAATGTTCTTGTTAATGATGCACTTACATATTCCATAAATTGGTAATTAATATTTGCAGACTTTCTTAATTTTACCACGATTATAATACTCAGCTTTCTGGCATTAATTTTACGAAATAAAGTATTTTCTACGTAAACAATGGAAAATAATTGAGCTTAAAGCATTCGAAAATATTTAGTTTGTTCTAAAATAGTCACTCATTCTAAAAAGAACGCATTTCTTTTTAGAAAGATGATATTTCTCGTTTTAGAAAGTTCTCTCCTTAAAAATGGGAAAAACACGGCTTGAAAATTGAATTTCCTCTTTAGAATGAAACAACGACGCTAAAAGAAAAGAAATATTTTCAGGTATGAAATATAATTTCGTATTTACAAAAGCGCAGAACTTAGGAAACATTTCGCAGTAAATTTAAATGTTACAGAAATTCAACTCCGCCAAGAATTTGATTAAAATAGGCGAAATTAGATATTTACATATGTATATACCGTCTAAACTTTCAAGTAATGGCTTTCAAAGTTCGTTTTCGTAAAAACTTTATTTTCTCAATATTGTTACATCTCTTGCTTGTAAACCTAGTACATAGAAAACAGTTATTTTTCCTTTTCTTTGTTTAATATGCCTTATATGATATATTTAAAATAATATTACGGACTTCGAAAAATGTGATAACTTGGCAAAAACAGATTTAGTGATTAGGAACGCTGTTATAACAACTGTGGGCCGCGGACCCCTGGGGGTCTGTGAGACCCTCCCAGTGTTCCATAAAGGTTAGGGAAATACTAAGACGAGCATTTACTCTTTAATGCTAAGAATAAATTATGAGGGAACGAAAAATTCTTTCCTTAAATGGTGAAAATTAGTGATGAAACACTAGAAATAAATATGTATGATGCAAATTCCGGGCTTTAAACTTTGAGTTAATTCTTGGGGGTCCGCGAGGACGAGTGATATCTAAAGGGGGAGAGAGGTCCGCTGTCTAGAAAAGTTAACTGTATTATAGAACATCTTAATATAAATATAAACAATAAAAATATATATTACGCTGTTTTTGCAACGTGATGTCTAGCGTCATTATGCAGACAGCTAGAGTATAGGAGAGGGCAGGTGTGCTAAATGGCCCTGGCCTACGAGATTTAAGGTGCCCACTTTCTACTAATAAAACGGTGTGAGCAGAGGTGGATTTACGATTTTGCTGCCCACAGGCTATGACATATTTTGCCGCCTAATCTTACCAAACATAAGTAAAGGCATAATTTGACGTCCCTGGCTCAAAGGCGGATCCAGGGAGGGGCGGAGGTGGCGATCGCACCCCCCGGTTAGGGTTAAATAAGAACAAAATAAAGATGAAGTGTATTTATGTGGTGTTTGTTACGACTGTAATAAATAAAAGTCTTACACTGGTGTCCAAAGTATCTAAGTCTTGGAGAAATGCGATCAAGACGTTTTTCCACGAATCTATAAGCTACTTGCCTTTCAAACTACGTTTTCAGTAAGTATTGCTTCAGCAGAACGTAGTTTTTTATCCTTGAAGCGCCGTCAAACTTGGCTTCGAACGCGGATGACAGAAGAGACTTTTAATACACACTCACAGAGACATTCATATTGATGTAAATAAAGTGATTGACAAATTTTCAAAGAAACCAAGATGGCTCGACTTTGCACTATAAACTTCAAGTTTTTTAAAAAGTTGCTTGTTATAAAAAAAGTAAAATAATTACGATGTTTTTGTAGTTTAAATTTAAACTTGTTCTATTAATTACATTGTAAATTATCGTTTTTGGTTATTGTATATGTCTCCTTTACTAGCTTATCCTTCTGTCATACTTAACTATAATATGCCTTAAACCATATAGTTTAATTAAAGAAAAGCCCAGCTTTAATTCATTGTCGTAAATTAAATATTTTGGTGAGTATAAAGGAAGGCTAGTAATATAACAACATTTACCTAAACTATTTAACACAGTCCGAAACTAAAAATTTTCCAGGTGGGGGCCCCCGAAACCGCCCCCCCCAATAACATCTTGGACCCGCCTTGCCCTGGCGTTCATTTAAAATTTGTCTTTTCGAATTTGGCGAATTTGGCGCCTTTTGAACATCTCTCAAGGTGGCGGCCACGGCAGCTGTCCATTTGCCAATGCCTAGTGATGCTTCTGAACATAATTAAAAATTAAAAATTTAGTTGGCCACCAAAACATTCAGCTCCGTATTTGCAAGCTTCTCAGCGACAAACTTTACTTCGAAAATTGGCCGCCGTGGAAGGCCTGTAGCCAAGTCGGGGCCAGAAGGGGTATGACTCCAGTTGCCCCATAGAGCCATTTACATATATATAAAGAACAATTACCGGGTGCCCTGTGCCTCGTATGCCCTTTGTCTTTCCCCATTTACTTTTTCATCTTGGCTGAAGGTCTTCGTCGTAGACTTTAGCCTAATTAGCCTATTGGTAAATCTGCCACAGGCTATGTGTATGTGTCTGTGTGCATTTAGCTAGTTTGAATACCAAATGTTGCAAAACAGTACTTGATTGTTTTTATGTGATTTCTGAATTTTTACAAAACAAAAAGCGTTTGAAACATTTCTGAATGTGAAGAAACGATGTGTGCGTGATCACTTCTAATCTGAAATTTAACGATAAAATTACTTGCCACCACCTTGTTATAAATCGTTTATTTCATTTTGTTACGTTACCTGTAACAACCTAAAATCCTACATAAATAAGTAGATGTATCTATTTATATATATAAACATTTTAATTTACCACGAATTATAAAAATATGTAGTGCAGTTTGAAATGGAGCTTGCGTACAAAACTTTCATCGTCATGTTTAACACCTTATGAAAAGGCACTCATTCTAATATCATTTCAGAGAGCTATCCCAATTATATTCACTTTACAAGAAATCCTAATAATATTCACTTTACAAGAAATCCTGATTATATCACTTACAGAAATCCTAATTATATCCACTTTACAAGAAATCCAAATTACATCCACTTTACAGAAATCCAAATTATTTCACTTACAAGAAATCCAAATTATATCCACTTACAAGAAAATCATAATTATATTCACTTTACAAGAAATCCTAATAATATAAATGAATGATATTATACCTTACTATCATGTTCCACAAACAATTGAGTGACCCACATTAGCCAGATGAATGAAAACATTTTATTGAAATGTGGCTGGTTGCGTAAGAAGAAATTGTTTTATCATGAGATGAAGAGAGGCATTTACGATTAAAGATCATTTACAGCATCTATTTTGCCTTCCAATGCAAGAAATGGACCAAAACCGATAAAAAGTGTCCTACACCATTACATAGTCACTTAGACTTTTCATAGTTTCAAACAAACTGACTGATGAGTTTCTCTTGGCTGATGGCACACAAATATATGCTTATTTCAAGAAAATTATGAGGACATGAATTCGTCTTGCAATATGACAGCTGTGCATTGTTGTGTATCTAGTCACTTGCGAGTTCTGTACCATGGGATATGGGACACTAATCGTGCATCGACGAGGAACATCGATCGAAGACTTGTGTGAGGAAAACTAATCTTGGATTCCAAATCTGTGCAGTTTGCGACTCACAGCTCTGGTTGGAATGAATTTCCTACAACCCGTGTTTTATTTCTGATACAATTCCTGTAGTTTCTTCTCTATTTTTCCTGGTACGGTGCACTAACTCCCAAACATTCCTTTTTCTTTTTGCAGTGAGAGCTTTCGCTCACTATTTCTCTTCGCCGATGGTGTTTTTTTGTCCACGGTTAAACTAACATAACCTTAGAGACAGTTTCTCGATGACCATTTGCAATTTTAAATGTTCTGGTTACAGATGCAGCTGCCATCCTCTCTCCAATAAAAACGCATCTTTCAAAGGCGCTGCAATCCTGTCCCGATTCCATTCTAATGAGGACTAGATGATTGATGATCATAATTTGCCGTTATACAGTCATAAGGGTACTGGTGGTATATTTGAATATCAAATACTTCCGTGGTTAGGGTTCGTTCAAGTATTACGTAAGCATAGTTTTGCCCATTTTATACTCCCCCTCCCCCTTGTAAGAAAAAATAAGCAAATGCCTGACCCCACTCCTTGATGCTTAATCTCTCTTCAAACTTGAGGGTTGGTCGACATAATGCAACTTTCACAAAAGCAAATTCTCGTAGTGCGATTTTCTAAGCTTTCCAGCGACATCTAGTGACACTAAAAGAAAGCTTAAAATGTGCACAAATGATAGTGCATCGTTCGTGCATCTCTCTGATGCACGAACAGAGAGATCTCTCTGTTCTCTGTAGCTTGAGTTCGCTGTTTATATTAGTTCAGTAGAAAAAGCATTGCAACCACTTCATTCCTGAGGTAAACATATGTGTACCTCTGGAATAAAGAGGTTACGTAATATTTGGTTCTCTAAATTTTTGGTTACCATCATTATAAAACTGTGCATATTTACATATATTACAAAACTATATATATTATACATATATTACAAAACTATATATATTATACATATATTATTAAACTATATATATTATACATATATTATTAAACTATATATACACATTATACTTTCTTTGTCAGCTATCGCCATTATACATATTATTAAACTATATATACATTATACATATATTATTAAAACTATATATAACCATACTAAATTATAAGGGAATAAATAACGATATTTTATTATAAAGTATTTTGTCACATTTCTATTACGTATTAATATTTTTTATGTTGTAAGTAAGTAGTGGATAAATGAAAAGCGGATTTAATAAAATACATTTATTAAAAATAATACATTCATTATAATTTAAAAATACCAGAGGGACCATAGGTGGTCTAGAAGGTGGCCCCCTAGCGAAAAAAGATTGACGGCCAATCACTGGTTTAAATAATTAACTGTGATTATGTGTATTTTATATTTTTCACACGTAGTGTGTTGTACATGCCAGTATTGTAGTTCTGTTAGGGCGGCTATTACTACCTGACTTTGTGCTAGTTTTATTATTTTCTGTGCTTTCTGGTTCTGGTTCAGGCTCCCCTTCCCTGTTGTCAGCAAAAATAAGCAAATCTTAAAACCCTTACCCCAAAAATTCTTACGTAATACTTGAACGGCCCCTTACTACGGTGTAGACTTTACATTGCAATTGTCTATAACTTTACCCGAAAGTTCAGTATTTTTATTTTAAGTTCATTTTTCATTTTAAGTTCATTATTTTTATTTTAAGTTCATTTTTCATTTTAAGTTCATTATTTTTATTTTAAGTTCATTTTTCATTTCAAGTTCAGTTCTCGTCCCTTACTTGTAATGGTTTTTAAGGGTTACATCCTGCCATTTAGTCGTTATTCCCTCCAAACACCGTTTAATTATGCATCGATATTATTAGCTGTCTTTTTATTGTTGTTGTTGATAGGTAACTAGTATAATGACGATAATCGTTGAGAAGCAAAAAGAAGAAATTTAAAATATTTTTCTTATCTGCGAGAAACCATAAACACTGGAAAACTAAGACCATACGCAAAATATAGATTCATCGACCAAGAATGGGTAATAGGAAAAAGGAACAGAAGAGTCGGTACATAGACAGTTAGTGGGATGAATAATATTTTTTGTTATTATCTTTAATTATAGAATTACTCAAGGGCATTATAAATACGCATAATGCACAATATAAACAAAATGTGAGAAGAGTTACCATGCAAAAAGGAAAAGCCTTGTCTTTTAATATATTCACACTTTAGGATGACGTTTAAAATTAATAATTATCGCCAAGAAAAGGTGTAATAACTATCAGTAATAACTAATAGCCAACTATTATTGAGGATAGTCATGATGTGATATTTGTACTCACGTCAAAAAATATAGCTCGCTAATTAAAGACTGCTCAGCTCCTTTCATTAAGCACTTATTATTATATCACTAATAGCCCCTTAGCGACAGATGAAGACAAGCTTTACTTTGAAAAATTTATTCACGAAAGAATAGAAAGTCAGAATGAATGCTAGACTTCATGGCAAGACGCTCTTGCTAATAACCTAATAAAAGAAAGTTAGAAAACTTTCAGAAAACTTGGCAGAAAGAAAAGAAGCAAACGCTTTTAAGATAAAAATTATATATTCCTCTCTTTCTCTCTCCAACTGATCACTTTATTAAAAAAGATTTTTAAAAGATATATAATATTCAAAAAAATTTTTTAGCCCAAAATGCGTACATTTATTGTAGATTGAAAAACCATAAATATTGCATTCGAATATATGTTAAGAAATGTATAAATTAGCAAAAAAATAGCATTAACAAAACTTTACAAAAGAAAGATGATATAATAGGTACCTTTCGTTTAAAAGAAAGAACGATAGGCATTTCTAAGCTGATTGATACATTTATAAAGCAATGTCTTAATAAAAAAATAAATTACTTTTCTCTAAAGATTTCGGACAGAAGTAGAAATCAATATTTAAATCAAGGATTTTAAAATGTAAATTAAAATTAGTATTAAATAAAATTACTAAAATTAAGCAGTATTAAAAATTATATCAAGGAAATAGAAACTCATATTTCTAAAATTTGAAAAACGTTGTTTCCTACAAAATTGTGAGGGAAATAAACTATGTTTAAATTTCTAATTACTTTTCAAAATGAACGTCGGAATCAAATTTTCACTAAAGTTTGCCGTCTTCCTTTGAGAAACGTATCTGATGTCATATTTCAATACGCAAACTCCTTGATAATAAACATAGGCCAAAATCAAAGTAGATTTACGATATAAATGTATTATGCAGTAGACACTTTTACACATTTGAGTAACGAGTTTTCCTACGGTACCACTTTATCACGCACCAAGGAACCTTTAATCAAGGTGACGAGATATCCCACTCTAGAGAAGGAACTCCTTAATTAGGATGACTGTATATCCTGCTCTAGAGATATTCAATCGAACATTCCTTTGTAAACTGAGGGGAGAGAAAGAGACAGAAGTGGAGGAGTCTCTCTAAAAGCGAAGCTTTGATGACAAGTAAGTGACTGAATCAATCACAGTTAAGCCGCGGATACGATTAACGTCATTATTTAATACTTAAGCAGCTTTGATGGAATTGGGCATTAATCTATTTCGTCTAGAAAAAATGACAAAGCCCAGATATTTTGAAGTTTCTTCATAAGCTTTATTGAAATTGACTGAGATCTGGCTTCTCTATTCTAACCAGAAGAGGATAATGCAATTGTGACTTGTTCAGGTAGAAATTAAAGAAGAGCATTGAAAATTCCAATCACTAGGTGAGAAGAATGAAAGGATGGGTTTTACTCTTTTATACATTCTTTTCCACCAGAGTCTGAAAATTTCTTTTTATTTAAAAGAAATTGGAGACAAAATTTTTTATTCCTTTGTGAATGCACTTCTGAATGAAGAAATTCTTATCCGGCATCTCAAGGTAGTTTTAATTCTTTGAAATGATAAAAATGCAAATATGCGTTTCAGCAATTTTTTTTTCTAAAGAAGCAAATTCTTTGTTGTGAAATCTGCGCGTGGTTTCATCCGCATTGAATAAAGGAAAAGAGACTTTTATTTCTTATTGCTATTGCGCTTTGGAAAAATGTTGTGCCACGTTGGTGGTTTAAATGAATTCTTGCATATTTTATGTATATAAAATTCTAAAAACGTATTTCCAAATTTTTACGTGCCTTACGTATTATAATGTTGTAATTTTACACATGTGTATTATATTTTTCAATAGCTTACCCAATTGTGCTATTCCTTTATCAACGAATTTCTCAATATAATTTGAAAATCCTATACACATATGGGAAATGGTACGAGCCTACCAGGACACGAACCTGGAACCTTTCAACTACTTGTTGAATGTTGTACTATTTGAGTTATGGTGCATGATAAATTTTGCACTATATTAAGGTTCATGCAAACACATACATATTGGGGAGCATAGGCAATCATATATACGTATATTACATTAAGGAATCTGCGACAACGTCAGCTATAATTGACAAGTGCAAATATATATAGTTGATTCGATTATTAAGGGAGACAGCTGAAAGTATATACTTATTAAAGCATGAATCCAACGCTAGTATGTTCCCCTTGTGTATGATCTGTAATAAGAGAGAGAAGTTCAGCTTTGATCATAGCTCGAATGGTAGAGTATTCAGCATATAATCGAAATCGTTCTAGGTTCGTGCCCAGGAACAGGGGTGGACTGGGTCGGGGCGCCCTCCAAATACCCAATATATGCGTCCTTTGAGAAGATACAGTCCGCCGCTGGTTCGACTGTATTTATTTATTTTTACAAGTATTTTTAAGCAGTTTAAGTATTGCATTGGGCATCCTAATACATACCATCCAGAGGCGGACTGGGCTGCCGGCCCACCGACCTCCGGACCGGTGCGCCCTCATGGGCAATACGACTCGCGCCTTGAAATGGACAAGAAGTTGCGCCCTCCGAAAATCCATGGTATGCGCCCTTTGAGAAGACCCAGCCCGCATCTGCCCAGGAGGCCTTTTACGTTTTTTATGCGCGTGCATGTGATTTTAAAATTACATGATATGTATTTTCATATCCATTTCTGGGTTATTGACTACTCAGTTGTAAAAACAATACTACGGCTCTTATTAATTTAATATTATCTGATTAAGAATTTGATATATGTACTTTTTTTATATTTGTATATAGTTTTAAACAGTTATTACGCAAAAAGAAGAAATTTTTTAAATTTAAATTTTCATGAAATGAAACGAAGAGCCTTTATATTGTCTTTACTATACAGAGCAAAGGCAATACAATAATAATAAATGATCAGTGGCTGAACCTGAATTTGGTCGCCAAGATGAGGGGGGGGCTTTATGCACTCCACCAGAAACGGTCCTAACATTTTATTTGTGAGTTACAGCTGTATTTGGCGCTGTCCTTATCTGTGATAAATATATAAGTTTTTATATCCTCCTCAATAATTTAATCTACCATATATCATTTCATTTATGGGAAAATATCACAACTCAAAAAATAATATTTTTCAGAACATTGGTTTGAGAATCGTTTTGTCAGATTGACATAATTAATACCTATTACAGTAAAATATAGTATCTTTATAGTGTAAAGGTAGTATATTTAACTTCAGTAACTTATTAATTATTGTAGTTAAATATTTCATTTAATATTTCCAGCAACCAATAATTACTTCAATTTGAAAAGTATCCAAGTTTGATGTAGGACGTTTTTCTGTAAATGGAACAAAATGTCCATTTTATAAGTTTCAGAAAAATAATTAATTAAAAAAACAAGAAAATTTCACAGCTAATTTATAATGCATAATTATAAAGACTATCATAAAATTGGGTAAATATTTTTTTTTGCATTTCTTTAACTCCCTGTACTAATAGATGATGAATCACACCAGGAGACTCAATTTCGATCTACTTTTTTCTAAACAGCTCCAAATTTTTTTCCTTTGTCCTTGCGCCATAAGGGAGGGGAGGGAGGAGGATCAGCGGACAAATCTTTAATAGATAACTTGATTTCAATCAATGTCATGTCTTGATAATATGAAACAAAAATACTTTTCAAGAAGCACTTGCTAACCATATTTGGCCCATTCAACTGTTAATCGTAATTTAATATGACTTATCTATTAAAATTTTTATATACGTATGTGTGTTTATGTATATGTATGTGTATATATGTATATATGGATATATGTATGTTTGTGTGTATGTATGTGTGTATGTTTGTGTGTATTTTTGTGTATGTGTACATATGTATGTGTGCTTGTGTTTATAATTTGTGCACATACATTTCATTTAATGCCTTTTGGGACACTAGTGTCTGCCTGACAAATAACGACTATCCTTTCTCTTACATATATTGTGTCCAGTTATATTGTAAATTTTGCGAGAAGTCCTCCATTGTAGGATGCATAATGACCATTACTGTTCTTGCGCCTTAAATATTTAAATTTGTTTGGTTAATAATTTAGCCTATTATCTTGATATGATACAATTTGATGGTCTTACATATGAAACAATCATAAATTCAGGTTTTGTTTATTATGCAATGGGAATTTCGATGCACCGTGTTGGTTCAGTTGGATGTTTTAAATGTAAATTTTAATATTAAAATATTGGTATTTGATAACAGGCTATTACTCTTCGAAATGATTTTTTGTGTCGTATTCGCTATTTAATTAAACGACTATTATTGTGGTATGGTGCGCCCAGATGGCTTTTGACCATATACGAATTGCTATATATTTTTATATCAAAGTATATTTATATTGAATTACTGTATTTTTATATTATTTATTTATTTTAATATTCTTTTACTATATTTTATAAATGTCATTCCTGAATAGCGGACATATAACCGATTGTGGCTTTGCGGCCCTTGGGGATTCATTCACTGAGCCGGATAATGAATTAACTCTTGATATTAATAACCAATATTACTATCCCTCACAGATTACTTCTCATAATCAAGTTAATAACACATTATTAACCGCTCATATTAATGCATGCAGTATTACTAACAAAGTGGAATTAATTGAAGACTTCATCCTTGGTATAAATCCATCCCCTGACATATTATGTATAACTGAGACCTAGCTCTGCCCAAATTAGGCTCCATCTCTTTTTGATTATGAATCGGTCTCGATTGCACGTGAATTGGGTAGAGGAGGTGGTGTTGTAATGTATGTTAAAAGAAAACATGAGTTTAATTTGATACCTCAATGGACGGGAATCTTCCCGGGGATTGAGATGCTGACATTACAGATTTATGGTATTTTTGTCACTACCATATATCGACCACCTTCTGGTGAATTGGGAGATTTTTTATGTCGTCTTCAGGACCTACTTGCCTTTATTACTTCCTCGAGAAAGAGGTTAATCATCATGGGAGACTTAAATATTGATTTATATACTTCCAATGAAAAATTTGTAAACCATACGCAAGCACAGAGACTATTGGATCAGATCTTCTCATTTGGATTTAATAACTATATTCATAACCCAACTAGAATTACATCACATTCTTGTACAGTTATTGATCACTGTATTACAAACGTTTTAAATCCACAATGTGGCATACTTCTTTATCAGATTAGCGATCATCTTCCCATATTTTCAATTTTTGGTATTTCACAGGGAATATCTAGAAGACATGGTAATCCATCTTTTATTAGAGATTTTTCTGAAATGAATTTACGGACATTTAAAGCAAAGTTACAAAGAGTAAATTGGAATAATTTATATCTCTTGGATAATCCACTACATGCTTATGGATATTTCGTTGATACCTTCAAAAATAATTATGAAGTTTGCTTTCCATTAAAAACAATAAGCAAAACCAAACGTATACGTAAATCATGGATTACAACTGAAATTTTTAGAGAAATAAGGAAGAAAAATAAACTTTACTTCAAATTTTTAAAAGATAAATCACCAACAAAATTTGCTGTTTTTAAGTCATTTCGGAATGAATTGAATACTAAAATAAAACGTGCGAAA
>QLNU02003225.1:78801358-78839096 GCA_006491805.2 Dysdera silvatica
TACTGAGATCCACTCTTGATTAATCTTAAGATCTAGCATTAATATCACAAAAAAAGAAAAATTGAACATGATAAACAATGTACTAAAATTGAAAATTGTAGTTAATTATTAGTTTGTATCAAAGTAACAGCATACACATTAAAATCCTTAAATTCTCATTATTAAAAAAAATTCCTAAAATCCCGAGACATATAAAGCATTGTACAGCATATTGCTTATAATATATCTCAATACACACAGTGGCGCCGATTTCGTGCGTTCGAGGCACTTTTTGAACCCTCTAATATTTTTGCTCGTTGGGAAAATACGCGAACGAAAATATATACACATTTTCGTCATCAATTCCTCAAGGTCTTCATTATTTATATCCTGTTCCCTGAACCTTTCATTAAAGAAAATTCTTCATTTTGTCTGGGTTCATAGAAAATACAAAAGTTTAGTCTGTAGCTCTACACACAGAGACGAGAATCTTTAGCGGCCATAGTGATAAAGGCGAAATTACGTTGTCCAGTAAGTTGACTCACCTTATCTTTCAACAGCTGGGAGATCCACACTTATCTTTACTTTTTACTTTGCTTTGTCTCCCAAACATCCCTGGAGCACCAGGAGAATCTAGCCTTTTTTTTTCCAGTCAATTTCTTTTTAAGGAGAGACGGAGTGGGGGGGGTACTGAACACATCTGAGTATTTTGGCAGCAATCGTAAAACTATAAATGGTGTATGCATTTAGGGGGCATTAAATAATTATCTAAAGAAAAAATATTTTTCTTTAATAACCTATAATTTACTTCATTTTAATATTTCAAGTATCTTATTGTATATATCAGATAATCTGATAATGAAATTTAACTTACTCTTAAATCCTTTGAAAAACGCGCCCGTCATTTGATTTAAAATTTTCGAAATCTCACGATAATTTTCCAAGTCGGCGTTTATGCACACACATATGTACATGTGTGTGTTCTCGTAATTTTAATTAATATGGTTTATTATGATTATATACTACATCTGTTGAATTCATATACTTGGAAAGTTTAATACGTTTGCCCAAAATGAGGGAAAACCTACTCGTAAAAAAATAGTTTAAAAATGGTTAATTGACAAGAAATTACTTAGGCAGAAATGATGTATTTCAAAAAGTCGATGTTATGACTTCAGATTTATTTGATTTTTTCAATGTACAGTGACGTATTGGTGGCATCTAGCACTACTTAACATGACCATCAATAATACTATCTAAATTTTTGACGTCTTTGTTTTTCATCGATTTTGATTAATAACCTGAAAAAGTGAATAATGGTATGTTTCGAGATCTAATCGATTCAAGGCTTTTGGAGTATTTGAAATGTTTTCCGTGAAGGAACGCTATTATTGTTTTATATTAATTAATAATCATATATATAATTTAAATAGCGTGTTCTGTTACTTAGTGTAATTTTATGGTGAATAGTATTATCAAATTTTAAATATTATACATGTATGCATAGGCTTAACTTGGGGGTTAAATATAGCGTAAATGGAGCAAAAAACATAAAACTGTATGGAAAATATTTTTTTGATACGATTTTGCCTCTTTTCTAAAAAAACGGGGGTGGAGGGCACTTACCCTCCCTCACCCTCATTAAATTACGCCAATGTTGCCAATGTTGCGCCAATGTTACGCCAATGTTGCGGACTGAAACAATTATTGTAATTAACATATTGCGGACGAACTATAAACGAACTATATCAAAACGCAGGCGTAAAGTGGTAATGCGTCGTATGTATAAAGCCCGTTAGTTCGATGTGTAAGGCGTAGCAGTAGTATTATTTCGTCTTAAATTTATTTTTGTTAAGTTTCTCGTTTAATATATTTTAAATTTATTATTATGTTTCATTAATAAATGGTTATTGTTGATTAAGAATGGAGCTAGATAATTGATATATAATATGGACATCAACGAAGGGTAAACTAGTAGCAGCAAATATATAGTGATATGAGGTAATGTTACACTTATAATCCATCACCTATAAATATGTCGAAATAAAGCGAAAATAAAAACACATATTTAAATTAGCGTTTCTGAATTTGATTCACGTACTATATTTTCGTGTCCTCCAAAATATGATTTTCACCATGTCGACATGACGTGTGAATTGAAGAGAAACTTCTTGTGACATTGCAAATTGTTATAAAAAAGCTAATAACACGTAGAATAAAGTTGAACTAGTAACCATTAATTTATTGGATTGCTAGTACGCCCAATTAAGCCATTATAGTCTGCCATATATGGGGCATAGAGTTTAAGGTTCCAAAGAACTCTTGAGACTTAGAAGACAGCCCCGCCCCCCCCGATTAGTGTCCTTAAAGGCTCTGCCAAGATGTTTGTGTAGTATTAATAATGGTGTCATTACATCACAGTGATGGTTATTAGATTTCTGTCTCCATCTATTTCTAATAGTTTCTCTTTAGAAGAGATGAAAAGCCAAGCCATCGAGAGTTTGTGGGGTGGATGTTCCAAGCTAAAGAGCTGAATTTGTAATCACGGAGGTTAAAAAATAAAGTAAATTTCTATATAAAACGATTGCCAACTATAAATTAAATTTTTTGAATTTTTTAATATTTGTATAATTTCATCGCGTTTTCAATGATTCTAAAGATTGTTGTGCCATATATAATATAGGAATTCACCAATCGTTGAAACATCTCATTTTATACACATGATGAACTGAAGTCGAAATAGTGTCAATAATTTTTTTATGATTTAATAAAAATGAATTTTATAGTCGTGTTATAGTAGAGGACTCTCGATAATCCGACAATTTTTTGCATAGAGGAATACCGACTTATCGAAAGTGCATAAAAAATATAATTTTTAATTAAATCTCCTGGAAAAATGCTTCCACGTGACGTCACATAGAAGAATAACCTCGCCCCTTTTACGTTAGAACCCGAGGCTGGATTATTAAGCGACCAGACTATCGGGTGACGGATGAGTGAGAGTTTACTCTATATTCCTTTGTGAAAATAAATAAAGCTCTGCCATTTACACAATCAGTAGTTGAGTTATAAAGTAACTGATCTTCGAATGGAACATATTTTTGTGTCTATGAAGCATTTCATTCGAAAAAGCCTTAAAAAATTGTTCCGACACAATTTTGGCTCTAATTCTACCACATATTAATATTTTGCAAACAGAAATTTTTATGGTTCATGTTTTGGAAAGAAAAGCTAATATTTTGATAATCTCAACTTTTAGTAAGTTTGACTCAAATATTAAATACATAAATTTTAGTATTTTTGTTAACTAATCTACCAATTTACCAGTTTTAAATGATCGTATTAGAGTTTATTATCGTTTGTGCTTAAATACAACATCTCACAATTCTGCATTTTGATTTAAGGCCTTCATTATAAAAACAGTTCCGAATTAAGATATACATGGGCTGGGAGCTTGAACCTTGGGCTGGGAGGATAAATTGAGCGCGTAAAGCATGTGACACTTGCAATGTTCAGTCCATAAATAAGGGTTTTTCTTTGAAGTTCGTTATTTCAATATTCAAGTTAATTAGTAACGAAAATTTCCAGACAACACTGTAAATAAACATGATTATAATATAACGTTTAAACACAAATACTACCAAGACTATAGGGACCCCAAATTCGTGGCACTCTGGGCCCCGGGCCCAGTTGGCCTACAGGTAAATCCGGCGCTGTATAAGAGAAGCTCTTCACTATTTTTTACATCGTTGGGCAATCTTATATGCTGTTGTTTCTGCTCCTATGAAGATTGAAACGAACTTTTTCAACACCAGTTGAAGAATATTTTTAGGCAGGTATATTTTTAAGAGCAAACCCCTACCAAAAAAACTGCTGACCAACTGAAAAATCTTCCCTTTTTCAAATTCCTATACCAAAAAATATTTCTTTCAACCTCATCTATTAAAAACGATTTTCCTTCCATACACTGGCACAGACGAACGGGTCAAAATGCGGAGCCAAGGAAGAAAGGAGGTCACGAATTGTGAAAGTGAAGAGAGAAAAGTATTTTTACCTTTTCAAGATTTTTTCCATTTTTTTTTAACTTTCCAATGCATAGAATATATTTGCACTTTAGCATTTATTTGCTTGCAGATAGATAGTTTATTCAATTTTATTTATATGCATCTTATATCTATGCGATATTACTATTCCATACGTGGGGGTTTCTGAACAAATAAATAACATATAGAAATATATAATATGTAAAGAAGAGGATATATAGAATAATATATAGAAAATATATAAATAATAATATATAGAGAATATATGAATAATAATATATAGAGAATATATAAATAATAATATATAGAAAATATATGAATAATAATATATAGAGAATATATAAATAATAATATACAGAGAGTACATAAATAATAGATCACTATTTGCAATTTACATAACACAATGTAAATATGACTAAAATTTGTGACTAAATATTATTCCTCATTCTTTATAAATCGGTAACAAAAATACTCGCAATATTATAGACATAATATCCATATATAGGCCGATTAGAATTACATTGACAATAGACCCAAATATAGATCTATATATATATAGGCCTGTTCCGAATCTCAATTCTAAGAAATGTTTTCCATTATCTATAAAGATATTATCTACAAGGAACCCCAAATAAACTCCACTTTCAGAACTCTCCAGTGATAATGAAAAGAATAAAATATATATATTAGTCTTTTAAATGTAGTTCTGAATTTCATTTGACGCTGAATTAAATTTAGCCGCTTTTAAAGCGCGATAACTAAATTTAATTTGACGCTAATGGATTCAGGCGCAAATCTCATCAGCAGGATGAATATTTTAAATGTTTCAGGCTTTGAAGTTTATGGTACAGATTTTGGACCGAATATTGATTGATAAAAAGTCACCAATTTGCATCGCCAAATAAGCCACTAATCAATGTTAAGAATTAATAAAAACTGGAGTAAATGGAAAATAAATTAAAGAGAAGAAGAAAAATAATTGTAAAACCACTTTTGAAAGGCTTAAAAAATGAATAAGGAAGGAATGTCATTTCACGTTTGGCGGTGGTTTTAGCGATTACTCCACCATGGCGTCAGTTGACCCTTGTACCGTATTTTAACCACATTATAATTTCCAATGATTTTTTAATTGAAATTTCGTAAACCAAAGATTTGTTTTCAGCTTATAGATGAAGTATATAAGTTACTTTTAAAAAGAAGAAACAGAAACTCAGAAAGACTGAAACAACGTATTTTAAATACAGTATCCATATTGGCACAATTAATACATTTAATAAAATATATCGATTGCATGAAATTCATTCGATTATCGGACATCGATCCAACCTTATCTGGAAATACAGTGCCACTCGCTCGGCCAACTTTTCCAACATTCATATATGCACACAAACACACAAACGCATGAAATTTTTATCTTTCCGATATATTTTGTTTATTATTTCCTTTTTTAAGGCGGGATTTCTTTTCAGAATTACGTGGATTTTGTATTAGTTACTTAGAAATCTTTTACAGCAATCGATTACGGAAAATATTTAATTAAAGATAGTTAAATTTTTTATAATTTCTTATCGCGTATCGAAAGGGGTTTATTAACGTAATAATTTTTTATGTTAGGAGTGCGGTAATTTTATCTTTTCGTTCATGAAAATAAACGTTTTCAGAAAAAAAGTAATAAATACAAAAATAATAGCGAAAATTATTTTGCAAATGCAATTACAAATGCTCGAGAATTAAATTTTATACCATAGAAGTTTTTAACAAAGAAAACTGCAATTTTTTCTGTACCATCTCTTTTTCATGATATAAACCCCAAAAACATGTCTTGTTTTTACACACACGTATTCCTTTATTTGGAAAAGTATATTAAGAGAGTTAGTTAAAATCCCCAAGCAACATAAAAAAGGAAACACTGACGTTATTTATAACGTTTTATATTTTTAAGAAGAAGTTTTGAAAAAATAGGAGATATTTAAACCTTGAATTTTTTTTTTAAAAGATCATTATTCTTGATTTGAATTTCTCTTTCTATGAACCTAATTTTAAGAATTCAACCTTAGAAATAAGATATGCTCTCATTTTTCATAATTACTTTTGTTATTACTCGGTTATTTTTGAAATATAATTACTTACCTACCTCTTGTGAGTAATTGAAGTATAAAATGGATTATTTGCCACCACAAAAACCGGAAGTTTTCTTCTCTTCGTTACCGAATCATTAATAGCAGAAGCTTATAGAATTCAGAAAGCATTCATCAAAGAAAATTTTACTCATTTCAAACAAATAAAACTAATTTATATATTTCAAAAGAAAAATGGGATTATCATAATCGCTTGAATTTTTTGAACACTTTGTAACATTGATGATTGTAACATTTGATGTAGTTTTCAACAAATTTATATTTTCTTTTAACAAACGTTCGAATTATAACGATTAATTATATAAAGTAATACGTCATAGACAGGGCTTAATTTCTAACAAAAAAAGTGCAGGAGCCCTAATATTATGATAAATCGATTAAAAAATTGAATGGCTGCAAAAGAATCGATAAATCATATCAATTGTTTATGTTCATTTTTATGGACAACAAAATGCTTGACCTTAATCTCAAATTTATTACTTTTTCATGACAGCGTCCGTTTTGTGGCTCCGGCTAATATTTAAATAATCGCCAAAAATGAAGAAGTACCGGAATCGGGCTCTGGTGAGCTTTCGCCCAATTTAAGCCCTGGTTGTAGATAAAGATGTCTGGCGAGTTTTATTCAATTTTTCTATGAAATTTATTTTTCCCCCCGGATGAATGCTGTATGTCTTTCGTCTTGAAAACAAAACAAGCAAGATCCAACTAGAGTCTAAGCATGAGTGTAAAAAATATTAGCCATTTCTATTCTCCACGAAAAATTATAAAAACATGCTTCAGTGGCTTTATTTGTTGAGTGTTTGGCACTTGTGTTGGCCTTAAGAAAGGTAATACATAGCTGATAAACCTTAAAAACGAAAGAAATGGGTTATCTTCATGGGCGCTCATATGGTTACTTTTAGTGGGGGGAGGGGTATTTGAGAAAAATTATTACCTGTGGCTCAAGGCTGTCAAACATTTTAGTGAATGTACAAGATACCAAAAGGCTACAAAAATAATTGATACTGCTTGACAATTAGTAGTAAGCTAAAAAGTACCTTATTTTAAAATGTGACTGTAAATTTTTTTAAAGTAAATGCATATCGGAATCAGGGAAATCAAATTTTTGAACACTTAGGGGGGCCTGGAGCCCCCTTCCCCCCCACATGGGCGCCCATGGGCATCTTTCCTGTGTCCTGGTCGCGGAACAGGTTAAGGCACTCCTGGTAATACGATGCATCCCAGGTTCAACTCTTGGCTAGAACAATTCCTCTTTTTACATAAAAAGGTTAAACACTGGTAAAATAGCAATGAAAAAGATCACTCAAGCTTTCGGACGCATCAGCAGCAGTCCTTCATCAGGAGTAATGACGATGTTATGTTTCTGTCTCTTTTTTATACTTGAAATTTCTGGAAAACCCTTCATCAGAGTAGTCCCGCAGAATGGAAAATTTTATTTCTATTCCTCTTTTTCTTCTTTACTAAAAAAAAAAAAGTTTTGGTTTAAGCTTAGAAGTGGGTGCCAAAACTCATTAGCCATATTACCGTTTGAACTTGCGCAGTTCTTATAATAAACAGAAAATCTGGATTATCGTTGATTGAGAGTTTTCTAGATAATTAGTCATTGATAAACTGTGCCCAGCCATTTATGGCAATTATGCTGCTTAGATACATCATGTTTCCATAAACGATCGATGATGCTACAGCTAAACTATTTGGGGTGAAAATACCTCTTTCTACAATTTGTAAATTGAATTAAAAAAACAACAACAGATGATTGGTTGGAGTGATGGGCAGTATTTTATAGTATAAGTGCCAGTATCTCTGAAGGTCAGGCGCTTTCAAACTGGGTTTCGCGGCTTCTTGGAGACACGAGCTTCGGTAAAAAAGAACAGTAACAATTATTTCCTGCCTAAATTCCTTTTTTTTTTTAGTAATTTCAATTCGTCCGGGTTCTTTCAGTGCGAAATGTTATTCCCTTTAATAAAATATATTTAGAATTAAAATAAACAATTGGTCAAACTGCTATATGTGTGCCTTATGTCTGAAAATATTAGTTTACAGCGTTCGTTACTCTCAAGAATGTCTTCCTAAGAACAAGAAGATTTGGTGCAGATTATAATTTTGCACTATTTTCTATTATTAGAGAAAATTAAATTTTTATTAATCGTAGCAGGATTTAATTAGCAAAAATAATTAATCAGAAGACGCAAAATTTTTCAGCAGAGTTACGGCGAATCCATTTGTAACTCCACAGAATGAAATCACATCGAATAAAAAATTGTAACTCGCTCGCGAACGGAAATCTTTCAAATTTAATTTTTGAAAATGTATAATATATTAAATACAGTACATGAAATCTTTAAATAAGTCAGAGCTGTAAAAAAATTTTTACGAGATAAAATTTTGTTACCATAAAACCCCCCTCTTTTGTCATAAAAAACACTTTTTATGTAATTTTGTGCACCGACCGGGCGTAAAGGTTACTATATATTTTTAAAATAGTTACCTAATTACTGCAATTATAAACAGGTACAACAATTATGAAGTATGATGTGAATGATTATATACAGGGCCGTTTCTGGCGTGAATGCAGAAGATGTTCCCGCACTCGACCGACAAATCTCAGGGGTAGTCGCAGATGGTTTATTATATTATTTTTGACCTTTAATAATAATAATAATAAAAATATAATATATCAAGGATTTTTATTTTATGAAAATAGGAGTTAACGAAAATTTTTCTTTTGCATGACAGTTATTACAAATAAAATTGGGAACCCAAGTATTAGTAGCTCAGACTAGAGTTATGTTTGTTTAGGTGGAAAAGGGCGCCGTCCTCATCCAGGGTTCAAACCACGGTCCCCACGTTGAGCCCGAGGTGTCTTGACCTACTAGACGGATGAGAACAAGAACAAACGCATTTTTCTCCGTATATGAGGATGTAAGATATTATTACCCTTCACAGGGATAACACAATTGCCAAATAATGGTCAACACACAAAGCCTCCTGGGCGAGATTTTTTGTGAGTTTTTCGTGGGGGATTTTTTATTACAAATAAAATTTGACACCCACGTATATCCGGGATGAGGACGGCATCTTTTTTCTCCTAAACAAAAATAGCTCTAGTTTGAGCTACTAATACGTGGGTGTCAAATTTATTTGTAACAAAATATCCCCCACTCACAAAAATATCTCACTTGCAATGGATTTAATATAGTGATGACAATATTGGCAGTGTGTTATCTAATGAAATAATACAACATAATATGGAGAAAAAGCATTTGATCTTGTTCTATGTTCATCCTAGTTAGTCAAGACACAAATCAGGACCTGGTTCAAAGATCAGGATGGGGACGGAAATATCTTTTCTCCTAAACAGCAAACACAACTCTGAATCTGAGCTACTGTCCCCAATGGTCTCAAATTACATTTGAAATAAATTACGAAAAACTCAAAAAAATCTCACCTCAGTGGCTTTGTGTGTTGACCAATATTTGGAAATTGTGTTATCCCTGTGAAGGGTAATAATATCTTACAACTTAATATATGGAGAAAAGAGCGTTTGTTCTTGTTCTCATTCGTCTAGTAGGTCAAGACACCGCGGGCTCAACGCGGGGACCCTGGTTCGAATCCGGGATGAGGACGGCGTCTCTTTTTCTTCTAAACAAAAATAGCTCTAGTTTGAGCTACTAATACGTGGGTGTCAAATTTATTTGTAATAAAAAATCCCCCACGAAAAACTCACAAAAATCTCGCCCCGATGGCTTTGTGTGTTGACCAATATTTGGCAATTGTGTTATCCCTGTGAAGGGTAATAATATCTTGCATGACAATTGTTTCAAACTATGTATATATATATATATTGATTAGAGATGAGTTCGAACTCAATTTTCAAAGCCTGAGCCCGAAGACATGCAATTTGAGGCCGTCCGAGCCCGAAATACTTTGTGGAAATTTGAATCCGTCCGAGCCCGAAATATTTTGTGGAAATTTGAGCCCGAGCCCAAAATACTTTGTCGAAATTTGAGCCCAAGCCAGAAACTTCAATATAGAAAAGCCAGTTTCCGGCTTCAGTTACATCCGTCTTGTGAGCCCGTTTCGGGCCCGGGCTCGGCCTGAGCTCGTCTCATCTCTAATACAGACATGAAAGCAAACACTTAAGTATTAAATTCTAAATGAAATAATATTAAATTAGTAAGACCGGTAAGATATTGTTCTTTAATCAGGGCAGTGAGATATTGTTCTTTAATCAGGGCGGTGAGATATTGTTTTGCACCAGGGCAGTTAAGAAACCGGGAGCGACCTCGTTTGTAGATCCCATCTTTCACTCACTCTTTGCTTTACATCCGCCTAAGAGAAAGTGCTGGAAAAGATTTGCTTAATCACCCTTAACGAAAACATTTCAAATTTCAAAACTTTCTATAAAATAAATATAGAGTACTTCCTCAAAGGAACGTTTTTACGTTTCTCCTATTCCGTAAAAATAGCAGAAATAAGAGTTAAACTGCAGAAATAAAGGCCTTTGATCAAGGGTTTTACGTTTAAATTACTTTTGCTGCGCTCCTTCATGTGTAGTGTGTTTAGACGTGTTGGAAATAAATGGACAAGAATTTCTGCATTCATTTTATTACTCTTAACCCATAAAAATAATTTAATACTTTTTATATTTTTGAACATACATCGTAATTAAAATTAATTTGCACACAGTCCTTTTCTTCAGTTGCAAAACCAATAACGAAAAATCAGATATTCAATGAACAAAGAAGATGTAATCTCCAGGAATAGAGACATAGAGAGAGAAGCTAGGAGGAGGGTATATTATTTATAATTTCAATAATTTTCTTTTAATATATATAATAATGTATTTATTATGATATTTATAATAACCATTCATAGCACTTTTCTGTACAAAACTTCGATTAATTTACTCCAATCACTATAACTCCAATTACTATCCAATAACTATCAATTTTAAATACAACAATTTGTTCTAACACGCGCAATGGCTAATCCAGATGTTGTTGGGGGTTCTGGGGCTTCACCGAAAATTTTTATTTGATTTAACTATTTTTAAACCATTTAATAGTTTAAAGAAGTTTAGGTAAATGTTGTTATATTACTAGCCTTCCTTTATACTCACCAAAATAGTTAATTTACATAAATAATTAATTTTTTTATTTATTATATTTTATTTATAAAAGATATATACAATAACAAAAACGACAATTTATAATGTAATTAATGGAACACGTTCAAACTTAAACTACAAAAATATTGCAATTGTTTTACTTTTTTATAACAAACAACTTTTAAAAAATATTAAGTTTAATAATTTGTATTACTTATTTGGCAATATAACAAGCAATAAAAAGTTATACGTGGGTAATGAAACTATTGTAGTTTAGTGTTGTCATCTTAAGTTATTAAAGTTAAGCCATCTTAAGTTATTAAAGTTAAGCCATCTTAGGTTATTAAAGTTACCCATCTTGGTTTCTTTGAAAATTTGTCAATCACTTTATTTACACCAATATGAATATTTTTGTGGGTGTGTATTAAAAGTTTCTCTTCTGTCATCCGCGTTCGAAGGCAAGTTTGAAGGCGCTTCAACGATAAAAAACTACGTTTTGCTGAAGCAACACTTACTGTAAACGTAGATTAAAGGGCGAGAAGCTTGTAGATTGATCAAAAAACGTTTGGATCGTATTTCTCGAAGACTTGAAGACTTTGGACGCCAGTGTAAGTTTTTTGTTTATTACAGTCGTAACAAACAACACATAAAATATTCTTCATCGTCTTTATTTTCCTATTTAACCCTAGGGGGGGGCAATCGCCCCCTCCACCCCTCGCTGGATCCGCCAATGAACACGCGTCATATCATCATGGACGTCAGAGTATTAACTCATGGTTGAAGTCTTAACTTACCGTTAATAACGAAACTTACATTTCAAACTACCATGACTACCTCTATAAAATTAAAGTTCATATTTCGGTTTATATAATAACCTTTAAGATAACGAGAATATATTCACAAGTTACCAGATTCACTTTTTGGATCTCGAGTACTCTTTTACAGGTTATCGAAAGCATTTAGTTTCCGAGGTGTACTCACTTTCAGGCTATGATTACCATCTTCTAATTCTCGAGAATTTTAATTTTTAGTTTGCTCAAACCTCGTTTGGCGAATCTCATTTCCTCTCACGGTTTACCACAATATCGCTAGAAGTTAGAGAATTCACATATATTTACAGGTTTCCTAGATTGACTACAGGATTCCAATTTACATTTTCTGAATTGCCGTAACCATGTTTTGTGTTTTGAAGGCTCCTTTGGCACTTAACTGTAATTATTAGTAAGAAAATCAAATACGTTCTAAGCGTTTAAGTTGTAGTAACCGTTAATTGTAAAACTAGTGCTTTCTAATCCATTAATATACACTCATAAAGCTCATTAGGGACAATTATAGAGTTATAAATTAGGTTTGCAGAGATAAAACACCATACATATTTATATGTGGGTATAAAACATTATATCGCAATGGGAGTTATGACCCAACTTCCCTCCATCAGCCTCCATCAGCATGCGAAAGTGTTGTAGTCAAGGTTGCGATAATTACTTCTAAAATGCCAAATTGTTGCTTTAGGTACTAGATTTCCCCGTGCATCGAATATTTTTTACAGCGAATTTTAATAATCTTTGGAATCTGGAGTCTCTATTTATCTCTCCTCTTTTTAATATTGATTAAAAAAAATGCCAAGTGATGTTGGCATAAATAAAAAAAATTCACGGAAACAAATAAACATTATTCAAAGAAATATGATGATAAAGATTTTCCAAAACCCCACGATTCCTTTTTTTTTTTGAGGCATATATGTTCTGCCATTTTTTTTAAACGATATTTTATGTAATTTTTGCTTGTTTTACTCTAGTTATGCTAATATGGTTTACAGAATCAGTGTTGCTGGAAACTTAATGTTTTACCATAATTATAACATCGGCAATTAATACTTCTAAACTGACCCATCTTGAACAGACATTCGTAAGCTGAATCACTTTAGTTTGAATTGCTTCAAACAAGATTCTTGTCACTTTAATTGTGTCTCGCTGTCGATTTAGAAGTAGCGTGAAAAATCGATTTTTTTCACTTTTCAAGCCCCTGGCTCGTTTGGGCGTTTGCTTACGTCTCTTAAACGGAAATTACGATTTTTGGAATAAAAGGAAAAACAAAAGAAAGAAAACTAAATACTTTTCTCGGCTTTGTTCGGAAAAATCCCGGAAGCAATCGCTTTTCCGACTTATGTTTTAAGTGGTAATTGTGTAGTCCTAAGGGGTATTAGCAGCTGTATGATGTGTGTTTACGGAAAAGGCAATAAACTTGAGAAGTTTTCCGCTTAAATTTGTTTTCTGTACAGCTGTACAGCTCCTTTGAGAACACTTAGTTTTGCTGTTTCGCAAGAAAAGGTATCTTTATGTTAAATCTGGTTTTGTCTCTATCTCGCTAGCTTTGATGAAAGAACTTTTTTTGGGAAGTTTTAGGTGTTTGCAGTACAGAAACCGTATGAGATAATACGGACGTGGAACAGTGTATTCAATCAGTTTTGACCAGAATTCTGACAACTGATGAACGGTATAGTTTATTGTCTGAATGTGTATAAAAGATTATTTAATAATTTTTTCTTGATGAAATAATAATGAATATACAAAATTATTAGCCATACATTGATTATTAACACTGGTCGGCACACAAGATGCTTCCGAAACAAAACTTGTTGAATTTAAGGTGCTGTATTAACACCTTAAAATCAGGAAAATGGGATTATTCCCCGTTACTAAATAGTTGGGTATTTCATGTTTTACATGTCATGTTCATGTTTTAAACAGTCTCCCGACACGCTGGTTGAAAATCGCTGGTGTAATTCAATAAATATTATTTATTATATTTGTTTTCTATACTATATACTTCAGTATTTTTTAAAAAAATTAATTTAAAGAATTGGACAAGTACTGTGTATTTAGTGTGGCTATAAATATAATTTAATACAGTAATTAAATTCATTATAATTAAGTATGCAGACAACGGTTGGTGAAAAATACTTCGCATTTTTTACAAATATTTTAATAACTATATAATAATAATATATATTTATAATTTAATATTTTAATTTTTTTTACAAAGTACATTAATAAGCAAAAACACAATCAATAACAGTCGTACATTCAAAATTTTTTGAATGTACAAAGTGTGTTATTATTGTTTTTTATAATAATACAAATAACTATATTTTTATTTATTTTTGAAACCACAACGTTTAATACTTTTTACTATCAAAACAATTTATAGAACTCTAAACTGTATTACTGTACTATGATTTTAAACATATATCGTTTACAATGACCGAATTTGCACGATACCTTGGAGGTCGTTACATAATCGATTTTTATCGTAATTTGAAATTTATACAACATTGACATGAGTACAAGACAAACTTTTCGCAGTAAAAAAAACGAAGTAATTAACTTTAAGTATTATTACACTTATTGAGGGTTTGGCCTGATAGAAAATCACTACAGATGTAATAAAAATATGACTATCAATCGATGTCCGAACCGAAAAAATCTAAGAAAGTATGAGGCAAAAACGATGAAAGGCTTGGGAATAGCCTTTTTCAAAGTCACCAAAATTTGTATTCTAACATGCTTTCTTTAATAATAAGAGAGTTAATTAAAAATATGACGTAGAAGATACACTTCATCAGAAATAAATCCTTAAAATTTTATGAATTAAGAATCCTTTCGATGAAGATTGAATTAAAACCATTTACAAAGTGAAAATATTCAAAGTGATTAAGTTTCTTAGAATAAATAAAACATTGTTTTTAATCCTTAACTGACGAAATAAAATAACGTACCACAGGTATTTTTAAGGAAATGCTCTTATCAAAGTATTATTTTAGAAATACACGCTTAGGGAAGTTGAAAACTCCAAATCCCTCCGGCAATTAACGGTGACCTGGAAATAAACAAACCGTGAAAAACTACATAAAAACGAAAATGATTAAATTTGTCATCTTTATCCTGAAAATATTATTGCGTCAAATACATAATTAATAAAGTAAAATTATTTAAAAAGATTAAGGTATTTTTAAATTAAAATACTAAAAAATCCACAAAAATTGCGTATCGTTTGGGGTCACTATAATTTTACTATTTCAATTACAATACTGAATTCTAACTGCGGGAATGAGCCCCTCCTATTAATGATGATAACACTAGATCCTAGGTGTGTAAGAAGCGATTCGATTTAAGATTCCCTAGGGGTCGTTCATGTAATACATAAGCATCCTTGGGGGGAGTTTGAGATTTGCTTATTTTTGGTGACAACGGGGAGGGGAGACGTCTGAAAAATGCTTACTTAAGACACGGAAAATAACAAAACCAGCACATAGTCACGAAGTAACAGCCGCCCTGACAGAACTACAATACTGGGATGCACGACACACTACGAGTAAAAGATATAAAATACACGTAATCACAGTTAAATATTTAATTATTTAAACCAGTGGCTGGCTGTCAACCCTTTTTCGTTTGGGGACCACCTTCTAGATTCCCAGTGAGCCCCCTGATGGTTTTAAATTAAAACGAACGTATTATTTTTAATAAATGCATTTTATCAAATCCGCTTCTTATTTATCCACTATTTGCTTATAACATAAGATTAATACGTAATAAAATGCGACAAAATACTTTATAATAAAATATTATATTATTATATATATTGTGTGTAAATATTATATTATTGATCTTTATATCTTAATATGTATAATATACGTATACAGTTTAATAATATATGCATAATATGTATAGCTTAATAAATAATATATATAGTTTACTAATATGTGTACAATATATATACATATTTGTAAATATAGATAACCAAAATCTTACGTAAGCATGAAGGGGGAGGAAGACATTTGTTTATTTTTTTCTTATAAGGGAGTACAAAATGGCCAGAAATGTGCCTACGTAATATTTGAACGGCCCCCCTATTAATAATGATAACATTAGATCCTAGGTGAAGAAAAGATTAGATTTAAGATTCCTTATTAATGATAATAACCTTATATTCTAAATAGGGAAATGATATTTAAAATTTCCCAATACATAGGAAATATTTTATATTTTAATATAATAATGATAATTTTCATTCAACCCGATATACAACATTTAGTGATACACAGTTTGAGCAGTATAAAAGTTACAGCAATGTAGGAGTAGAGCTGTGTTAAATTATTTTAGGCTTTGGGTTAGAAATGGAAGAGAATATAAAGCCGAAGCTTGTTCCGAGATTCTCCTCCAGAATGCGGTGATGTTGACAAGAGAGAGGGTAAATTTTCATATTTCTGAATTATGCTTATTTTAAAGAGTTCAGTTGTTGTATATCTTTGGTAGAAGGACGTAGAAACTCTGTAATAACTTAAGAACAGACTAAGTGTCGTTCTTGCGAATTAATGAATAAGAAGTATTAGTGTCAATTAGGTGACTTGTAGGATTTTTAGTGGACTTCATTTGAGAAAATTGTGATACACACATGGATAAAACTTGTGAAATTATCTGTTTATCAAAATGCTAGCCAAAAGGATATCTGAGAGCCAGCATGTGTAATCAGAAATTTTGATTAAAAAATGTTAAAACTTTAGTGCAACAACTGTTGAAATGTTAGTATAACAAATAATAAAATGTTAGTACAACAAATGTTAAACTGTCAGTACAACACATGTTAATTAACAAGTTAATTGTACTATTAAGAATCATATATATGAAATTAACCCATTATAGAAGAGATTATAGATTAAAAATATTATAGGACTTGGGTCCAAAATGCAGAATATCTTTAAGAGGAAAAGGAGGGTAGAGGTTCCATTCAATAGATGTTACGATTTTTCCTTAGGGGAAAAAACGCAAATGTCGTTGATTCTTTATGGCACACATTTCAGAATACGTTTAATGGATAAACGTTTCAGAAAAACAAAAGCAATTATTTTACGGATAATGATACGTGTATCAATAAAGATTTATTAACAAAAATTAATTTAAATAATACCAACAAAGCAATTGGTAATTGGCTAAATATCTACCTTCATTAGCTAAAGTCAAAAGTAAATAAATCTTCAGGAGTCACTGAATTATGATTCTTTTTAGTGAATCAGTTATATAATTCCGATTTATTTTAACGATATGCATTATAGAGCTTTGCGTGATATAACGCCGCGTCTGTTTATTAAAAACACTTAACGTTTCACTCCGTGCTATGCGGAGCATCCTCAGAAGCAACAGCCGACCAAGTTTCCCTCTGCAAAATGCAAGACTTTCGCTTGGTTGCTTGGCAGAAAAAATAAAAACGAAAAGCTTCTGAAGATTCTCCGCGTAGAACGGAGTAAAATGTTAAATGTTTTTAATAAACAGACGCGGCTGAATATCCCGCAAAGCTCTATAATGTATATTAATAGACGCCGTGAAAGTATTTATTTTAGCGAGTTAACTCCATTCACTTATTCTTCGCGGACAATTAACTCGCGCATCAGCTAGGTATAGATATAATGTGATTTATTACTGTATTGTGATATAAAGTGCATTATGGTTATGCTGCGATAAAATGATATTTCTGATTATGTTATTCTGTGCTTTATGAAAATGTTGTGATATAAAATGATTATATTATGCTGTGCTTTATGAAAATGTCATGATATAACATGATTATCATATGATATAACATGGTTATGATGTAATATAACATGATTACGATACGATATAATATGATTAGGATATGATATAACATGATTAGGATATGATATAACCTGATTATATAATATGACATAACATGATATAACATGATTTAATATTACATAATATAATATAACATGCAATATTTTATAATTATAACCCAATAATATAGAATGACAACACGAGATTTTGGTGACAACTCTTATTTAGAAACGGATGTAATATTTAAAAAGCCAATATTTTAGGACACCCAAATACTAGCTTTACTTATCAAGTAAAAGGAGGATATTGTCTTCGCTTAATAAAGGGGGCAATTAGCAGTCGACATACATTTAATTTTTATACTTTACATCGGTATTTAAGTAATAGTAATAGCTGATACTTCATAAATATTTTATAACATGATTATGACATGTCAGATAGACACATGTAGACTTTTATTTCCATCATCACCTTGACATTTTATTATTGGTAATATTTGATTTTATATTTGAATGCCACAATGCCTAGGAAATAAATTGAATTGAATCGAAAATGATTATCGTAGGATATGCCATATCTAATTATTATCCTAGGATATGCCATATCTAATGATTATCCTAGGATACTCCATATCTAATGATAATAGTTTGACATGATTATGATATATATATATGCCGTGCCTTGTGATTATCTTGAGATATAGCATATTTAAAGTTATGTTATATATCGTGCTTTACGGTTATAATATGATGTGCTTTGATCATGATATATCATACTTTGTAATTATAGTTTTGTATCTATATCCATTTGTTAAAGATCCGCTATATTTAAGGTTGTCAGTTTGAAATATTAACGGAAAGTTTTAAGTTCACGGTGCTTTGACAACGGGCTTTAATGAGTTGAAAATATGTTGCGAGGTTGAGTTTAAGCATTCCCTTCCAAAATTTTAATGAGAGCCAAGAAAAGCATAATTGAAAACAGGCACGAAACAACTTGCTTAAACGCATATATCGTAGTCAGTGGGGTTGCTCTAAGTAATGGGAATTTTCACACGCGCTCAAAAATGATTCAATTTTAATCTGTTTTGAGAAATATTAGTCTTAAAGAGAGATTGGCCGTAAATATCTAAAGCTATTAATATAGGTTTTAGTATGAACTTTGAAACATGGTGCAGCTGCGACTTAACCAAAATGATATTACTTCCTCAATATACTCTTTAATTACTTAAAGTGATCCTTTTTGGTAAACACCTACACAAGAAGAGAGCCATGTCAGCCAGTATTTAGCTTAATTAAAACGGCAATCCAAGAATTCCTGGTTCGAATTTAGCTTGAGCGTGTGGCAATTTTCTTCTGCTCCAATTGCTATAAATCAAAAGATAGGTCCCATTAAAATGTCTAAAGCGCACTGTGCCAGGCTCCAACGCAATAATCCTTAAGTCCTACAGGAACCCCTTAATTGCTAAAGAAAATTTACCCCGGTAAAGGCAGCCCTGTAGCCAGGATGAAGGGGCAACTGGGGCGAGGCTAAGGGCATATGGGGCACAAGACACACTGGATCTCACAAGTATAAAATAATTTCCCGGAACGGTACAGGATTTAAATATTATGTCACTATAAATACAAACAAATTTGACGGTCCTTTGATGGCCCTTTTTTTTCTGATTTATTGCAATTACGAGTACTGTAATATTAACATATATCAAGGTTTGTAGTTTAAATTTTATGGTGCTGGAAGAAAAATTTTGCTCACGGCGCCTTCATTCCAAAGACCTAGTGGCCATATCGAAAAATCTGTAACTGGCCGTAAGGAAAACGTTACTGTTTACTCAAAATTCAAACATTACGCCGAAAAACTAGAATTTTAATGCAACTGCAGACGTCTTGGCGCCCGAGTAAATCTTCTTATGGATTCATCCATGTTTGGGCCTTTGCAAATTTCACGTTCACTTGAAAACGAAATAAGATTGGCTTTTCTCTGATGAAACATTGAACGTCTGTAGAGTGCAAGTATATGGCTGAGGGTCGAGAAAGTTTTCTTGCATGTAGCCGTCGATATTCCAAGAGCTACTTCGCTGGTTTACAGGGAATAAACATTAGGAAAGGATTCTCCAAAAGTGAACAATGGAGACATCATTTCTAATTCTACTGCTCCATCTGGTTTTGAGGCGTATTCTGAACTTTCCATTTTATTAAATTCTTAGCAGTTCTCATTTCACCTTCACTGGTTGAAACACCTGTAAGTTCCGACAATGGAATCAACGAATTACGCTGCAGAAAAGCTCTGCCACTTGGCTCCAACAGAAGTGGATCCAGAGAGGGATTTTTTGGGGGGAATGTAAAATACAATAGGACCCACTTATTAAAAGCTCGCATTTAATGAGTTTCTGGATATAGCAAGGAAAATATGGATTTTATTTGATAAAACGATCAAGGGCAATACAAGTTAAACGCTTTTAACGAACAACTCTTTCATAACCCCGGATTTAACGAGTAATTAAAAAAAATAAAATAGGAAATCAAACATTTTATAAAAATTCCGTCGTTATATGTGGTTGGTCGTTATAATCGGCGCTCGTTATAACCGATTTCTACCACTTTTATGGATTTGGGAGGGGAAATTTTCCCTAATCCCTCCACCACCACGAATCCGCCACTGGCTCCACTGCTTTACATGCAGAGACAAGAGAGAAATTTCTTCCACCGAGTCGTGCATTCATCTAAAAAAACAAAGCGTTATTTAACATGGAGAAGTGCAAAAGCTTCAGCTTGCATATGTCATTTTCATCGGACTTGTTGTTTCCGAATATTGACATGACTACAAAAATACTCAAGGTACTGCTTTCTCTTTTTTGGACGTTTTCTGTTAGTGTTTGGAAACTTGTTCCCAATACCACATTTGAAAAATATTTCTTCATAGCTGTCCTCACAGCGTAGTTTCAAAATGCAGTTTCTAACGCTCTCGGTCACTGCGATTCCAGCTAGAAGAACTGCAGGTTTTGCTTGTAGACTCGTTCAGTGAATATCGTTCACTGATCAGATCAATTCGAGAACTTTCTGCATCATAAACGCAATGAAAATGAAGCCGAATTCCTTCATTTTTAGAAAGATCTCTTCAGCCTGAATGTAAACCTCCACTGTAAACTTTGATCCTGCCGAAACATACTGCAGTACCTTCACGATTTTGTCATATAAATCACCCCACGCAAATGCAAATTTCGCAGAGCAATAAGGGTTGTTACTGCTCTTAACTTAATATGTGTTATATTTGTCTTTAATAGAGATCGGATTATATGCACTACAACAACTAATAAAATGTACATGCAAATATGCACTACAACAACTAATAAAATGTACATGCAAATATGCACTAAAAATACCCAAAATATGCATTTATATGCACTTAAATATTTTTTCACTTATTTAAAATATAAATGTCCTGCGTTTTAAAAGAAAAGATTGCTTTTATTACAAAATTAGCTGAGTAGATACAAATAGCTCGATGGAGCAACTGGGGCACAAGCATGGGGCAACTGCGGCCGCTCCTTTACTGGCCCCGGCTTGGCTACAGGCCTGGATAAAGGTATTAAACTGAATATGTTATTGATTAATTTATTTACGAAACGCTATTTCTAATATTTAATTTATTTATAATTGATTTACGAAATTATTTTATCAAAGCAAGAAATATAATTTAAAAAAAACAAACAAAAAAAAAACGGAAATTTTTCCGTTTTATTTATATGCGACATACAGATTGTTGTTATAAGAAGATCTTGGAAGTTAAATCAAAAATTTTTTACTAACTTCCAATCCCAGTAAGCTTAGAAGCTCTTAAATATACAGAGATCGGGGCGGACTGGACCGCCGGCCAACCGGCCCTTGGGCCGTTTCTCTCTCATGGGCGATAGGACTTGCGCCCTCATGGGCTATAGGACTCGCGCCCTTTGTGAGGACCCTATCCGTCCCTGACAACGATACTTATGTCACATAAAATCGCCGGACACATCTATAATGACTTTTTAAAACAACCATGAGATGTAAAAAATGTGAAACAAACAAACGTTATTTCTCGTATAGAATTGAATTTTTGAGTACCCATGATTTTCATCTACATTATAATTTCATAATTCATAAGAGCTCTGTATTAATTCTTAAGGATAACCCATTTGGTTAACATCATCATCATCGACAACCATTTCCAAACCACTGCAGGATGGAGGTCTCTCTGTTTTCACACATACACGTAGTACGGTGAAAGAAATACAAAGGAAATGGCCTTAAGCGCAGAATGTTGGCCAGACGGATTGGCAAACTGGACCTACAGTTTAACGAAGAATCCGAACTTCGGTCACCACAGCCAAAGTTCTGCGCTAAGACACTGCCTCCTAAATTTACCCTCTAAATTTAGGAGGCAGTGGCTAAAACAGAACTCGTTGTATCAACCCCCTACGGAATGCCCGCTACCCAATGGGGCTTTTCAGCCGCATTCTTTGCAGAGGACAGTTATGATACTTGGTTAACATACATATAAATGAAAAATTAGCCAAGTACGGCTATATTCAGTGGCCCAGCGGTTAGGACGATGAGGTAGTAATCTGAAGATAGCAGGTTGAAGTCCAGTTTCAGTGCGTAACGCGTTTTATTTTCTCTACTTAAAACACGAGGTCTAGTATACACAATTTAAAGAAGTAGTCAAAAATTGAATCGTATCGGACAATTCCTCTCTTCACACCTTCTTTTAATTCTCAAGAATCCCCTCATTTGTTTAGCTCAGAAGAGCGTAAAATAACCGTGCATCTAACTGGATTTGAGCCAGAAAACTAAAGTTAATCGTCTCAGTGCGAACCATTGTGAAGGCTAGGCATGCAGTTATGAATATGCATGGTTGACTATGGCAGACCAGTGACCATAATGTCGGGGCGGTAGATCAAATGCGATGGGTTCGAGCCCAGCCAGGGACATGATAATTCTTTCCAGACTACCATATCTTACAGATGAAGTATTAGGCAACACTTATAAAGCGGATGCTTAAGAAACTATTTTGGGTTTTGAGTTTTATGGCGTGATGGCAGCTGAATGCAAAGCAGGCTGCGGCATGACTTACAGTTTTCCAAGGAATTAAGAAATTTTGTCTATGTCTTACATATGAGGTATTAGACAACATGCATGGATGCGCAAGAAACCATTTTGTTTGTCTTTGTATTTTATGTCACAAGTGCAGTTGAAATCATGCTACGATATGACCTACAGGTTTCCAAGGAATTAAGGAATTTTCTCTAGGTCTTATATAAGAGGAATTAGTCAACATTTATGTTCGAGGAAGTGCACGAAGTCATTTTGTTTGTCTTTGTAATTTATGGCGCAAGGACTGTTGAAATCACACTGCAACACGACTTACAGTTTTCTAAGGAATTAAGGAATTTTGTCTGTGTCTTACATATGAGGTATTAGTCGACATTTGTGATCATGGATGCGTAAGAAACCATTTTGTTTGTCTTTGTATTTTATGTCACAAGTGCAGTTGAAATCATGCTATGATATGACCTACAGTTTTCCAAGGAATTAAGGAAATTTCTTTAGGTCTTATATACGAGGAATTAGTCAACATTTATGTTCGATGATGTGCAGGAAGCCATTTTGTTTGTCATTGTATTTTATGGCGCAAGGGCAATTGAAATCACGCTGAACACGACCTACAGTTTTCCAAAGAAATTCTGTCTATTTCTTACATGGGAGGTATTAGTCGATATTTGTGTTCATGGATGCGCAGGAAGCCATTTTGTTTGTCTTTGTTTTTTACGGCGCAAGGTCAGTTGAAACCATGCTGCGACACGACCTATAGTTTTCCAAGGAATTAAGAAAAATTCTGTCTATGTCTTACATACGAGTTATTAGCAGTAGCGTAGCTGGGGTGGCAAGGGGGCGGTCATCCCGACCGCTCCATTGCAGGTGCGGTAATTACCTTTTAAAACCAAAATTATTTTTTTGTTTTGTTTTCTTACCCTGTTCTGTTTTTTTTTTTTAGATTTTTTCTCACTTGCAACGTGAGTTCAGGGGGTGACAAAACACTCAAATAACTTTTCTTGTTTAACTTTTTTATTATTCGGGAAAAGCTTCGAATTCGGGAAAAGTCACGAGATGGAGCTCAAAATCTGCTGCAGTGATGGCAGGGCTTTTCAAACTTTTCTACTTGGCGACCCCTTTTACCCGAGCAATTGTTTTCACGACCATAGCTATAGAAGTATATAAAGTAAGACTACGAATTTTATGTAAACATTTGCTGATAATAAAGCATAAAAAATTTCTTTGAAAACAATTCTTTAGTATACATAGGAATATAATTTTACCATATATTAAAGGAAAATATTGCCATTCATACTAATGAGCTGAGTATGCTTGTTTCCTTTTACATAAAAGTTTTGCTAAGATTTCTGCACCCCAAAATTTAGTTACGCGACATCAGATGGCGTCGCGACCCACATTTTGAGAAGCCGTGATTTACTCAACTTAACGACGTAATATCAACACTTGAACAACTATTCTACCTCTGGAACAATTGATTTACGTGTAGATTTACGTGTGATTTACGTGTAGTTGATAGACGCTGGTCTAATATTCATTGGCACCCAGAAATCCGAATTTATTGCTCTCCTATATTTCTGGGCAGAATTATTCCCGACTGTTGATAGAATTCAGAAATGTTTTCAGGCTAAAACTCTGTCTTTCAGTCAAACTATTATTCACCTGGGAAATATAATTTGATAAAACTGAAATTTGGAAAAATGAAACATGTACTACTACCATTTCTCAAGACTAAGGTATGTGCGAGGAATGGGGCATTGCAGTGCACAGACGTCTAAAATAAAGAAACGCTCCATATTAGGTGAAAATGCATTTGATGTAGGATTGAGTGAACAAGAAGAGATGCGGCGATGCCTTAGGCAAATTTTAAATAAAATTGAAATCGAAGATCGGTTTCCATAATTTCGAGAACTGTGGAACCGTTTTCATTTTCTCTATGCTACCAAATCGTTCGTTAATCAGTTGAACTGTGAAACTGATGAGCAGTTTGTCAAGCTTCATAAGATGTGTTGATCTTGCATTATTTTATCCAAATGACTCGAACGGACTAGAACTGTATGAGGTTAATAAAGATATAATTTCATCTTTCAAAAGAGAAAAACGATTAGAAGAAGAATCGGACTACTCTTCACAGTGTTCTTCTCATACACATTTCTTTAATGGTATTGGATGCCTATAAAACATTGGCCATAGCACTTCAATTTCTATTGACACTGCCTATTTCAGTTACATCATGTGAATTCTCTTTTAGCAAAATGAAGATCATTAAAAAATTAAAGATTTTGCAAACAGTAAATCAAGAATATTGATTGATTGATTGTTTGGCTTTTTTATGGCGCAAGAGCATCTGGGCTATACTGCGCCAAGAAATCAAAATGAGCAACGTTTTAATATTTGTGCATTGGTAAAAGATTCTCATTATATTATTTTTATAGTGGATAATACCAGAGAAAACCTGTAATGTATTTAATAAAAGCTTATTCCCTAGCAAAACCTGCGTGCATTTGAAATGGCATTTGGTGGGGGAGGCGGCAATGACAGTCACTCCCCTCCACGGGCAGCAAAATATCTAGTTACGTCACTAGGTAGTCGGCATTAATGTTCGTGGATGCGCAAGAAGCCATTTTGTTTGTCTTTGTATTTTATGGCGCAAGGGCAATTGAAATCACGCTGGCATAGGACCTACAGTTTTCCAAAGAATTAAGAAATTCTGTCTGTGTTTTACATATGAGGTATTAGTAGACATTTATGTTCGTGGATGCGCAAGCAGACATTTTGTCTTTGAGTTTTTATGGTGCAAGGATAGTTGAAATCTCGTTGCGACACGACCTACAGTTTTCTAAGGAATTAAGAAATTCCGACTATGTCTTATATATGAGGTATTAGTCGACATTTATGTTAGTGGATGCGCAAGAAGCCATTTTGTTTGTCTCTATGTTTTATGGTGCAAAGATAGTCGAAATAACGCTGGGACAGGACCTACAGTTTTCCAAGAAATTAAAAAAATTTGTCTATGTGTTACATATGAGGTATTAGTCGGAATATTCGTTCGTGGATGCGTAAGAAGCCATTCCGTTTGTCATTCTGTTCTATGGTGCAAGAATATTTGACATCACGCTGGGACAGGCCTACAATTCTTCAAGAAATTAAGAATTTTTCCAAGGAATTACGAAGTTTTATCCTATAGATAGTAAAACCCCAGGCCATGCGGATGAGCAGAAAAACGGTAAGAACTCGCTCTCGTATAGATTCAAACATATATTTCCTGTATAATAAACAAAGCGCCATTATGCTAGAAGAAATTACTTTATATTCGCCCTTTAGAATCACCTTTTTTAATAACGGGATGGTGGGAGGGGGGGTGAGAAGGTATTGCTAAGTGATTAAAGTCAATCACTTCATCATTTCACTAAATCATTTCACACGTATTCTTTTGAATACAATAGAATGGACAACAGATCAACTGAGGGCCAATGTAAATCTTCATATCCCCTATCAGCTTGCAAGACCGTTCCCTACGACAACGTTTCATTTCCTTACGCAAAACTTTGCAATATATGAATAGGGGTGTATACTTGTATACATGACCACCAACGTGCCGTTGAAAGAATGTCCAGAAGGTCGTCATGGTTATGACGGCTGAAGTTCAGTCCAATAAACAGTGATTCGGATCAACGTATACAATATTTGCTTTTAATTTTGGTGCTTGAATACTTTACATGGCGTATATACCGTAATTTTGTTTTAAATATTTTTACTGGATATGATTTATTACCATTGATAGACTTTAAAAATACGCACATACAACTCTACATATATGCAAAGGAAGATAAGAGTATTGTGACCTATGTCCCGGTGATCTAGTTGGTCAGGCGCACTGATCCATATAGAGTTGTCGTTGATTTAACTCTAGCTTCAGACAATGCTCTTTTTCTTTATAGTTTACTAAATCGTACGATGAAGAGTTGTATTTAACTCTAGTTTGAGCTTTACCCGTGTGGACGTTTGTACACCTTACCGATGATACATGTTTCTTTCGAATGAAATAAAGAATGCAAATTATTATTAGGCAATTGGTTCTTCATTCTTTAATTAACATCGTATTTCCAAGGATTGAATTTTGGGGCATTTATTGTCGATTTTCAAGGATTTTGTCCTGATAGCACAAAGACAACAGAGGAGCAAAATTTTCGTTATATTCAAGATTTTTCGTTTTTTTTCTCTTTACCTGTCTTGGAAAAAAATCTTACTTAGCAACAATTACTTGACGTTTAATATATTTTAGAGTTACGAAAATAGGGTAGTTTTTTTTATTTTCATAAAAAATATTTTAATAAAAATTCATTAAACCTTTTTCCGCTAAGAATTTTCATTTTGTTTTTTTACTTTGTTTACTTTGTTTAAGGAATTCGTGGCAAAGAAACTAAAGGACGAATACTAATATGTTTTAAAAATATCTTAGCTGCATTTAATTAAACACACATGTGTTAATTAAATTTACTTTAGCATCAAGAAGAGTTTAATTAAGTAATTAGTAATGCATTGTTGAGTTAATTTCGTGTTTTGAGTTAGTTTTAATGTTCCTATTTCGACGTTATTTTTGTAACATCCGTTCTCATATTTTACTTTATGAAAAAATAAAACTTTAAAGTAAATTTAAAGTACTTACAAAACTTTATGAGTAGCTGGGATATAATATTCAAAGGTTAAAAAAAAAACAATATTGATAACATACAATATTATAAGTATATAATGAATGTAAATAATAAACAACATGAATAACTTATAATAAATATATAAATAATTTTTACATTCGCATAAAATTAAACTTGCTTACTTACTTTAATATACTTACATTCATATAATATAAATAATTAGCAACAATAGTATAAATAATTTTTTACATTCGCAGGAATCACACGCAAATTGCATCATATGCAAAATTAAATTTTTTTGCAGTTTTTAATTTTTAGAAAATATAAAATCATTTATTTATTTACTGGTACAGTAGTCAGATAGTAGAATCCATGTTATCGCAGTTTATAATTTGAACTGAATTCTTAATAAAAATTATATTTAAATATAAGTTATATTTAAATATACATAAAAAGAAAAACATACATAAAAATCAATGAATAACTAACAACTGATACTGTCATCGAATTTTGAAATTTTGAGGATTCAAAATAAGTTGTCATATTTATTTTTGTATGCTTTTTAAACCGCATGTTCATTTTTAAGAAATATTAAAATTGCCATTACTTATTAAAATGTGGAATATTCTGTTTTCAGCACGGAAATTGGAAAGCTATAATGCATATCAGTGGATTTAATTTTAGGAATTATTTAGTTTTATATGGCTCAAATACTGAAAATGCTCTGTAGTTCATCGTTAACCGATATTCTTAAAAGCGAAATAATCTTTTTAATTTTAGAATGAATAGAATATGAGGTTAACTAGTTCAGTTCGAAATCAAAAATGATTTTAAATTCTTTTTTGTTTCATAAATTCGATAAAACTGAAAGAACGGCTTCCACATTCGAAAGAAAAAGAAAACTAATAAAGAGAAATAAGTCGTTGAAATATGTATGAGGAAATTCCGCCTCCTTCCGTTTTTCTAAAATGAATATTTAATAACTGAATACCGAATGAGAACTTCAAAGTTAGCCTAAGAGTATTGGAACGCAAAGAAATGAATAAGTGAAAAACTGATAAGCTCACTCTTTGAGGGGGCATGTTTGTTGTAATGCGACTAACTTTTTAGTGAAATAATTGGATATGGTAATGCATAGTTCCTAACGTTGTTGTGACAACCGCTAATATTGGAATTAAAATATTTATTTTTCACCGAAAAATTAATACAGATTTTAAATAATTACAAATTATAATGTGATAAGTTTGAATTTGAAAAACATATTCGCTGTTATTATAAAATATGAATTTTTAAATCAATAAAAATATTAAATTTTTATTTTAAAAGTTGTGGAATCAGTTTCAAATTTGTTCTATTGCACTATGGCTCTCAATTATTAATCCGACTAGTGGAATGATAAAGACCATAAGAATAATAGCAAGATATTATTTCTGTGTTTAAAATAAAAAACATTTAATTAGGTATTGAAAACGAATAATGAAGCATTTAAAAAATTCTCAAAAACGTTTAAATTGAAGAAAAAGATACCGCTAGCACTCTATATAAGCATTTATTGACGTCGACTAATTTTTCTTATCTGTGGATTAATTTATTAACTATATTCGAACCATCAATTTATTAACTATATGCGAACCATTAATTTATTAACCGTATTCGAACCATTAATTTATTAACTATATTCGAACCATTAATTTATTAACCGTATTCGAACCATTGATTTATTAACCTTATTCGAACCATTAATTTATTAACTATATTCGATCAACCATTCTTAAAATTGCTCCAAAGTTTTATTGCAAGACTGATATTGCTACGAAGAAGGAAGTGTGTGTCAGCAAAGCAATACCAATTATTTTCTACATATTTGTCTGGCTTGAAGAATTTACTGCGACAGAACGTACATTCCGTTTGCCATATTGGAGGATTTCCGGAGTTCTGGGCTATTTCGTTATATTCCGGCTTCTAAGAAAATCTGCTCTCTTTCATCTCGAAGGCTCAGAAATGAATGGGTCTTGCGATTCATCCAATGCTAAGCATCTCTATTTCCGTTTCCAATTCAGTCCGACTCAGATCCACGTAATGTATTTGCCATTCAATTATCGCTCAACCTCATCACTTTCTGATCGATTTCCAAGGGTCTTGTGTCCCTCGCTCAGTTAGACTCTCGTTGCCAAGTTTTCTCATGAAAAATTGGTTTTAATAATAAAATTAGGTCTTTTTTTCTAACAGTGTTGAGGAAAATATAAAAATCCAACCTATTCAGAAAAAAAACCAACCTAGGTTGGAATGAAATAAATACATTTTAGAAATATAGTAGTTTATTTTGTACAGGGTGTCTTCTATGTAGCAAAAATGCTTTTATCACATAGTTACTGTTGTTCAAATTATGATATGACATGAACGACTGCTTCGTAAACTTTTCATTGTACTAATTGGTATTAAACAGCGAAATGCTTAATTAATAATAATATTTATTTTACAAGCTACCAAAAAAAATTGTATACATATATAAAAATGACATGAGCCTGGAAAGTGCCGGATGGATAACCCCCCCCAAAAAAAGCAGACAAAAGTCAGCTTGACGAATTCCAGTCACACCTCAAATAATGAATTAGTTTAACGCATAACACCATAAAAAAAACCATAACGGTAGATATTGATATGCAGAATATAAGAAGAAAAATTAAACGTTAACACACAGGACGTTATGAAAGAAAATTAAAAATTAAGATGTAAAACACAATAAAAGAAATTAAACATTAGCATGTGGTTAATAAGTATTTATTTAGAGATAAACAAATGATCGCTCTGAATATCAGTTAGACTTATTGGGAGAAGATTTCAAATCATGAAGCCTTGGGGGTTAACACAATCGTAATAAGTATAATATAAGTAATTATACTTATATTATACTTATTGCGTAAGTAAGTAATGCAATAAGTAAGTATAAGTAATGAAAGGTGGATTGTAATGAGATAAGGTTTCTACCGAATCTAGAGGGATAGCGATCATCACATGGACGAACCTGAATAATATTTGAGTGTAAGCCTTTGCGAATACATTTGTATATGAGGAGGGATATTCGGGACCGAGCAATTAGAGAGAGAAGGGAAATATGTCAAAAAAAAAATCCATACATTGACCCTGTTATTAGCGATCTTTGAATTCATAATTTTTAATATGTACAATTGAATTTGTTCAATTTTACGGATGTTAGATTGAGTTGTTTTTGACCAAACGTTACAGAAATAGGTGAGATGGGATTGCACTAGAGAAAAATAAGCGGAACGGATAGCTCTGATAGGTAGGTATTCATGTATTCTTCGTAGGAGGCTAAGAACCCTAACTGCCTTAGATATAACACTTTCACAGTGAGGGGTCTAGGAGAGTTTATGATATAATAGTACACCAAAAATTAGATATTGGATTCAATTTATATTAGGCTTTTTTCTTAGATTATTATAATTGTTATGTTTATAATTATTATGAAGTTCTGACATTTGGCGGTATAGGCTTAAAAACGAACCTTACCAAGTAGTCAAGACATTCTTCCAAAAGTTCTGTCAATATTACACTCAGGATCTTTCTGATAGTTCATAGGTTCGAGATTGTGTCCTTTTGCAGCTCGATGTAGGTGTTGGGCTAATTTCAAGTGTTTCTAGATTTTTGTGGAGTGTGATTGGTATTAAGCATGTTTCCGATAGAATTAAGGATATAATGTCAATCTCTCTCATATGCCATATCTTTGATTTCATACCAAAGGTCTTGGTCTTTGGCGAGTTTTGATGTGAACATGGCTTGTATGATTATGCCAATGTTTCTACAGTACGGGTTTGAGAGGAGAAGAATCAAGTAACTTATAATCAAGACTTAAGTCGTCATTCTAGATCAATTAATTTATTCTTGTTTCATAGTTAGAAATTTACTGATAATCTGGCATGTATTTAGAATTGTCGCCTTCTTCAACTGTATATGAGTGCTTGAGAATCTCTGTTAAATGTTTTTAAGTAGTCATATTAATATTAACTTACTCATATTAATATTAACTTATTCATATTAATATTAACTTACTCATATTAATATCAAGTCGTGTACTACTAATATTATCTTGTTACTTTTCTTAACTATTACGCGTTTTTTTAGGCCACACACCCGTTACCCTCTGCTAAGCAGCCGAATTATTAACTATTGAATTTTAATATCATTTTATTGTTCTTAGAGTGTGACATAGTAAAGCCTGAATAAAATTTTTGTATCGTATTGTAAGTTCACTTATACTGTTTATATTATTATTATGACTAACTTTTTCCATATGTCACATGTTCTTAATTTAGTGCCTGGGGTCTTAGCAATTAGATTTTTTTATTGTGTGTGCTATCTCTATGTCTTATTGGTATAGGATACGACTATATTCATAATGTAAATCAGTCTTGTTGAGTTTATCAATTAGGGTTGCCTTTCTTCCGTTGCGCAATACCATCTCCACTATTATGATTGTTCTGCACCCATCATTATTATTATTATTATTATTGCACCGATCCATAGTTCATGATGCATATGGCTAGTTTTTTAATTTAACAATTAAGCCTTTTCAAATGCCTCAATTGGCCCTATGGTGGCGCAGTGTGGTAACGCGTTCGCCTAGTGCGCCGTTAACTCGGGTTCGACTCCCAACAATGCAAAGAACGCTTACTCAGAGATCTCATAAAGATCACACTGCTCACTGTAGTCTGGGGTTTGGTTCCCTAGGCCTTAAGAGGTTTGGATTCCTCGGAAAATTGTAGGTCCAGAGGTTCGGATTCCTCGGAAAACAGTAGGTCCCGATGCAGCATGACCATTGTAGTCCTTGAACTGCAAAACCACAAACAAACGACCTCAAATAATTAAAGATGCCTTTGTATATAATATGAGCTGTCCCAAGAAGTGTAATTTTTGGATTTGATTGCAGAACTTTTGCTTAATTTTAATATGGTAAGGTGGTGTTCTACATCTTCGAGAGTTACGTTCAACTCTCTCACTGCAATTGGAATAACTGTAGAATTCTTCGTCTAGGGTCTGTCTAGTGCAATTTGCAAATCTTTATGTTTTGTTACATCATCTTTTCATTTTTTTTTCTCCTCTCCTCTGCTCGTTTAACTCCAGGTATGTTATCATCTATCCGTCAGTTATGTTTTTGTCTTGGTAAACTGTAATATTTGATGTATTATATGGTAAACCCTTTCTCATGTCTCCTTTTTGTTTCGGTGGTTGAATATCCACATAAACCATAGTTCCCATCGCTGCATCTGCGGGCTTCTTTTCTCTACTTAGTCATGTCCAAGCTTATCCATCATTCTCTCATTTCTTTACTTATACATCCCTTACCTCAAGCTGCTTTCCTCTAGTACCAATTGGGGTAATTTTTATTTCTTATTTCTATGCGTGTTCATAATATACTAATCTTCTTAGGGAAGTGGTAATAATTTATTTGATTTGAATTTACTTTGGATTTTCTGATTAAGGACTTTACCAGTCCACCTTAGTTTCGTCATTCATGGAAGAGTTTATTTTTCAAAAGCTCTATTTTTTATTTGTGCCGTTCTTTTTTATTATCTATGTTTCACACTATTATACCAGATTAATGAAAACAAAGGAAAGAAATTAGATTCTAAATAGGAAAAATAAAAACAAAATTTAATGAAACAAAGAGGTATTTTTGTGAAAGAAAATTGTCTGCAACTTACTATACCTGACTCCATCTTTACTAAAATTATATAAAGCGTAGCAAAAGGTTATGGAACAAATATGGCAAAACTTCTATTCCGGTACTTCATTTTAAATCCTGAAAAAAAAAGATAACGAGGTATACGACGAAAATCAAATCAAAATAAATAATATAATTTTATATATAGCCTTCTACTTGCACTCAAGCAAAATAGCTTTTTTAATCATATATCAGCATATCGATACTGTCTTTACTAGCTAACTATCGATATTTTATCCGATACGATCTTAGCCTGGGATATACATTTTAATCGATGATAAACAAAACTAATAGAGAGAAAAATAAATCATCATCGTAATCACGTGTCCATCCGGGAGAAGAATTTTTTTCCCTTTATCCCAATTTTCTTTATTTATTTGGCTTTTGTGGATTTTCGGCAGTTCAAACTATTACCTAAAAAGCTTTTTCCTTTTCACGTCGAAATAACCTAAATAAAATTGTTACTGTCCAGGATATCCACTTTTGTAGCTTTTTGTCCAAAAGTAAATAAGTAATCGAAAATCGATAGCTCCCAATCGATCGAGAAAAGTCAGAAAACAAAATTTCTAATAAAAATTGGAAATCAGTTTAAATATAAGGCGAATGAAAAAGCAACTTCCATCTTTGAATGTGAATTTAATCGATGAAAAATGACTTAGGAGCGATATTTTTATATCATTTGTTACTATCTCTAAATAAGAAATTTTCTGATACAAAGTATCTTTTAGATATGATAAATAGTACTTCTTTTCTACGCTCTGATAACAACAGCGCGTATCTTCGAAACGCCAATGCGAACCTTAAAAAAATGCTACGATGATTTTAAAACATCTTAATATATCTTTGAAAAGTCATAATACATATAAAATCGTATCTTCAAAGACTTTAAATGCAACTTCAATAAAATCGGGACTTAAAAGGATCGCATATCTTCAAAAGACTAAAAAATATAATTTATATTTAAGAACTTGTATAAATCATTAAACAATTAAAGCAGGAGGCAAATATGGGTTATAAGCTCACGTGATGATCAAATGTATTACATATAATATTCCCCTTTCGCTCTGACTCAAATGTAATATCGATACAAAAATCTGCCACATTTCTCCGTTTGGACTCGAGATAGAGCATTAAGTGCCTTACTCATCCGGTTCCACACATCTTTCCTGATGGTCGACGTATCGTTTTCGTGCTAAAGTTTCTCTCTACAAACCGCTTATTGATACGTGTTATAAATGGAAGTAAGAAGCTATAACATATTAAATATCAGTTGCATATTAGCGTAAAAGAATAACTCGTAAAAAAAAATGAAAGGGTTGAAAGCAAATTTCAGATTCTTAAAAAAGGTAGTTTTAAGCAATCTGCAACAAGGTTTTCTTAGCTCCTAGAATTTAATACTAAGGACTTTAGGTTTGACCCCTTTTTCTTTAAAATTTTGTCAGTTCAGGCGCTAACTGAATCCATATTTGAATTTTGCTTTAAAAGTAAAGAAAGATTCGTATGTAATAGAGGGTCTTGGAATTAACAAAAATGCACGTTATATCCGATTCTCACTAAATCCGTTTTAGAACTTCAAACTTCAAACTTGGGAAATAAAGCCTGTATAAGTAACATGCATGCGCATAATATGCGTACAGTATTATTTGACTTTGAATTCGAGTGCAATTTACTGAACGACTTATTACAGGGGAGATGGGTGGATGGATGGATGGATGGATGGACAGACAGATTAAATTAATTAATTAACGTTATGAAACAAAATGCTTAATTTTGCTTTGCATTTAAATAAAAAGCAGGGTTGTCAAATTAATATTTTTCTTATTAATTTACAAGGGCATTTGTGGGGGGTTATAGAAACAACTTTCACATTCCACAAAAAATTGTTCGTCTTTGTTTTAATGAAAGGAATCCATTAACCAAAAAAATTTGTTCGTCTGTGTATCAATGAAACGAATCCATTAACCAAATTAAGTGAATTTAAAAAAAGAAAGAAAGTAATGTGTTCACAAAATTTATTACTAGTCATTGCTAAAGTACTGTCCGTCCTAAGAATGGTCATCTCTTTTATACATACATTTCTTTTATGTTTGCGAGGTTTAGTATGTCTGAAAAACGCAATATGTATCTAAAATGAAAACTTTGCAGAACCAAAATAAAAGTAAGTTTCACTAAGTATCAAAATAAAGATTCATTGCTTTTGATCTCCTTCCCAGCGTTTAACCGAACACATTTGCAAAGTAATTAAATGTAATCTCTTTCGATTTTCTTAACAAATGAAAACAAATTGAATGTCATGTAAATATCCTTAGATAATCATATCGACTTTTCTGTTTTGAAAGATGGAGTTACTTTTTCTCTTTTTTAAAAAAAAAAAAAGGATGGAAGAGTCGCTTGGGAGAAAAGATGCAAATAAATGTGCACCAGGGACATGCATAATTAAGATTGCTTGTTGTGGTATTTTTGCTCTTTCTTCTCTCGATTTCAAGAAAGCAATTATTTATTTTCAAAAAGAAATTTGTCTTCTAATCAGTTTTCATCGTCCTTTATTTTTACCCTAAAAATGATTATATTGCTCCTTTTGCCGAATAGTTTTTTTTACGTTATATGACTGGCAATTTAATTGATAAACTGATTGTTGGGAGAGAGTTTTTTTAATATAACTGCATAAAATATAACATGTTTTAGGAAATTAGATCGCCAATCGAGTTGCTCGTAAGCACACACACACACATACACATGATATGTCATCATCATCAACCATTTCAATCCACTGCATGATGGAGGTTATACACATGATGGAGGTCTTTCTGTTATCCATTACACACACACGGGTGTGACTGGGTCCTCTCAAAGGGCGCATACCTTAGATTATCTGAGGACGCGAATCCTATAGCCCATGAGGGCGCACTGGCCTGGGGGACCGGTTGGCCGGCGACCTATTCCGTCCCTACATACACGCATAGCACGGTGGAAGAAATGCAGAGGAATCGACTTTGGACGTGATGGCAAACAGGACTGTCGTTTAACAAAAGTTGCTAGCCTTTATACATATGTATTATGTATTAGTATGGTATTGGCATTGCCATTGCATTTTTTCTTTTTTACTTTTACAATAATACGTCTTACAATAATAAGGAATTTTTTACAATTCACTGAGCGATTGTACACCTGCGAAAAAGAAACAAGATCAATCTGTAACAAGCTTTACAAGTTGGCACCAATTTCTCTCTCTCAGATTGAAGGACGCATCGTAAAACTGTTGTTTTCTCTTTTCGACACCACTCACGTTTCAGTCGAAAACATTCGCTTTAGCAATAGTAGGATTCACACAGTTTGCAATTTTCTGCTATCGGGTATAATGTTTATGTTATATATACCCTGAGTAAAATTGACTTTGCAACGTATGGAATCGCTTGTTTGATTAATCTGAAATTTTCGTACATAAGGACGTGACGACAAAGTGTACAAATAATTAATCTTTAGTAGCAATCCGACAGATGTTATAGGTGGTTAATGCAGTAAACTCGCATTTTTGCGAACAAATAATGACCCTAAAGACGTTCGTAAAGCCATGAGTTCGTAAACAGGAATGAAATTAAAAAGAACGAAAAATGCGATTTTAACTGAATCAGTCATTTTGAAAAGGGGTAAACTCCATATGAAAACAATGAAATATAACCCCTTTTCAAAATGACCGATTCAGTTATGAAGAAGAATTTACACATTCTTGCTTGTCCCTGTTTACAAAATGAAGTCATAAATTAAGGTAACAGTTTTTCCCTCCTCCATAGTTAATTATTATGATGATCTTCATGAATATGTGTAACATAATACGAAATCGGATGCCAATTCCTCTCTACCCTCTTTACAACTTAGAAGATACAAAGTTCAATCAGTTTCGAGAAATTCCACACCTCCTGTCCAGATTTCGGCCTCTGGAGGAAAACCCTGCAAAAAGGGAAGAAATCGAAAAATCGAATGCGTAAAATAAAGATAATTTTATTTCTTAAGTCTGAGCGGGAATTAACTTTAGTTCTATGGGATATTTTGCAGGACTGACACGACAGTTCGTAAATTGGATGTTCGTAAGAATGTGTTCATTACCTGGAGATTCATAAAAACGTGTAGTTCGTAAATTGGAGGTTCGTAAAAACGCGAGTCTGCTACACGAGACAAAACATGGCGAGTGCATATGTTCACGAATTTCTATCGAACAACTTCTTTGGAAAGTAAAGGAAAAAAATTCGTAAATGTTTTTTCCTTAAGAACGATTTAATTATTCACAATGCCCGAAACTCGTCTATACTAGGGATATAAGCAGACAACGGATTTTAAGAGATAGCGATACAGAAAA
>QLNU02003225.1:78848583-78886028 GCA_006491805.2 Dysdera silvatica
AAAATAAAAGAGAGTCTATTTTTGTATCACTCAATGCGATGTCGTATACAACAATTTACATCGATGTAAGATATTATTACACTTCTCAGGGAAAACGCATATGCCAAATAATGGTCGAAATTATTGCATAATAATTTACATAGTTTTCTACGATTCTCACGTAAAATCGGTACAGAAATAAGTCGATAATTTCTAGTTAAAAACGTACAATGAATTCAAAAATGAAATTCATGTGTATTTGCATAAATAAATAAATAAAACATGAGTGCAAGTTTTTCAGATTTCGTTAAATCAGGGTTTTACTCAATAGGTACTCTAAACCCTATATAAAAGTTCCACAAACAAATTATACAAATATTTTGCTTAGATATCAGAAAATACGAATAGATTTATTTACTCACCAAATTGACAACGGCGCCATGTGCATGACGGAAGAGATCAGCAATGATTAAACAGTTTACGCGCATGCACATTATTGTTGGGCAGCTGATTCGCGATTGCAATTGAACATCTCGATTGTTAAGTTCAAGGACGAATGAACTGTTGACTCGAATGTAAATTTGAGTCGATTGCGATTCTTTCGATTGTAAAAACATTTCGTAATGGCCCATCACTAGCTTCGAAACGGGTTGCACTATTTCACCGGCATTTGGAAAATAATACTAGGGCTTTTATTTCGCTCTATTGTCTCCCAATTTGATGACACTATTGGATCAACTACATTTGCGGGGTTGAAATACTTTGTAGGGAATCACAATGGTAACACTATCTTCGCAAGCTTTCTTAAATGTTGGCACCTAAAAACGCAAGAAAAGCAAACTTAAAATAAGTTCAATTTCTAAAATTGGCGAACTGCCAAATTGCTTCATTTTTATACGGTGTTTTCCAAAGGTACATAATTCCACTTTCCGCATCTGGCAACATATATTTTGTATAATTATAGTTTCACTTTCTATATTTGGCAACAGTACGTGTAATTGTTTTCCGAATTCTAAAATCAAACCAGTCTTCAATTTACCATTGAAGTGTGCACACGTCACTCTTGTAGGTTCTGCCAAAAAGGCTTAGTAAATTTCGTAAATGACATATTCGAATTAACTTATTAATTGACGTGTATTATTGAATTAACTTAAACATTTAAAGTATAGACAAAATATTATTTTAACTAGCTAATTCACTAAATTTCTTCAATACTTATTTCTCCAACATTATTTAATATATTAGTCAATAACTGTGAGTGCTTTCTGAATGATTTTTTGTTAAGTGTGAATAGCGTTTCTTCTTTTGGGCAGTAAATACTGAATAGTTTTGGTATCTTTATGTAACCGAAATTTTGCACTTGCCTTTTTATACACACGTTTCAATATGTCAATGCACACATCCTCAATGTCTGTTGATCTTAAAGAGTTGATGACTGCTGATGTTTTAATAGAGTCAAAGGCCTTCTCATAGTCAATAAATGCCACACACAATGGAAGTTCATATTCATGTGTTCTTTCAATTAATTCTCTTAATACTTGAATATGGTCCACTGTACTGAATCCACTTCGAAATCCAGCTTGTTCTCTTGGTTGAGCTGCATCTAATTTTTTCTGCAGGCGATGTGTTAGAACTTTTGTGAAGATTTTATAAATAGCAGGTAACAAGCTAATTGGTCGGTAATTTTTTAAATCCTCTTTATCACCTTTTTTATGCAAAAGAATTACTGTTGCAGAATCCCATTGGTTTGGTATGTTACCGCTGTTAAGACATTTGGTAAAGAATTTTGCAAGTATGTCTTCTACATATGCTCCAGCTTCTTTTAAGATATCTAATGTAATGCCATCATCGCCAGGGTCTCTTCCTTTCTTCATATTTTGTGCAAATGTTCACTCCATTTGGGTGTTTCCATGTCCATTTTCTTTGCGGTTTCTTCTTAAAAAATGAATTCATGATGCTAAGATTTTCAGCTTCTGCAAATTCGATGAGTTGATCGCCACGTTCATTCCTTTCCCCATATCCGTATTTACCAACCGATGTCTCTCCTTGTTCCTGTTGTCCAATTCTTGCATTGAAATCCCCCATGATGAGCTTGATATGTTGTTTCCCCTTGGTATGTAGCTGTTTGATTTCTTCATAGAATTCTTCAACCTCTTCGTCGGTATGGCTTGATGTTGGTGCATATACCTGTAGCAAATACTTTATGCTAAACCTGTTCTACAAATTTATAACAGTCCACTGAGACGGAATTCCATACAGATGCTAGGATTGAGGTTATATGGTGCAGTACTCCTGCAGAAGTCAGCGAATGATAACTTTTCCACCCAGTGTATTATATGCGTAAGAAAACGACGGAAGCCGAAAGAAAATTCTCTAGCTATGAGTTAGAAGTGCTAGCGGTCGTCACGGCCCTTAAAAAGTTTCGTGCTTACCTTCTAGGAATGAACTTCAAAATCATCACGGACTGTAATGCCTTCAAGATGACAATGAGGAAACGGGACATATGTAACCCGGATTTCACGATGGGCATTATTGTTGGAGGATTTTGACTACAACATTGAACACCGTTCAAGTACAAAGATGTCACATGTGGATGCTTTTAGCCGCTTTCCAGTTATGATAATTACAGAAGACAGCGTTGTACTAAAAGTTAAAATGGCACAGGAGAACGATTCCGAAATTAAAGCTATTAAAGAAATTTTGAAAACCAAGACATGTGATGACTACTGCCTCAAAGGTAACATTTTGTATAAATTTTTAGAAGGAACTGAATTATTGATTGTTCCCAACGAAATGCAAAAAAGAAGTAATACAGCATGCACATGAAAAAGGACATTTTGCCAGCAAAAAAACCGTGGAGTTGATTTATCAAAAATTTTATATACCAAAAATGAAACATAAAATTGAAAAATGTATTTCCAACTGTGTTACATGTACCCTATCGAATCGAAAACAAGTGAAGCAAGAGGGACAGCTACATCCATTGAACAAAGAAGAGGTCTCGCTCCACACGTATCACATTGATCATATACGACATATAGCACATAGATCATATACGACATATAGCACATAGATCATATACGACATATAGCACATAGATCATATACGACATATAGCACATAGATCATATACGACATATAGCACATAGATCATATACGATCATATAGCACAAATAAGAACTATAAACATGTTCTCTCCGTAATAGACTCGTTCACAAAGGTTGTTTGGTTATACCCCACTAAATCAACGTCATGTCAAGAGCTTATTGCAAAACTAAAACTTCATAACTCTATTTTCAGAAACACCATGCAAATAATTACCGATAAAGGAGCTTGCTTCACATCAAAAGAGTTTGCCGAATACTGCAGTGCAGAAAACATTAAACATCATGCTGTAACGACGGGATTACCAAGAGCGAATAAATAAGTCGAGCGCTTAAATTCAGTTATCATATCAGTTATAACCAAATTATCCACAGATGACCCATTAAAATGGTTTAAACACGTCGACAAGGTGCAAAGAATCATCAACTCAACTTTCCAGAGGAGCATCAGCATCACCATCACCCCATTTGAGTTACTGTTTGGAACTCACATGAATCAAAAGGGAAATCTGAATATAAAGGAACTCTTGGACGCTGAGTTCCAGTCACAATTTGTGAAGAATACGGAGGATTTGCAAAATGCGGCCAAGCAGCAAATCATGCGCATCCAAGAAGAAAATAAGAACTTCAATCGGAAAAGAAGAGTCCCAAGAAAGTATGAGGTAGGAGACTTAGTGGCCATCAAACGTACACAATTTGGCCCTGATGTTAAATTCAAAACATTGCTTTTGGAACCGTACAAATTAACTCTGATAAAACAAAAAGATACCTATGATGTACGAAACGTTGGATCTGCAGAAGGTCCCCACAAAACTAGTATTTGTGCAGAGTACCTGAAACCATGGACTGAGTTTTCCTGTGTAGAAATATGAACATTTTAAGACTCGTTTTAAGACTGTATCTGTAAACTATTGTTTTCCGAGAACGGACAACCATCAGGAGAGGCTGTGTGGTATAACGTTACAACAAAAGAAAATGTAATATAATGAATGTCTTCGGTTTTTGTAAAATTTTTATAACAGATGGCAACAAGACAACCACTAATTTTTGTAAATATTGCATGTCACGTAACAGCATCACTTCTTCTGGCTAAAAGCTCGAAAAAGTAGTTTTTCCTTTTTCTTTATTTTTTCTTCTATGTCCGCTTGGATTGTTTTACTTGGCATTTCGCATTCTTTTATATGATGAAAGGCTTTAATGGCTTAATTAATCGTTAAATAATTCTCCTAGACAAATACCCACCCCACATTTATACATACATACATATATATATATATGTATAATTTATCTGCGTGTGTATAAAATAATACTGCAACACCCTTATAAATTTTCTGCGCACGCTCTTATCTTAGACGTCCAGGTTCTGTAGGGATACGTATAGATATTACAGATATTCGCAATATTTTATATTCTACGTATTTCGTTCTACAAATTTTATTCTCTACATTTATTTGGCAATACGGTAGTCCCGTTGATCCGACACACTAATCCGAAAATTCGGTTAATCCGAACCTTTTTTTCAGTTAGAAGGGTGTTTTTTTAACAGCAGCCAACTGATGTGACGTAAACAAACAGCGCAGTGTGGGTGTTGCCAACTAATTGAAATTTCCCACAAAGTAAGGGGACATAATTCCGTCATCTGTTACGAGTGCATACCAAAACATGCATACCTCAAATAATTACAGCTTATATTAAATTCTATAGCAAAGATTTCGGTTAATTCGAACAGGTCTCTATCCTAATTAGTTCGGATTAACGAGCCTCTACTGTAATTAACTTAATTAGAAATAGAATTTCTATTTGAGTTAATTACAGTACAGTCTCTTTAATCCGAGGTAATTGGGATAGAGACCTATTCGACTTAACCGAAACCTTTGCTATAGAATTTAATATAAGCTGTAATTGTTTGAGGTATGCATATTTTGATGTGCACTCGTAACAGATGACGGAATGTGTCCCCATACTTTATACCCATCTACAATAACGATGAAAATAATGCCTGATAATGAGTGAATAAGCTATAAGCGCTTCTGGGATGGAAAAATATTTTGAGAAAATAAATGGTAGGTGTATATCGATTAAGAACCACCCAAACAAATAAACAAATTCTGCTTTACAAAATAAGAATTGGCAACTTTTCGCTACAGCACTTTCCGCTAACGTATGCTACATGTCTGTAAGTAAATTTCCACCTTTCATATTTCACGTACATAAGTCGTTTCCTTTCTCCTGTCGAAAATAAAGTCGGGAAAATATAAAACGTGCATCTTTTTTAAAGGATGAAAAACTGTTCTTAGAAACTGTCGATTTCAGCAAAAGAGCCTGAAAAGACAACGTGCTCTATCGTTTCGTTCTATCGAAGTACTCGGTGTTCCCCTTTTATCAAAGAACGTTCACTTATGCCATAAAATAGCCTGTGAAACATGCAAATTTTTTTCACCTTACATAAAACCTTTGCACTTTATTTTGCTTTTCAGTTTTGAATGAGAAACAAACGAAAGATAGAAAATTCCTTTCTGTTTAATTCTATGTTTATCTCTCCTTACCATGGACCTCCATTGAAACACCACCTCTCTGAACGACCATTTTCCACTTAACCTACAATGGTCTTTTCAGGGAGATTTCACTGTATTCAGAACACCCAAATGATACTTCGATTAATATTAATCTTATCACTCAAGAGAAGATATTTACCTATCAATAATAATAATTTACATAATGATAATAATATAACTAGGTAATAATTGATAGCAAAAGGTTAAATCGTCTTTTAGAACAAATTTCCTGACCGGGGTCGCGAATTAGCTTCTGGGGGGTCATTGCAATTATTTTTATTTATAAGGAATTTCATATCAAATGTTTCCAATGCTTTTATATTTCAATATGGCTACATTGAAATATTCTACTAGTATTTATTAACTTTATATTCATGATATACATTGATATATATTATTAATATAATACACATAATTAATATAATATAATTTTCTATTTAATGTGTTTTCTTTACTCTGTTAAAAATGCTTTTATTATGCAAATGTTGCGGTGGCGGACAGAGGGGGTCACGGATCTTTTGATTACTATAAAGGGGGTCGCGAATTACTTGGTTACTATAAAAGGGGGCCGCGAATTAAAGAAGGTTGGGAAACACTGTTTTAGAGAATGTAATCTTTTGTTAACCACTTTTAGTCACAACTAAAGCTATTTTAAACTAGAAGAGCAATTTGGTTTAAACTATGGGATTTAATTGTTTTTATCAAACACTAGAGTAAACGAATTTAAACACAAATTTGCTTCGCACGGCCTTCTCAGCAATTTGCATGATTTTACCATAAACGTTTGCTTAGCTTTCAAATAAGCTATTTCGCAACAGAGATTATCTAACATATTTGCATTTTGACGGCATTCGATTCCAATAAGCTTCATAAATATGCTTCTGCATTTTGATAAGATCAAATCGTTTTCATGCTGACACAGCAATTTCCCCTAAATGACTGAAAGTGACTATTTACGTTCACGAGTTCTAACGAATGCGAAAAGCAATAAGCAATTGAGTTCAAAACCGAAAAGACAATCAACCGATGTAAATAAGTCAGCTGTAGAAAATAATATCTTTTTGCAGTCTTTATATTTTTTCTTTAATTGAATTGTATTTCTTTTTTTGGTTTCTGCCCTCTCTTGCAATAATAAGAATCATAAACTACAAGAAAACATCCCAGTAAGAAATGAATAGGCAAATTATTCCTTTCAGTGAAATGGAAAAACAAAAGCCAATTTATTCAACGAATGTTCGAAGACCTGTCTAATGACGTTATTATAGAATACAGAGAAATTGTTGGTTTCATTCAGGTTTCTACGACTGTGGTCGACGGCACGGCAGTGAAATTGATGAGAATAGGTAGTTACTTATGTCAACGAACTACACAATGGGCTATTAAATAATTTCCTATACTCTCTTATCGCATCCTACGCTGAGTTCTAAACAAGCAATTACACACTGCCTTAGATATGACTTTCTAATCTCGTTTGTTCTCGTCTGATGTTTATACTCTCATAATCTCAGAATTATGCATACATGGCATCAGATTCATGCATACATGGTATCAGATTCATGCATACATGGTATCAGATTCATGCATACATGGTATCAGATTTATGCATACATGGTATAAGATTCATGCATACATGGTATCAGATTTATGCATACATGGTATCAGATTCATGCATACATGGTATCAGATTCATGCATACATGGTATCAGATTCATGCATACACGATATCATATTTATTATTACTCTATATCACATATCTATTCATACGATATAAATGTATACTCGTGTGCTAGCCAATTTACATTTAAGATTCGAACGAATGGAAAATTGGAAATACCATTGAAAAGTAAGTTAAAAAAAAATCTTCAAATTCGTATACATCTGACATACAACTTAATTTTTAATATGCAAATTTTATAACAAAATTAACAGAAATAGAGGTTTTTGACACTCTTGAATACCGTGCTCTGTTTATCTAATATTCGAAGCATAATGACATTGAAATAATTGTGATATGTTTTGCAATATTCAACTGTTTTATAACAGGCGTTATTTGAGATCTATATAAAGATTAAAACTTAATCTGCATCACGTGATATGAAAGAGATGGATTGTTTTCGGAAACTACAAAAAAAAAGATATTTAAATAGGTTCGTACCATCATTAAGTATATATTATAACTTGCTTTACACATTCTAATATCATTCCGGAAGAAATTAGCTTTGTTCTGCTTTGTAAATGTATGACGTCATTTATAATCGAATAAAAAGATAAATAATAATAATAATAATAATAATTTTATTCAACCCGATATACATATTTTATAATACATAACGTGTGCAGTATAAATCATGACAGTATAAGAGTATATAGATATAGATATTATATTATTTCAAGCTTTAAGTTAGAAATAAGAGAGAGAATACAAAGCAGGGGTGGACATAGACTTTCATTTTGGAGGGGTCAAGGACAGAATTTGCTATGGTCTTGGAATAACACTCTTCATTTATCATAAAAGTTGGAATTTTTTTACAGTGAAAAATGTATTATGGGGGTCATGATCCCTGTGATCTCCCCACTTGCGTCTGCCCTTGATATAATGCCGTAGCTTGTTATGAGATTATCCTCCAGAATGCGGTGAAATTGACAAGAATAAGAAGATAGACTCTTCTATTGCTCTGAATTCTGCTTGTTTTAAAGTATTATCGAGTTAACTTGGTTCATGAAATGTGCTTTTGTAGTTTTACCTTAATCAAATCAACAGCTAAACTTACATATTTCAGTACCTAAAGCCTACATATTTCAGTTTGAAAATTCGTTGCAGTGCTGGTTTTGTTAAGCCGTTTGACCCACTTCATGCACTTCAGGACTTCCTGAAAACAGTAAAAAAAAAAATCAATAGCCTCACACACACAAAATCCGTGCCTATATATAAAATAAGAATACGTATTTAACAAAATTCGCATTTAAAAAACATAAATGTTGTGTAAATATGAGTACACATAAATGTACTTAAAATTCAATGACGTAATCGTGGGAATCTATTATTGATATCACTAGCGTAGCAATTACAAAGTCATCGGGAGGGGTTCGTGTCTTTAAACAATAATTCATCATGCGACCTATGATAAAATAATGTGTTTTATTAGCCAATGGGGGGGATTGACCCCCGAGACTCTCCTAGCTCCGCCACTGGTTGATATGTATCGTGTACCCATTACTCAAAATCTTTTTTTTTGTTTACTTAATTGACGTGTACCCAGTCTGTACTTAGTGAAGTAATTGAAATTAACGACCTGTTTGCATCGCTTTCGTTGTTGTACCTAACAACGCTGTCAATTAACGGTCGGAAATGCAAGAGCATTTAAAATTCTTGAACATGGTTTACGCGTAGTTGCATATCAATAGTACAAATCCATATGCTAAGAGCTTAGTAAATACAATTCTCGCCAAGATGGATGTAGTCTCTAGTATAAAGCACTTGAGAGTTATTCGGTAGATGAAAGGGATGAGAGAGAGAGAGAGAGAGGTTGGAGAAGAGCAGAGAGAGTTAGACCCAGTAGGGACCTGCATCTGGAAATTCAGCCATGACATTTTCGTCGATCGATTTGGAGGGAGGCCAAATGTAGGGCATGGCGCTCCCGCAACAAGCTCCAACGTTCCCGGAAGAAAGCCCTTCCCTGATGTATCTTCTTCCTCGCCTTCTCCTTCTCTCTCTCTCTCTCTTCCTCTCCGCATCTTTTAGGCTTCCTCTTCTTCGAATAGATGCATTTGGGTTTGTTGACCAGAATTCTGATATCATGTATGCAGCGAAATGGGATTTATGCGGGCTATAAACATGGCGTAGGATTAAAAGCATTAAGGAATGGGAAATCGAAACAAAATGCATTTCGTTCTTGTTTTTTTTGCTTAAAACACTGAAAACTAAATCAAAAAAGGGTAAAATAATGCTGCATTTTACTGCTGCAATATGTATGTATACTGTATTCGCGAATAAGTGTTACAACGTTTGAAGGGCAGTAGGCGACGCCCTTGTGATACCATACCCGTTTACTTCTTTTCGAAGTGAAACTTCATTCCAGAGATATTAATGGCGAAAATTTTGTAACGCAATTTTCGGTTTCAATTAAATATTGGTTAGTTTCCTGAAACACCAGGTATTAATTGTATCGACTGAAAAGTGCCACAAAGATGAATGTTTTCATTAGTGATAAATTGGACATTATCCATTATGACGTATTGCTGATACATGCTTTTTTTTCCATATTTTTGCAGTCAAAACGCAATGATGAAAGTTACGTCATAAAGAATAACTTCTGTCATTTCATTTTGATTGCAAAAACATGGAAAGAATCACATGTCAACGACACACCAATACCTAATAAAAATTTTTAATTTCTCTCTGCTGAAAAAAAATGTTTGTGGAACTTTTCAAGTGATATAATAACGGGTGTTTCCAGAAACTGACAAAATTTTAGTGGAAACAGGAAGTTGCGTCATAAAATTTTCGTCATTAATATCTCCGGAATGAGATATTTTGAAAATATAAAGTAAACGACTTTGGCATCACAATAAAGTCACCTATTACCCTTCAAACGTTGTAACACTTATTCTCCGATATCTTGTGTTTGTATGTGTGTGTTTGTTTATTTATTTATTTATTTATTTGCTTCATAAGAGATATGAATGTTGAGATTGTGTTTTGTCAGCAGCAATAACATTAAAATGAGGAGAAAAAAATGATAATGATTGTTATATCTTTTACGATAACGATGATTTCCAATCATACAGCAAAGCTTCCACATAACAAATACAATACAATAATTTTATTTAGCTAGAAACATAAAATTAATTAAAAAGTCGATTACAAAGTGTCCACCTGGGCAACAATGGGAAAAGACCAAGGGGTCTGATAGAGCTCATGCTGCCCGAAGTCAGGAGATGAAATTGGGAAAAAAAAACTCGTACATTATATGAAAGATGAATAACAAAAAAATAAATATTAAACATACTATACATATAAAATAAATAAAATATTAAACATAATATACATATAAAATAAATAAAATATTAAAATAACATACATATAAAATAAATAAAATATTAAATATAATATACATATAATATAATTATTAAACAATAATTGGAGAAGATTTAATGGAAAAAAATTCTATATGTCGAATATTGTCGGTATGGCTGTATATTTAAATATATTGTTGTAGTATAATATTATAACTGCATTTTTGATTACTATCATATTTATAATAGTATATTTTTTTATTTACTGTAATATTTATGTACCTGATAGTATATATTGCTCATTATTAGAAAAGGATTCTTAGCCAATTCAGGCATATATATATGTCCCTATAAATATAAAATATTATAATATGAAACAAGTAGAGGTTATGCAGCATTACTACGGTTACACAGAGGTATTGCAATCACTCGCTACAGATCTATATATAGTAGTTTTTACGAATTACGGAAGTCATTAGACAGAATAACGGTTTATATATAATATATATAATAAAACTTTTCAAGACAAATCGAATTTTGTTGTTCGTTAAACGTTCTAAAACGTCATGGTTTTCAATTTGCCGAAATATCTCAGACGATGCATTCCACGAACTTAAGAAATGTGAACACTTTTATGATGAATCATCATAGAAATCCATTGCAAGGGCGTACACAAGGGGGGGGGGATGTTACAGGTATCCTAACCCCAAATATATTTTTTCACTATAAAAAATTCCAACTTTCATGATAAATGAAGGGTGTTATTCCAATACCATGGCAAATTCTGTCCTTGACACCCAAAAATGAAAGTCTTGTGTCCGTCCTGATTCGTTGTATAAAAAGGTATTATAAAATTTATTACACAAATACAAATGCATATAAATACTGCATAAATATAATAGATTTCAAGATACATTCAGAAAAGAAAATTCTCGTTAATTTTTGTTTTTAATTATTTCTGTGAACATAACTTTTATGTAATGTGATTCATAATTACCCAATTAATAGAGTAGAATGCATTAATTAAAAGAAATGTGCCTCTAAATACAATAATATTAGTAATAATAATAATTATTATACATAATATATACGTATAAAAAAGGTAATTTCCACATAGCTCGGGTTTTTTTGTATGGAACTCTTGACTTCCATGTAAATATAGACATTTTTTGTAATTGTTTTAATTTTAGAAAAATTCAACCCGTTTCCTTTACCTTATATAAGTTTAAATTTTACTAAAAAACGTGTTTATATTTGCGCTAAGAGAGAAAACTCATAGATTAACACATCTAAAATTTTATTGCAAATATTTATAAATATTTATTAAAGTTAACAGTTCTCCTTATGGCCGATGAGGTGACAAAATTAGACGATAAATAATTCTCAAAAAAAAAAGAATGATTCCTCTCCGCTTGCTGGGAGACCAATTCATTACCTCTTGATAACTAGTCGAATGCTCTTATACTGTCTCTCAAGAGGTTGTGAGTTCGACTTCAACCAGGTACCGAGAAATATTTTTTTTCCCGAAAAATTTATCATTTATAAATATATCTAAAAGAGCACAGAATCATTTTTTCACCTCTTTGTACACTGAAATTTGACGCCTTTTTTTCATACGTTTTAAAATATTTTAACGATTTTAAAGCTTGTTTAATTTTTTTTCTAAGAATTTATATTTTAAAATATCTATCGATGTTCAGACATTTGAGGTAAAAATAGAAAAACTGAGGGGTCCCAATTTTTATAAAATATGAAACCATTTCAGTAAGGGCATGAATTCTAGTTTTTCCTAAAACTTCCACGAACGATGTCATTTTTACTTGCATATGAGTCACGAAATGGCATCTGGAACAATAACGATAGATATATGCTTATTTCGCCTGACAACGATTTGTCATTTTTATTAAATTTCAAATTCCTCGTCGCTTTCAAATATCATGTTTTTACGCCAGCAAGCTTATTACAACCGATTGATTTTATAACTTTTATCCCGTTTTGTGAATTGGCGTAACTAGGAGGTGGCTAGGGCTGGTTTAGCCCCCATAGAACATTTTTAGGCCCCTAGAAAAACGAAAATTGTCAACGTATATACAGATACAAATGGCAAATGGAAAATAATAAACAAAATGATTGGTAAAACTAAAGAAAAAAACTGGTGTAGATATACTGAAAGAAAATAATTCTTTAATAAAAAAGATGTAGCGAAAATCATGAATACGTATTTTATGGAAATTGCTGAAAGGGATATTGATAGAAGAGCGTAGGAAGAATATATGAAATATATAGGAAGTGGAGTAACACAGACATTCTATGTTGAAGAAATATAACAGGAAGAAATATTGAAAGAAACAGGGAAATTAAACATTGAAAGAAACAGGGAAATTAAACATTGAAAGAAACAGGGAAATTAAACATTGAAAGAAACAGGGAAATTAAACATTGAAAGAAACAGGGAAATTAAACACTGACAAGTGACCTGGGGATTGAAGGGATAACTTCTCTAATTACCAAAGATTGTGCAGAGCTACTGATAAATCCACTGGTCACTTTCTTAGGAGCCTTAGGAGGCTTCACGAATGCAAATTATTTCATGCGACTTCGCGAGCGGGCGATTTGATAATTTATGGAGTAAAAGTTCTTTTGGCGTTTATGAACTGCATGCAATGATTTTTTTAAGTGACATCTTTTTCAAAGATTTAAATGATGAAACATGTCTTTAAAAATTGATGGATGTTACGAAAGCTTAAGCCCTTTCGTCCGTGTGCTGCAACTTGAAAAATGTTGAAAATTGCTGATTTACAAACTTTATTTCTCTTCAGGCTAACATGATGCTTTCTTGTGCCCTAGGCCAGATTTAAAATTTGCATCCCAAAATCGGATTGCATCCTTTATCTACCTACTAAAAAAATTCCCTGGAAAGTACCTACTAAAAAAATTCCCTGAAAAGTACCTACTAAAAAAATGACGTTTTGTTGGAATGCGCCTTAGGCGATCGCCCAGATTTGACTAATGGATGGTCTGGCCTCATTTCTTTTTTTCCAACTACTCAGTGCTTGTTTTTACTGTTTGGATTTCTTTTGTTTCTGGTTTTCATTTCATTATTCGATCAGTCTGTTATAGATGGGCACCCCCAACCCCCCAGAATTATATGCAATGGGGTGCATTCAGGAAAAATTCCAATTGAATAATGTTGTTGGACTATAGTTTCTTGTGGATTCAGTCCTTTTTCCCCCCTTTTTTCATAAACCAAGGGGGTGCAAGTGCATTACTTTGCACCCCTCGGGGCTCCCATACTGTTATCTAATGTTAATTCGAACTGTATTCGAATAGTTCGCAATTTAGTATCTCTTAGAAAAACGTACGAAAAATCTATATAACAGTTACGATCAGTGTCAGACACAGATTTTAATTTTGGGGGTCAAGGACAGAATTTGCCATGGTCTTGGAATAACACCCTTCATTTATCATGAAAGTTGGAATTTTTTACAGTGAAAAAATATATTTTTGGGGGTCATGACCCCTGTGACCTCCCCCTGTGTCCGCCTTTGGTTACAATACGCTTTCAGACCTACGCTTTGATTTAAACCGTAACCGCGATCCTAACGAGAAATGGGATTGTGAATAATCAGAGAAAACTCCTGACAGCCTACGACTATCAGAAGGCGATCTGGTCCGTTTTTGAAAATATAGCGCCAACTGAAAGCAAATATGGCGCCGAAAGAAAAAATTACGTAAATAAAATCACGGGAAAAGGTAGTGAGGTAATATCTTTAATAACCAGAAGTCACGCCCGCATTTGAAATGGGAAAGCTATAAAAAGTAACTTTGGAAACGCCCCTAACTTTTTCGCAGTATTTCCATTTGGGTTGGCCATTTTCTCAAGTGAGTTTATGCTATAAAGTAGCTGGATATGGGGCGCAAATGGTGACCACAATTTTGAAAAGAGGCCCAACAGTTGGGCTGCAGACTTGGCGGCTAGTCATTTTGTCGGTTGCCATAGAGATCTCGAAACCCTAACAAATATTGCTCATGGATTCGTCACCCGCATTCAGAAAACACTCTTTCCATGATACTTGTTTTTTGTCATTTCTGGTCAGGCGAAATTACGTATCCTGTTAAACGACTCTAAATGTCGAAAACAATTTCCACTATCATGTGTTTAAATTTTTGTCATTTATTCACAATAGCTAAGCATATCATTAAAATGCTGTCGCAAATTATATGAATAAAGAGTAGGATTGTAGCACAGTTAAAAAAGATGAATATTTTTTTTGTTTTGGGGCATAGTAATCATTTTCAACGTTAAAAAGATATAAAAAGATATAAAATAGTTAAAAAGAAATAATTACGAAATTAAGTCAGTCAAAATTAACTTGTTTATTTAAAATATAACCAGACGTTTTTGTGCGTGGAAAAAAAATCATTTAGTTAATATTAATTATGTGGAAATGAATTATAATTTTGGTGAGAAAAAAGTAAGGAAAAGGGATTTTTAAAATAAATTTTGTAATCTGTATATTATAAGTAAAAATTTCATATTATTATTTTTATATATACAGTGAAAACTGTCTTAGGCGGAACCTACATAAAGCGGAAACTTGCTCAACACGGAATTTTTTTACGGTCCCTTCAAAAGTCAATGGTAGTTAACATTAGCTACGGAAACTGTCTAACGCGGAAACGGAAAGCACTATTCAGTCCCGTCAAAGAGAAAAACCTTCATAAAGCGGAAAATCGCTAGCAGGAAGAAAATTTTCTCAGCAGAAAAAGGAAAGAGGGTTGTAATACAATGCAAATAGCAAAGTGGAGGCTGGCGAACAAAAGGCATTTTACAGATATAGAATGCCCTTGTCCGCATAGGCGGAGCCAGGGGGCGGTTTTGGATTGTAACCCCCATCGTAATGAAATTTTGTATATTTAACATAGGAATATATGAGTTGGAACTGGAACCAAGGGCGGACACAGACTTTCGTTTTGGTGGGGGTCAAGGGAAGAAATTGCCATGGTCTTTGAATAAAACTCTTCATTTATCATGAAAGTTGGAATTTTTTACAGTGAAAAAATATATTTGGGGAAGGGGTCATGATCCTTGTGACCACCCCTCTGTGTCCGCCCTTGACTGGAACTACTGTATTTCTTCAATATAAATGTATCGTGTCAATATCACTACATAGGAAGATTTCAAGTATTACGTAAGCAATATTTTGGCCATTTCAACCTCTCCCCACCACCACAACGGTAAGCAAAAGTTAATGTTGGATAACATAGGAAGAAAATAACATCAACGGCAATCAATTTCACTTCCCAAAGGTGCTTACGTGTAATACTTGAATTACTTTTAACGCAAAGATTGATAAATGAGCAATGTTTAATTAAAACAGCAAAAATATTGCAGCAGAATATTAACTATATAATTTTTGCTGCAACGGGCTTGGAAAAAATTTGTCTACGGCCCCACAAAACCTTAATCTGGCCCTGTTTTCACCATTCCTTAATGTTGCCACTTTTAATATTTTTCGGCTAGCAATACCAAGAGTATTGTAACACCTTAAGTCTACCACTTTGAGTCTGCAATCCCCCCCCTCCCCCCCCACTTCTAAATCATGAAATCCCCTCTTGAAGGAATTCCCCCGGTTCAGAATTATTCTTTTAATAGGATTTCTGGAAAGGAAATCGATTTTATTGCCCCCTAATGTGTCCGTTTATTATATAAATCCTTGTTTATACTTCGATTTCGTAAATTTTAATAAGGACAACCATATTCCACATTTCATAACTATGATGCTACGATAGCTAATATTTGTGATATACAGTAAAACCTCTCTACAACACTATTATACGGACCGAGAAAAATTATCGTTGTAGAGGGATTTATCGTTATATCGGATATCGTTGTAGAGGGATTTATCGTTATATCGGGTATCGTTATAGAGGGTTTTACTGTAGTACAGTCAGGGCCGCGCCAACGATTTCTATCGAGGTGTAGACCAAATTTAATCGTCGCGTCAGCAGTGCCGTATTTCCCAATAGGTTATACTAGGCTATAGATTAGGGCGGCAAAATTTTGTGTATGAAGTCTGATAGAACAAAATCAATACCAGACGATGATGTAATCAGATGCTTAGAAGAAAGCCAGACGTCATGCTTTCCATTTAAATACCAGTGTTCGATAGGCTTTTATTTTTTTGCTAAAATTAAAATTTGTTCTAAAATTAAATTTAGTTGTTTACGCAGAAAATAAAAATAAATAAATAAATCATCAAATTAATTAAATTAATTAATTAATTATTGCAATATAAGTTAGTATTGTTTAATGCTTATGTTTCAGTTTATGAGTTTATTTTCAACGTATTTACTGTCAATATTCAATTTTTTAGCTTATATTGAATGTAACGACTTCTACGTTCCTACCACTGATTTGGGGGGGAGGGGGTCCGGGATGGGTAGAAATGGGTGGCAAAAAAGTAGCCTAGGGGCGGCAAAAAAAGTTGCCTAGGAACGGCAAAATGGTATTTCCGCCCGTGCGCTTCAGACCAGTAGTGTAGCAATTAAAAAATTTGGGGGGGAGGGGGCTCATATGGCTTTAAAAAAGGTTATATGATGAAATGTAAGTAAAAAATGTGTTTTTAAAACCGATGGGTGCAGAGGAGTAGCCAGGGGGGGGCAGTTTTGGTTGTAACCCTTCATCGCAATAAAATTTTGTATATTTAACATAGGAATATATGAGTTGTAGCTCTGTAACCCCTCCCATTAAGCCTATAACCCCCTTATGAACTTTCTGCCTACACCACTGAATGGGGGCACTTGAGCCCCCCCTCACCTTCCTACGTCACGACTTCAGACATCAAAAGGCTATGTAATATCAGCGATTTGGTAATACAAATAATGTGGAGAAAAGACGCCACAATGTCGATTATTAAACTTGTTTTTTAAAAAAATTGGGTGTTCTCTTGGGATTTTGCTGCATTCTAAAGCCTGGCAGGTATTTTTCACCCCCCTCCCCCCACCCCTTTACTAGTTCTTGAATACAATCCTGCTTTTGTTTATTTAATGTCACAAGCGCAAATACTCGAATAGTTCGACATGCAGCGCCATCTAATGATAAAATTCTGAACTATTTCGCATCCCATGTCGTTCGCAGCGGTGCTTTATTAAAAGAAATTTTGTTTTTACAAAACGAACGCAGATTATAGATTAGTCATAGATTAATACAGATCATTCACGTGGTAATGAATTAAAAAAATGAAGGAAAAATACTGTTTGACGAGTTCGAATCAGAGCCGAGGCCAGAATGGGCCGTATTTGTGGGCTCTGGACATTTTTTTTTTTCAAATTTTTGGGCTCCTTGTAGAAAATTAAGCTTGTGTAATTACACTAGGACCCGCATATGACGAGGATCGTGGGACCAATGAAAATGCTCGCTAACTCAGTTCCAGAATTTAAATTTTAAACTTTGAAAATAAAATCGGTACAGGTAGTATATTTGCATCAACGTACATACAAAAATTTTAAAATTCTCGGAAAACGCCGTGGAAATTCGCGCCGTGATAAAAATACTGCCGTGATGATAAGGTCCGCTTGGTAATGATTTTGAAGTAATGCTGAGTCTTCGTTGCGCCGGGCCCCTCAAAAAATGAGGGCCCTAGACATTTGTCTTCTTTGTCCAAGCGATAATCCAGCCCTGAGGCCTAAAGGGGGATAATCTCCCAATCCCCCCCCGCGCCCCCACCTTGAAAACTATTTTTTCTGAAAATGAATTATTGTAGAGTTTTGTTTGAAATGTTTTGTTTTGTATAAAATTGTGCACGACAACGAAAATTTTATTTTGACGTTAAGAATGTATTCAAAATAGATTTATTATTTTTTAGAGATATATTTTGGAGATTTTTTAATACATTTATTATTTTAATAGATTGTTGAAATTTTGTTTACAGCACGTGTTTATTTTTACAGAGGCTTGGGTCTTCATCTGCTCTATACTAAAGATAAGGAAAATTATAAATTTTAGCATATCTCTGAGTTTTCAATGCAAAATTTATTCATTAATGCTAAATACATTATTGTGCTTAGCTATTTAGAATTATTAACTATATTATAAAACACATCACACAGAATATTACTAGTGCGCCGTTAACCCGGGTTCGACTCCCAATAGTGCAAAGAACGCTTACTCAGAGATCTCATAAAGATCGCACTGCTCACTGTAGTCCGGGGTTTGGTTTCCTAGGCCTATATAAGTTCGGATCTGTCGGAACAGTAGATCCTGGCCCAGCATGACCATTGTAGTCTTTGAGCCGTAAAACCACAAACAAATAAATAAACAAACACAGAATATTAAGAAATGTTAAGCTTCTCGTGTTGAGCCCATCCCCACCAAAGCAAGCGTTTACTCACGGCTTTGATTCGATAATTTACAGAGCAGTTTCTAGGTGTTTTGATGCCTTAGGCGAGAAGTGATAAATGCCGCCCCTACCTTTTTCCTACCCTCACTCTTTTGCCTACATGCTCGTCTCTACCGCCAAAAACATCCAAGGGTACAACAATGTAAATTTTCTGTTATACTTTTAATCATTAAACCCGTTAATTATATTTATATTTTAAACTTATATTAGTTATTTTGTAATATTAGAATATTGTGAATAGTAAAACAATTGCTACATGTTATAATTGTTTAATTTCAACATTTTATATTTTTGAAAACTGTAATATTGACGGAGTAATATTTCAAAACACAACGTTGTATTATCAGAGCTAGAAGGCTTAAATGTATTAGATATAAAAGAACTTGTGTGCAAAATTAAACAATGAAACACATCAAACATTTTCACATTCGTCAAAGTAAAGACTTATTAAGTAATTGTTTCGTATGCTTTTGAAAACAATTCGATGTTTTAATTTTTCCTCTTTTTCATTTTTTCTCCTCATTTGCTCAATTTTTTCTTTGTTTGATTTAAAATTAATTTTTTACGCTATTTTGCCGCCCTAGGCGGTCTCCTACTCTAGCCTAATGGTAGAAACGGCCCTGATTACACACACACACGCATATATATATTATTTTTTCCCCTAACTTTTTATATAAATCAACTGCACTAATAAAGTTTGTGTAATTTTTGCTTTTATTTGATTAGTGCAATATGTCGCCATTATACCATTATATATAGGATTTATATAAATCATATTATATATAAATCAACTGCACTAATAAAGTTTGTGTATGTTTGCTTTTATTTGATTAATTGCAATATGTCGCCATTACCGATTATATATGGGATTTTATATAAATCATATTATATATAAATCAACTGCACTAATAAAGTTTGTGTAATTTTTGCTTTTATTTGATTAGTGCAATATGTCGCCATTATACCATTATATATAGGAATGTTTTGTTTTATTTTTAAGTACTATTAACCATAAAAGAAACTGTTTTCGATTAATAATGCATGTTTGACTCATGATTAGTGATTTTTTATTGGTGTAATGCCTTTAATATTGAAATTAAATCTAAATTAAATCCTTAAATTCTTTATTGGTGTAATATGTAAACTATCAATATCAATGACCATGGGATTTTATTTAATGTAATTAATTAGGTCTTATTCCCAACTTAGTATTCTGATAAGATGTGTGTGTGTGTTTTTTTTATCTTTGTTTTTCTCTCCGAATGTTTGTTTGTTTGGTTTCTTAAAGGGAGAATTGAAGTTGTAAAATATTTATATATAACTCTTCTTTTAAAGAGAGAAAAAAAAAGACGACAGTTAATCGAAAAATCTAATTATTTTTAGTGCTAGTAGTTTGCGGCAGAGGCATTAATGAGCAAAATATTTTGATATAGTAGTTTATAGTGATGATGCGCAGTTATTCCCGCGTCATATATTTTTGGTGCATCCTACAAGGGATTCAGCTAGTTTTTAGGGAAAAGTGTAAATGGTATTCCTTTGTGGGATGTTTGCTACTATTAAAAGTATTTCCTGCATACATGTATTTGTTTGTTTTTATTATTATTGTCCTCCCACACCTCGATCTGTCATAATTTGTGAAAATTCATATTCAAAATGACCAAACTAACCATGAAGTAAAAATTATATTTTCAATTTTATTTTTAATTTAGCTGGTTTCTCGTGTGATGTGGGGTATGTCGTGATTATGAGGAGTGATATGTGAGAATGATATGTCGTTATTATTATTATTTGAATTGCAATAAATGTAATTTAATTTATTTTATAGAGTACTGATGGGAGATGAAGTTTTATAATATGAAGGTTTGTGTGTTTGCATGTTACATATTTAGAGAGGATAATGCGTCCAGCGCCGTCTTCGAAGGGGACCGACTCGGCATTTGCCTTGACTCCTGGGAAACGCTGGAAAACCTCAGGAAAGTCGGTTGTTTATTTAATGTATATCCTACATGTAAACAGATGTGAGTCTTTATTGAGAAACATCAAATATACACTGAAGATTTTGAAGCTGCTACTGAAGCGTGGACTTGGAAAGAATCAGCACTTCTGAAAAGAAAAGAACTATACACTGATTAGCAAGATATAGGAAAGACTATCCTCAGCGAGTAACCTGTTAAGCATTTATTACAACATGATTATAAACATGATATACACGTTAATTATAAAACTGTATCGTATGGTACTGATACTCTTTTGACACAAAAGTAATGGTACTTTTGACACGATAGTACGGTACTTTTGACACACTCACAAATCTCATCTTACATGATATTTCTACTTATCACTTAAATGACGTAAATATTAGTCAACAAACTTACAACTTTATATGCTTACCTTTGTTCTCCTCAAAGTCAGCGTATTTCTTAAGCACATTTGTTAAGTTACCTTGCGCATACCTGTTGCTTTCCTTGTCATTTGCTGTCACAGTAGAATCTCCAAAATCTGTCTTTTTCTTCTAGAAAGAATCAAAGTACTCCGGTGCAATGTTAAACGCCTTCTAAACAAACCATATACTGATCTAATAAATAAAATAGACGAGAAATTTAACTGAAAATGAATATATATATAAGCAAACCCTTTTTTTCAGTAGGAAAGAGAATTTTTCTTCTCCAGGCGTAGCAGCCCCACGCAAGAGCTTGCTGTCTTTTCTAATCCATAATTGACTCAAACTAAGAGGATCCACTGATGACTTCGGTAAATGGCCATGCTTAAATTTGGTATTAAGTCGTCTGTTGACACATTTTCCTGCCATCACCAAGCTCTGGTTCAGTTGAGAAAGACAGTTGGGGATTATATCTGGCCATTTCAGTGGCGATTCATTGAAGTTGTCAAGGCGTAGTTGATCTTCATCAGGTGCGATTTCCTTCACAGGACTTGATTTTACAAAATCTGAGGAAGCCTCACCTTTAGTCCCAAAAGACTCATCAGCAAAAAGGCAGGTATACAAAAGTAGAAACAGGGTTAACGTGAAATGGACATCCATTTCGCAAACAGACGGCTCTCCTAGGCACAGCGATCCCGTTCTGATGACTCGTCAAGTTGAGGACCTCTTTTTATACCATCGTACAGCACGTCACGTTAACATTCCTAAATGGTGTAGAATCCGGATGTAAGATATGAAGTGTTTCCCGGAATTGCAATACTCGTGATAACATTGCACGTGCGTTGTAGCATTCTTTTCCATAGATCCGTGTTGGTACCTCCACGCTTGCTCAATATCTGTAGTTGAGGAACCATCAGAGGAAACAACACCAAATTTAGCTATTTGATTCTTTGCTTCTGGTATAATTTTTAAACGATTGTAGTCCAACCTTGTTAATGCGAACACACTGAACGTAAACTACTTTTAACATGAAATCCTGTTTCATTAAAACATATCACCCTAAATGCTCACATTAAGGAAGTTCGATTGCATGTGGATAGACAACGTTTTAAATTTAATATTGATTATCTTCATATCATTCACATAAAAAATAAAACAAAACTTATTATCACCTAGTGTTATTGTATTATATATACCTAGGTATTTTTATTTGTTTGGCAAATTTCGGTTTTTCTAGACACTAACAAACCGAAATTTGCCAAACGAAAATATTTCTTACGTGAGCTCTGAATTTTAGAAGTTTCATATTCGGTGCTTGAGCCAACATTAAATTAGTGCAATTTCCCGCTTTATATAAATATATCATAATTAATAGAAACGATTTTTATGTTTCCTAGTTTTTAAACGTTGGCCCCTCCGATGACCTATAAACATCATTTATAATCAGTGGCGCACACACGGAAGAGGGAGCTCAGGGCTCAATCCCTTCCCATTGGATATAGAGATACCCTTTTCTCTCTTTAACGATGAATCTTTTCGAAAGCTACTTGAGGGAACTGGGGCGGACTGGGCCGCCGGCCAACCGCCCCCCACCCCCGGGCCGGTGCACCCTCATGAGCGATAGGACTCGCGCCTCTGAATGGGCAAGGATTTGCGTCCTCCGATAATCCAAAGTCTGCGCCCTTTGAGAGGACCTAGTTCGCCCCAGCTTGAGGGCCCTCATAATTTTTGAATTGCTGTGCCACAGTCCGTATTCCATGATAGTGTATCTTTTCAACTTTAATTTCAGCTTGAGTACTTGTGGCGCAGTATAGCCCAGATGCTCTTGCGCCACAAAAAAGCCAAACAATCAAATCAGCTTGAGTACTCTATCTTCTAAGTGTTTTTATTTCATACAATAATTCTGATATAAGCAATTCACAGGCTCCTGCTTCATTTCGGTCTTTATTAAAAAGGAATTTTGTTTAAAAATATATGACATTTTTTCAGGTTTCTGCAGTATAGTTGAATGAAAAATAAGACTTTAGAATATTATTTGATTTGTATTATGCATACAAATATATTACTTAATAAAACCTTAACCGTACTAATTTGGTAAATAACGGTTTTAAAACCCAATTTTCTTAACATTAATTCCTTACAGAACGAGAAGGAATAACCGCCGCAAAGGAAACTATTTTAGTTTAATTTAAATAAGAATTATTATGAAAATCGTTGATCACTGTTTTCGGTATAGAGATTATAAGACATGTTAAAATCCATTTAAATGTAAATTTGGTTTATCATCACAGGGAAGGATATGAGCCTTCAAGGAACTGTTTAGGAGTTGTATTTTCGCAAGATGTAAGCCTTATTAAGGAAATACCAGAACTTTTATAAGGAGCAAAGTATTCAAAAATTATCATACGAAATATTAATAGTTCATTTTATCATAATTAAGAATGTAATTTTTTGATGGCGGCACCTCACAATTGATGATAAGTGTGTTGTATACCGATTCTTATTACGACTTAATGGCGCGATTATTTCGATTAAGGATGACGTAATAAAAAGTATTAGAGTATGGATAATTTTTCTCTGTCACCCCTACTATCACAGCAGTACTCAATATATTTTTAAAAATACACCTAACATATATACCTGAAATGCAATATTTAAAAGTATAACTGAAATATATACAGGGCTCTATGTTGAAAGTTATATCAAATGAATATGTATAATACGTTTTTAATATTTTTTTTTGTTGTTATCTAGTCTAATCTAAAGGTAAAATATTATGCTCGTGTAAAATATTCCAATTTTCAAATATTTTGTTTATCTATATATCCGCTTGTCAAATATTTCACTTGCTACTTGATATTTTAGAGTTTGTAGTGCCACTCATAGAGTAAATTTAGAGATAAAAGTCAGATTTTTCACCGAATCATTAATTTCAACTGAATATGGTAAATGTTGTTAAAATAGATTTCACGTAACAGTGTAATGATGGATATTTTTGTTGAGATAATTTTACTTTTATTTGTAATACGATTCTTGTGACGTAAGGCCCTTCAAGATTTATCAAACTTCCAGAGGAATATGATTTCTCTTTTATTGCTTGTAAAATACGTCATTGCTTGAAAGCTCACCTGCGTTTTTATTCCACAGTTTCGAATTTCTCATTATATCGTTCTGGGGGGTTTAAAGGACATAGTCTGCTTTTCATTATTATTCTCATTAGCTCTGTTTTTAGGATGAATATTAAAAAACATGAAAAACGTTTTTCGTGTAATTAAAATTTTATGTTCAGTATCCTGGTTTACACCATTTACACCTGGTTTACACCATTTCGCTTTTCGTTTTTTTTTTTAACTTTAAAGTAGGGGTCTTCAACCTTTCAGGACCGAGGGCCACACCAATGAATTTATGAAGCGTCCGCGGGCCTCTCGTCTAAATTATTTATTAATAGCTTACTTATATTTTAATGGTATATAATATTTTCTTAATACTAAGCTAAGTTGGTTGGAGCATTTTTTATTTATATATTCAGAATCTTTTTAATATACTTGATATTTTTTATTTACGATGATTTAACAAAGTACAGTACTAGTATATAATATTACAAGCCAAATTCAGTAAGGTACTTACACTACAGCAGGAGTATATGTCATTGCAGTTTTAATGAAAAACTTGTCATTATTTTTGCTTTACCAAAGTTTCAATATCAAGTGCAATTAGCATCGCAATTCGAAAAGTGTCTTCCAAATGCCGATCTGTCAAACGAATTCTTGTCTTTGATTTTAGGTGCTTCATTTGACTGAACAACTGCTCACATATATGTGTACTGCCAAAGATAGACGACATAAATAATGCATGTTTACGTATTTTTGGATACTTTTCTTCAGACACATATTTGGAATAAAAATCAAGTATTTTTGAAACTTCTAAAAACTTGCATTTCACTGCAGGTAGAGTCATTAAGATGTGGTGGAACACTTTCGATGTTCACAAGGAAGGGCGAGAAGAATATTGCCATGGAAATTTCTTTCTCTCTGAAGTCGAAAAATCTGCTTTTGAACTCATCTCTCAAACTTGAAAGGCAATGTACAAAATCGACTGAGCTCCATGTTCTACTTCCATTTACTAACTCAGCTAATGTTTGAAAGTGAATGCAGTTTTTTTTGCAGTTGACGTCCCCACAGGCTTAGTTTGGTCTCAAAAGCTTTCACATAATTACAAAGATTATAAACAAGTTGATCTTTCCCAAGCAAACGGTGATTCAATTCATTGAGGCGACCAGTAATGTCCACAAGGAATGCAAAGTCTCTTAACCAGTTTTAGCATCATTCATCTCGGGAATGGGTTTTCCTTTGAATTCCATGAATTGTTGAACTTCGTTCTTCAAAGAGAAAAGGCGTTGAATCATCTTCCCGCGGCTCAACCAACGTCCTTTTGCATAATACATGATGTCACCGTGTTCGGCTTCCAAATCTCTCAAAAACGTTCGAAACTATCTATGATTGAGACCTTTCGAGCGGATAAAATTCACCAATTTTACAAATACAGTCATCACATATTCAAAATTTGAGAATGACTTCGCACCGAAATTTTCTTGGTGGATAATGTAGTAGAAAGACATTATCTTCGCATTGCCTCACTCCTTGACGTCAGATTTTATTAAACTTGTCACTCGTCCCTTCTTTCCGGACATAGCAGGCTTACCATCTGTAGTTATGGCTGATATGTTGGTCAAGTCTAGCTCACAGTATCACAAGGTATCTTTTAAACTTGAATACAAATCTAAAGCCCGTGTCGTGTCGTTCAGAGCAAACTCTCGGTCCAAAGCGCATTAAAAACAAACATCCACCAGAAAAAGGCGATGCTCTAAATACGATGGGATTGAAAGGATGTGGTGTTTTTCGAGCTCTTAGCAAGGAATGCTATGGTCAGTTCGGACGGTTACTGTCAGCAGCTTGACAAACATCATCAAGACAACGCTCGACCACACACAAGTTTGATGACTCATGGAAAATTGTTGGAACTTGGTTGGGCTTTTTAAAGGCTAATTGCCGCCCCCACCCCCGAATTGTAGCGCCCAAGACGATCGCCTCCTTGCCATGCTACTGGGCACATACGAGGGATGATTTTTAGGGGGAGACTAAGAGAAACCATTACTGCCTTCAAGATTATCAAGCATTTTAGCAGATGCACAAGATACTAAAATCATAAGCTTAAAGTTACATGCCCCTCCTTCTCTCCCCAATAATCTGCAATAAATTGCAACTTTATCTATATTGTGATGTATAGTTGTTAATAATATGTGCTTGGGCTCTTCCATTGGTTAGTCCCCACCCCATCTTAAGCAAATTTAAGAATTAAACTAGAGAGAGTTTGATATACAGTGAAAATCGTTTATAACGACGCTGGTTATAACGACCAATCGCATATAACGACGGAATTTTTACAAGTAGTTTGGTTTGCTATTCTACTCCATACTAAATATATCGGTTATAACGACGAAACCTGCTATAACGACGGCGATTTTGTAGTCTACGTAGATTCTAAGTAGGGAAATTCGTATCGGATATAACGACGCGACTTGACAGTCATAAAGCAGAACCACGTAGGTTAGTTATTAAAATTTATACGTTATTCTAATTTTGTTTATTTACAAATGTCTGAGAAATTTTTATTACTGCTAAACCTAAATATTAAAGATAGTGAACTTAAAAAGTGATTTATTAATTGAATATCACGAGGGTCATATTCTTTAAGGGCCCATTCTATTTTTTCAGCGTAGGGCCCACAAAACTCTTAAACCGGCACTGTTCGGAAGTCATTAGTATAATATAATAAATATTATTCATTAGATTTGTTTTCTACATTATATACTTTAGTATTTTCTAGAATTTTTGTCAATTTAAAAAAATATAAAGTGCTATGTATTTAGTGTGGCTATAAATATAATTTAATATAGACGGAAATTAAATTCATTATAATTAAATATATTTTTATTTAATTTTGAAACCAAAAAGTTTAATACTTTTTACTATCAAAATAATTTATAAAATTCTAAAAGTGTATTATACTATAGGCTACTATGATTTTAAAAAGATATCGTTTATAACGACTATCGGTTATAACGACCGAATTTTCGCGGTCCCTTGAAGGTCGTTATAACCGATTTTCACTGTATTTATAACTGCATGATTCTTCCGCAATGTTACTTCACTGATCGATAAATTCTTTACGAAATTACCATTGTAGCGGAATGAGTGGTGCCATCTATATGTTGAAGTAGAAACAAAATTATCAAAACATTCAGATATGGGCAAACCCGTTCTTCCTAATGAGGTAATGAGCATGGGCCAGGGCTGGTGCTCGGTTTTATACCGTTCGGGGCGAACACGTGTTCTTTCCGCCCCAAAATGACTTTATTTCTTATAATAATCCCATTTTCCCGCCTCTAAAAGTGTGCCGCTCAGGTCGAATCCCTGGTTGGCCTCCCCACCAGGCCTGTAGCCAGGATGAAGGGGCAACTGGGACAAAGCAAAGGGCATATAGGGTACAGGGCACCCGGGGACTTACGGGTATAAAATAATTCCTAGGAGCGGTGGAGAATTTAGACATCGTGTTACAATATACCTAAATAAATTTGACGTTCCTCTGATAGCTTCTTTTTAAGTTTATTACAAATACTGTAATATTAATATATATCAAAGTTTGTATTTTAAATTTTATGGAGGAAGAATTGAGTGGGAGAAAAAGAATTTACCTATGGCGCTCTTATGCCTAGGTATTGTGGCCCTATTGGAAAATTCCTGACTATGAAGAAAATGTCAATGTTTGCATATATATCGATGGGGCAACAAGAGCCCAAGCATGGGGTCAACAAGGGCACAAGTGTGAGGTCAACAAGGGCACAAGCATGGAGCAACTAGGGAACAAGCATGGGGCAAGTGGGGGAAAAAACATGGGGCAACTGGGGCCGCGCCCCTGCTAGCCCCGTCTTGCTTACATGCCTGCTCCTCATCCAGTGATTTGAAATAAATTGCAATTTTACATATATGACAATGTATAGATGTAATAATATATGCTTGAGTCCTCCTACCTCAATAATTTTGGAAACTTTATGGTAGTGAGTGTATGGTCTTCCACAATGGAAGCGGTGCTTGATCACTTAGCTGGCTTCCTTTGTTGTTGCCACTTGGAATACCAAGAAACACAAACTTAATAATTACAGTTTCTAAACTTGACAATGTGCCAGATTTGCTTCCTTTTATACGTTTTCTGAATATACATGCATTCGCTTTACGCATCTGGCAACATATATTGTACAATTATAATTTCATTTTTTGTATTTGGCAAGGGTATATATATATAATTGTTTACCAAGTTTTAAAATAATAATCAGTCTTCCGTTTACCATCGAAGTGTGCACACGTAATTCTCGGAGGCTCCGCCAAAAGGCGTACTAAATTCTTTTAACGTTGTATTTAATTATTTATCTTTATCTTTTGACGTATTAGTGAACTAACTAACCATCTTAACCATTTAAAGATTTAATAAATATTATTTTTCAACTGGATGGAACTACTGCATTTCTTCAGTATTGAAGAAATAAAATCTTCAATACTGAAAAATCAGAAATTGTATCTTCCAGTGTATTTTTCCTTCTTTCTTTTCACTAAAAATAATGCATTTTTCAGTGGCGTGCGGTGATATTTATCATGCACACCATAACTATAATTTATTTTTATAATTATACATATGCTACATATTATAAATATACACTGCACATTATAAAATAAAGAAAACTACGTTCCTACCTACGATTTTAAACTCGGGACCAATAAGACGAAGAAACATCGTTGTCGACGTTAATTCCTTAGATATTTTCCATTTAACGTGCGTTTCTTTCTTTTTATGGCAACATTTTTTATTTACCACGACAAAACTAGTGTTCTAATCATGGGCGCCCATGACATAAAAATATTGTTGGGGGGGGGACAATATACCGGTTGAAGACATTTTGTTTGAAATTGGAAGGAATATGGAATTCCAATACCAACATTGGAGGGGACGAGTCCCCCTATCCCCCCGCCACTAACGGCTCCCGTGGTTCAAAGAAAAATAGAGGGATAACTTTCGAGCAGTGGCGCAGCAATTTAAAAATTATAAGGGATCAGGGGCGGACTGGGCCCTCTCAAAGGGTGCCAACCTTGGATTATTAGAGGGCACGAGTCCTATCGCCCATGAGGGCTCACCGTCCCAGGGATCGGCTGGCTGGCGGCACAGTCCGCCCCTGCAGGGGATTTAAGCATTTTTAAAGACGATCATGTGATGTGCGATATTAGGGAAAAATAATTTATTTTGATACCTAGGGGAGTCTTGAGACCCCCTTTACTAAGCCGCTGCTTTCGAGATTGAATTTAGGATCGACCCTATGGTGGTCGTTTGGATTTTTTATGGCGCAAGAGCATCTAGGCTATACTGTGCCAAACATGGTAAAGCCAAAGACTGTTGTAACCCTACGGTGTGAAAAGATCATTTTTATCGCTAATGGCAATCAAACTGCCAGTTATTAAAACGTCTTATCCCTTACTTTAGTATTACTTAAGTGGTTTTTTTTTTAATTAATACGCGTTCTGCTTCCTTTTTATGACAAATAATTTCATTTACTATGGCTAAATTAAAAAAAAAAAAGTTGACACAACTCCAGGATCGAGTATCTAAAAGCCACTTTCTTCGTTAATAATTCAAAGCTAATTATTAATAGTAATTTAGCTGTCAGTTATGAAACGTCTTGTTAGATTCTTGTAGCGTTTCTTAGTTAATCCGCGTTTTGATACCTTTTTATGACAAATAATGTCATTTGATATTACAAAACTAGCATTTTTAAGGATAACGACAACAAAAAAGCAACAATGCGAGTCCGGAATTGAACTAAAGGCTCTATACATTCAATGACGTATTTACAGGGGGCTTAGACGGCTATAGCCAGGGATGGTTTGAGCATAACTCCATTGGAGGGGGAGAAGTACAAAATGTTTCAACTACCCAAAAACGTTGAAAAAGATAGATATATATAAATATCATCATCATCATTATCATCATCATCATCATATTCAACCATTATCTATCCACTGCTGGATGAAGGTCTCTCCAAATGCTTTCCACACAAGTCTATCCTGGGCCATTCGTTTCCACGTCACCCCAACCTCTTTTCTTATTTCATCCACCCATCTAGTTTGAGGACGTTTTCTAGGTCTTCGGTGGTCTCTTGGAATCCAGTTCAGAATTTCTGTTGTCCATCGTTGATCAGTTCTTCTTGCAATATGCCCAGCCCATCGCCATTTCAGTCCTTTTACTTTAACAATGATGTCCTCTACTCTAGTTTGCTCTCTCACCCAAGTGTTTCTTTTTCGATCTCTCCTAGTTATTCCAAGCATGCACCTCTCCATGCTCCTTTGCGTTGTCTGTAACTTTCGTATTGCTCCAACTGTTAGACTCCATGTCTCTGATCCATAAGAGAGGACTGGCAATACACACTGGTTGAAGACTTTTCTTTTTAGACACAAAGGCAATTTCCCCTTCAGGATAAAACTGTTTCTTCCAAATGCACTCCAGCCAAGTTTAATACGTCTGTTGAGTTCTTTCATAATGTTGCCATCCATTGAAATCAGCTGGCCAAGGTAAATATATGAATCAGCAATTTCTAGCTCAGTGTTGTCAACTTGTATTTTTGTTTCCTCTACAAAATTATTGAACATGATCTTAGTTTTTTGTAGGTTCATCTTGAGTCCAACTTCTTCACTTCTAGTTGAGAGCTCTTGTACCATGTCTTGGAGTTCCAATGGGTCCGTTGAAAAAATAACAATGTCATCAGCAAACCGCAGATGATTTAAATATTCACCATTTATTTTTATTCCCTTGTTATTCCAATTTATCAGCTGAAAAATCATCTGTAAAGCAGAAGTAAAAAGTTTTGGAGAAATGGTATCTCCCTGCCCATCAGCACCTGGAGACTAGGGGCCATGGTTTCTGGTGTGTCAACATAATGGAGGAATTAGCCATAATTTCACCACGCTGGCTAGACGGGTTGGTGAATTAGCCCTCCCCTTCCGCCTTTCTATCCGTGCAGCAAATATTAATTTGCCACATAAATAGAAAGCTCAGCCTGCACCACTTGAAGGCGGGGTAGGACACTAGGTTACTGGCCTGGCCGGTTCCACACATCGTCACATACGTTCAGCGTGTGGGTCTCCTTCCAGTTAGATACCAGCAACCCTTTTGCAGGCCATATATATATATAGAGAGAGAGAGAGAGAGAACCTCCTTTAACGACCATCTCCCGTAACAACTATTTTTTTCTGGAAACGGATTTGCTTCCTCTCCCATAGACCCAATGCTAAATTTACCTCCATTCAGAGATCAGCTCTCTGAGCGACCGCCTTTTCACTGAAACGACGGTGGTCGCCGTAGAGAGGTTTTACTCTATATATAATTAAAGATAGCATTTACTGTTAAATAAACAAAAAATTCATGGTAACAGATATTGAAAACATTTAGCGTTTTACGACCCGAGATGAACTATTTGAAACTTCTGCCTGGCCCTGCGGTGGCGCAGTGTGGTAACGCGTTCTCCTATTGCGCGGCTAATCCGGGTTCGACTCCCAGCAGTGCAAAAAGAACGCTTACTCAGAGATCTCATAAAGATCGCACTGCTCACTGTAGTCCGGGGTTTGGTTCCCTAGGCCTTAAGAGGTTCGGATTCCTCGGAAAACAGTAGGTCCCGGCGCAGCATGACCACTGTAGTCTTTGAGCCGTAAAACCAAAAAACAAACTTCTGCCTGCCCGCTCTACAGATATAGCTACAGACCGACCCTCCTGCTGCACAGCAAGTTTGGGAGTTCAACACTCTGGTCAGTTACAAACTGGATTCAATATAAGGAACACCAGGAAAACGTCCTAGTTTCTTCTTTGTGGCACTTAAAATGAAGGTTAAATGAGAAGGGGGGGGAGAAGTGAAGTCCCCGAGTCTGTGATTCTGGTGCCCTGTTAGCTGGACAATATACCATAGACTTGAGAACAAAAATAACTGTTTACAAAATGGGCAATTATAATCCAAAATTTTTCGACAAACAAAAACAAGAAGTCGGTCTTTTTCTCCAAGTCTCTAGATTTTGCCAATGTGAAAAATTTTTCAAAAAAAGCTGAAGAGTAACAAAAAAAAACAACAACCCAATTATTCTTCCTTATTCCCCCGAGACAATCTAAATTTTCGCCAAGTTGGCAATTGAAATTGCATGAATTTCCAACTACCCAAAGAATTAATTATTTATCCCTTCTTTTTTTTTCGAGTTTAACCGGAATTTTCAAAATTGGAACTTGATTTTTTCGATTGATTGAAACTCCCCCTGTCCTCCCATAAGTCCGGCCTTGGCTATAGCCCAGGACGGCAAGTTTGTAGGGGCAGGAAAAGAAACCAGGAAAAGAAGAATATAGAAGCATTAAAGGGCACCAAAGATTCGATCGAAGGAGCTGGTAGGTTGGGCAGAAAAGAAGGAGGTAGTTCAAAGTTTCATCATGCCTATCAGAGCAATTACAACAAAGTGGAGAAGACAGGATTTTAGGGGTAGCCAGAAAGAGGTTGGTATGTGCATGCGTTGAAGAAGGAAGCGGGTATGCACTGTCCTGGAGTAGAGAAGAGGAAGGAAGGTATGATGCAGTTGGAGATCAGGAACCGAGCACGAGGTTATCTCGTCCTCTAGATTCTGATGAAGGAGTGCCACTTTTCATTAAGAGAATGATGTTTAATAAATTGTAGATGTCCTTTAAGACTGGGTTTGTAGACAACTGAATTAGATATTATTAAAAGGATCAATTATGACGACTTCGTTGATTTTTTGCTCACAATAAGTCCCGGAGAAACAATTACTGTAAATTGTAAAAGTAAGATAAAATAAACAGTAACTATTTCTAAATATTGTAATTAGCTCTGTTTTATTTCAATAGATTTAAAACCTCAAACATAGGCGTACGCAGAAGGTTCGTAAAGTGGGGAGTTACACAGCTATAATTCACATATTCCTATGTTAAATACACAAAATTTCACTGCAATGGGGGGTTACAACACATATAAACACCCCCTGCATACGCCAATGACTTCAAAGAAGTATTTTTGTACAAGAAGAATGTTTATTCACCGTATAATCACTTTACTTAAAAATCCAACTAACAAGGGAACACCTTTCGCTGTTCACTGCACTTTGAGATCAGACCTATGGGAGATGATAGTGCTTGACTTCCTGATCACAAATATGTAATCATCTGTCTGCTAAAATAATATGACAATTTTTTATGAATATTTGAAATCCAAAAATGACACTTTTACTCCAGGTTTGATATTTTTTAATCGCACTGTATGTGAGCAAAAACAGGTTTGAAGTCGGTAAGATTATGAAGGATCATCGTATTTAACGGATAAAAATAAAAAATTATGTCTCAGCTAATTTAAACAGTATAAAAAAATTAATATGAAAAATGAACTTTTAGCATAGATATTTGGCGACAATTTTGAAGAGTTGGCGGGACATTTAAGTTTCGCATTCCACTAGCTATATAAACTCGTCCGCAAGTGTAACGTCAATATAGTTGTACGAGTTTCCGATTGTGAGAAAATGAAAAATATAGTGAACATAATTCAATCCGTTTTGAATTTGGTCGTTAATAAATACGACACGCTTCCGTCGTTAATAACTGATCAAGAACTTAAGGAAAGTCGGGAAGTATTGTCGAAAATCGAAAACATAATTTTTAATAACAATGTCAGTGAAAATATCAGTTTAGATTTTGAAGACAATTGTGATTTCCGTATCGACGAAGAAAGTGATATTAGTATAGTCGGTGACGAATATTATAACTGTACTGTAAAGGGCGATCAATTGGCAAATGAATTCAGTTTAGAAAATATGCAAACAATTGTTCAGTATTTTGACAGTTGTCAAAAAAATAAATTCCAGAAAACAAACAGGAGATATCCAACAGTAAAATACCCTACTTATATTTCGAGGTTTAGAAAATATATATCAAATATGGGCACAAATATAGAAAAGTATAAAATAATAAAAAATGAAATGTTAGCCAGATTTACAAAAGCTAGGGAAAATTATTTACCTGTTCATGATATAGATTTGAAAAGATGGGCGATCCTGAAATCCCAAGAGTTAGGATTTGAGGATTTTAAATGTTCCGATAATTTTATAGAAAATTTTAAGAGCCAAAACAAAATAGTTGCGCGGAAAGTAACAAAATATATCACTCAAATATACACCCAGAATATGGGTAATATAGAAGATAGTGCCATAGAATTTATTTTGATAACGAGAAATGTTACTGCTAATATTATCCCCCAACAAATTTTTAACTCTGATCAAAGTGGTTTTAATTATTTTCTTCCAAATTAAAGGCAGCTATCGCATAAAGGTGAAAAACAGACATTTTCTTTAATAGGGTCTGATTTTGGTAGAACACATTCATATACAATAATGACAATAATACCAATGAATGGGGAACTGACAGGGAAAATGTTACTTTGTTTAAGAGAAGCTGCGGGAAGATTTGGCCCGACTGTTCAACGATTAACAACGTTTCAAAACGAATTTATTTCAACCTTCAAACTCATATATTACATGCTCCAAGTCGGAAAAAATGGACAAAATCAAAATGAGAAAGTGGGTAGAATGTTGTATGAAACCCATCATGTCTCCTCCTTCCTGTGTTTTACTAAACTCATGGACAGGTAGTACAGACCCAAACACTTATAACGATTTTCCGGAAAATTGTATATCCTTGCAAATACCCCCCAAAGCAACATCCCTCATACAACCGCTGGATGTTTATTTCTTTCGACAATATAAAAAATTTGTACAAAAAAATAACCAATAAAATAGCAATCGATGAAATGGATATTGACATACGACATCGAAATGAGATAATAAAAATGCATTCTTTGGTTCACAATCAATTACAGTCTAAAAAATATCGCTTTATATTACAATATGCTTGGTTTAGGTGCTGTTATAGCGATCATGATCCCGGAAAATTCAAAAATGTTGAGGAAATTTCTTTTGAAATTGAATACAACAATTGTAGCCGAGATAATTGCAAAAATCTGTCATTCTTAAAATGTGCCCACTGTGATCAATTGCTTTGCTTCACTCTTTTCTTTTTTTGTACTGTAACACTTTTACGACATTCCTGAGATGTACACAGTTTAATTTTTCTCATTTTTAAATAAAGAGCATAATTCAACAATTAATCCACAATTTATGGTTACATAACTTCATGAAATAAAATACATTTCATGAAATTTTGTTCACATTTTTTCTAATTACAATAAATGCATTTTCAAATAGCCTACTATTAAGTTTTGTTCACAATTTTTTTAAATTCCATGGTTGCAACAGCATGTGATATGCAATGACCACATCCAGGTTGTGTAAATATAGCAACTTTTCATTATTCATACACGTCATTTATTCATACATCTCATATATGGATACTCATATAGTCATTCATCTCATACATGAATACTCATATATTCATACATCTCATATATATATAGATACTCATATATTCATACATCTCATATATGGATACTCATATATTCATACATCTATATGGATACTCATATATTCATACAGCTCATATATGGTTACTCATATATTCATGCATCTCATATGTGGATACATATATTCATTCATTCATGCATACATTTCATTTATTCATACTCATGTATGCATGCTTATATGTATTCATGTGCTTCTTTTCCTTATGAGATAATATTTTGGAAAAAGAAATGTAAAAGAAACTTGACATGGGCTGCGATAATACGAAATAACTACCTCGAACGAAAACCTGGAGTAGCCTTCAAAATTGTCCTCAATTTCGCCAAGTATCTATTCTAAAAGTTCATTTTTCATATTAATTTTTTTACACGGTTTGGATTAGTTGAGACATAATTTTTTTTTATCCGTTAAATACGATGATCCGTCATAATTTTACAGACTTCAAACCTGTTTTTGCTCACATACAGTGCGATTAAAAAATATTAAACCTGGCGAAAAAAGTGTAATTTTTGGACTTCAAATATTCATAAAAAATTGTCATGTCATTTTAGCAGACAAATGATTACATACTCGTGATCAGGAAGTCAAGTACTATCATCTCCTATAGGTCTGATCTCTAAGTGCAGTGAACAGCGAAAGGGGTTCCCTTGTATGTACGTTTAATTCTAACGTTAAGTTAGTTATTGGATTGACACCACTGGCGTACGTAAGGGGGTGTTGATGGGGGTTGTAATCCCCATCAACACCCCCTTGCGTAAAATTTTATGATTTTTGTATATTTAATTTTGTGAAATTTATATGTCAAATTTTGTATATTTAACATAGGAATATGTGCGTTGCAGTTCTATAACTCCCACCATTGAGCCAATAACCCCTCTTACGAATTTTCTGCGCACGCGTATGATTGACACATAGGCATAATTTGAGAATTAAATATAGAGTAAATTGGGGAAAGGGGCAAAAAAAAAAAGTCCAAAATTGTGTGGGAAAAATGTGATTTTGCCTCTTTTCTAAATAAATGGGGGGGGGGGGGCAAGTTCCCCCTTTCCCCCGCCAGATTACGCCCTAGATTGACATATTTATTATGTTACAGTAATCATTATGAAGGTGCGAGTACAGAAGACGAGAGGTTTGTTTGTTTGTTTAGGTGTTTTATGGCGCAAGAGCATCTGGGCTATACTGCGCCAAGGCAAAGGCTGCGAGAGGTAAAAAAATTTAACGAAGGGGAGGGGCGGCAAATACTGATTTAGCTCAAAGGCAGCAAAATTCTAAATCTGCCTCTGTATGCAGTGTGGAAAAGGCAATATCATCGTTAACGGCACTCAAAGTGCTAGTGTGGAAAAGGCAATATCATCGTTAACGGCACTCAAAGTGCTAGCTATTAAAAGTCTTATTCCC
>QLNU02003225.1:78886128-78915844 GCA_006491805.2 Dysdera silvatica
GTGGATTTAAAGAAATTAAAAGAAAATACCGAGGCATTCAAGTTGGAATTAAAAAATCGCTTTTCTGCACTGGAAGGACTTATTGAAGAAGTTGACATCTCAGAAGCAAATGAAAACATTGTTAAGACAATAATTGAAACTGCTGGGGAAATTGGTGGTGTAATATGTAAAAAGCAGAATAGCAAATTATCTGAGAAGACGAAACAACTCATGAAAAGGCGAAGACTTATGAAGGTGGACAATCAAAATACCAGTCGCAAGATCGAGTATGTAGAACTTTGCAAAACTTTGCGCAAAAACATGAAAGAAGATATAAGAAAATTCAATTGTGAGTTAGTAAGGAAGGCCATTGAAAGCAACAAGAGCCTTAGGGTTGTTAAAGGGAGTTTGTCTATTGGGAAGAAACACATCATTGCATTAAAAGGAGAGGATGGCACTGTAACAAGAAATAGGGAAGAAATACTTAGAAGAGTTGAAGAATTCTACAGAAAGCTGTATGAGGGAAACAGTGGATTAAACGAAGACTCTGAGATAGTCGAAGGAACAGCTCCTAAAATCTTAAAAGAAGAAGTAGCATTTGCAATAAAAAGTATGAAGAAAGGAAGATCCCCTGGCGATGATGGCATTACATTAGATATCTTAAAAGAAGCTGGAGAACATGTAGAAGACATACTCGCAAAATTCTTTACCAAATGCCTCAACAGTGGTAACATACCAAACCAATGGGATTCGGCAACAGTAATTCTTTTGCATAAAAAAGGTGATAAAGAGGATTTAAAAAATTACCGACCAATTAGCTTGTTACCTGCTATTTATAAAATCTTCACAAAAGTGCTAACACATCGCCTGCAGAAAAAATTAGATGCAGCTCAACCAAGAGAACAAGCTGGATTTCGAAGTGGATTCAGTACAGTGGACCATATTCAAGTATTAAGAGAATTAATTGAAAGAACACATGAATATGAACTTCCATTGTGTGTTGCATTTATTGACTATGAGAAGGCCTTTGACTCTATTAAAACATCAGCAGTCATCAACTCTTTAAGATCAACAGACATTGAGGATGTGTACATTGACATGGTGAAACGTGTGTATAAAAATGCAAGTGCAAAATTTCGGTTACATAAAGATACCAAAACTATCAAACTTGGCAAAGGGGTGAGGCAGGGAGATACCATTTCTCCAAAACTTTTTACTTCTGCTTTACAGATGATTTTTCAGCTGATAAATTGGAATAACAAGGGAATAAAAATAAATGGTGAATATTTAAATCATTTAGGTTATTTGATGACATTATTTTTCAAGAAACCCATCAGAACTCCAAGACATGGTACAGGAGCTTTCAACTAGAAGTAAAGAAGTTGGACTGAAGATGAACCTACAAAAAACTAAGATCATGTTCAATAATTTTGTAGAGGAAACAAAAATACAAGTTGACAACATTGAACTAGAATTGCTTACAGTTAGGTATATTTACCTTGGCCAGCTGATTTCAATGGATGGCAATATTATGAAAAGAACTCAACAGACATATTAAACTTGGCTGGAGTGCATTTGGAAGAAACAGTTTTATCCTGAAGGGGAAATTGCCTTTGTGTCTAAAAAGAAAGGTCTTCAACCAGTGTGTATTGCCAGTCCTCTCTTATGGATCAGAGACATGGAGTCTAACTGTTGGAGCAATACGAAAGTTACAGACAACACAAAGGAGCATGGAGAGGTGCATGCTTGGAATAACTAGGAGAGATCGGAAAAGGAACACTTGGGTGAGAGAGCAAACTAGAGTGGAGGACATCATTGTTAAAGTAAAAGGGCTGAAATGGCGATGGGCTGGGCATATTGCAAGAAGAACTGATCAACGATGGACAACAGAAATTCTGAACTGGATTCCAAGAGACCACCGAAGACCTAGAAAACGTCCTCAAACTAGATGGGTAGATGAAATAAGAAAACAGGTTGGGGTGACTTGGAAGCGAATTGCTCAGGATAGACTTGTGTGGAAAGCATTTGGAGAGACCTTCATCCAGCAGTGGATAGATAATGGTTGAATATGATGATGATGATGATGATGATGATATGCCTAATATATAAAATATATTGATATAGTTGCTTGTGTTTCCATTTATGTAATAACGCTTTACATAGCCTATATTAACTTACAAAAAGTATTTTTGTATAAAATTGCAAACCATATCTCCTTTGGTTTGTTGTGAAATTATCTTGTGTGGTGTTACTCCGGATTGTAGTACACTTGTGGCAGCTTTTCAAAATCTTCCATCATGGTGGATGTGGATTCATATTATGACCCTGTCATTTTGGAAATCAAATGTTTTCGTTAATGAATGAATGTATGTCTATAAATTGTGATAATTAAAATTTAGAAAACTAAGGCCTCATTCTTTAAGGGTTCCAGAACTTTTCTTGAATCAGCAGATCCCTAGTGAGGGGAGGGGGAGGCTTTCCACACACCTCCCTCCTGGATTTTGGCATTGAACCTAGGCCTTCCATCCTTCTGAATCAGTAAATCTTGCAAAAATTTGAAGTAAATTTATTCCCCTCTCAGCCAAATACACTAAAGCAGCAAGCATTTGGCGAGGTACCATAATCTGGAGTAGTGCTCATATGTTTTTAACATTATCTAAAAAAAATGAAATGAGGTAATTTTATATGCACTTCGTTTGAATGCACTGTAAGCAAACTAAAATTCACTATCTTAATGATCATTTGCTCAGATCAAGCATACATTTATTGTGCTCCTTTCATTATAAATATTTTTTTTCCTTGTTGGCAAATCAGGTTATTTGTATTAATTTAGAAAACGGGAAAATGTGTGGTGCTGGAATTTCTGTATTAAAGTAAATGAATAATTTGGGAAGTAAATGGGCAAATTAATTATTTATGAGATAGTGCAATTAAAAAACTTATTTTTGTTGTATATATCAATCAGTTCTCTCATTTGTAATCTATTGCAAATACCTATAGGTAAGAATTGATATCCCAGAGAATTGGTTGGGGAAAGAGGTACATTTGAGGTGGAATGCTGGCTGTGAAGCGATGGTTTGGACCGCAGATGGAGTACCACTACAAGGTTTAAATGGTAAGCAAAATGTTAATTCCTTTGGCAGTTATTCACCACCCAAGTGGTGGGGTGGGCGCTTGAAAATGTTGAGCTAGATTAAGAAACAATTTTTATCAACGTTTTTTAGGCGTAGTAATATTAACGCCGATGTTATGGCATGGTTAGATGATGAAACCACCATCTAACCACGCCATGACATCGGTGTTAATATTACTAAGCCTAAAAGACGTTGATAAAAATTGTTGCTTTATTTAATCTGCGTAGTGTTTGACTTGTATAAAGTATATCTGCTGCAATGGGCTTTTCGCTAAATTTAATACAGATCTCTTTGCGATTTGGTTTAAAAAGCAGTCTGTGTACCGTCCCGTTCCTCGAAATAACCGGTTTTGGAAAACAGTCTTTAATATGTTCGTAGGGGATCAAATGCTCGTCATTCGTAACTTAGATGGTACAGTACCCGCTCAGCAAATGGGAGGTCATGGGATCGGGTCCCACCGAATGCAAAAAATGTTTTCTATGCGAACGTTTCACCATCTAACCATGCCATAACATCGGTGTTACTATTACTACGCCTAAAAAACGTTGATAAAAATCGTTGCTTAATTTAATTCTGTGTAGGGTTCAACTTGTGTAAAGTATATTGAGCTAGGTTTAATTCTCATTAGTCTTCATTGTTTGCAAACGAACAGGTTTATTAGTGTATTTAATAAACTTTTTTACCTTTATTTAGAGTCTATATAATGTATCCATTGTATACATTGTATATACAACTTCATACTTGCAACGTACCTTTGCCATCTATAAACCTTAAAAGTTCAGCTAATCAAATGTCAGGTTTTGAAAGTCACTTTAATCTGTTGATTTTGCTAGTCTTCATCCGGCCTTGGGATGTGGAAGTACAAAGAAACTTTCAGCGATATTTAAATTTTTATGGCGTGAGTGCTCGGTTGTACTATGTTTGAATTAATTCCGTAAATTCAAAATAAATGCATCTGTGATCCTATGGCTGAACGACTATAACTGCAGCTTGTGAGCCACCCTGTGCCTGATTGAAATCGTATGTACATATATCGTGGTTTGGATGTTGTTTGAAGTCAGTGGTCTCTATCTTAAGTAATCCTTCATTCAGACTTGGATTACAAAATTAAAAATTTTAATTTTTATTAAGTGTTTGTTATGTTAAAGAAATTTAAAATTAGTTGATATTTTGTATATTTCAAATTATAATTTCTTGACTTGTATTTGTAACAAGTGTTTAACATGTCATGGGGAAAAGGAGGCACACTTATACATCATAGTGTTAATATTATTTATATTTGATGTTGGAAGTCGGGGTACTAAAACTTTTTATTTTACATACCATACAAAGAAAGAAATGTATTAGTCAAGTTGATCTGAAAAAAAAAAAAAAAAAGTTGTTGTGGATTTATATTTATATGCAAGATATATATAACTAATTGATCACTAAAATCTACCTCAAGTCTAATGTTTTAGAGTAGGAAAAAATTGCTTGGAATCTTCATATTCATGGGCAGCATGAGTTTTTGCAAAAAAAAAAAAGTTAAACTAACTATAATTTCTTTTTATTTAATGTTTAATTTCAGTTTTTGCAGTCTAATGAACTTAGTCGTAATCGTCATGTTCTGCCTAAGTTTAATAGTTTTGAATAAAACTATTATTGATATTTAAAAAGTAAAGTATGTATATATACATGCTCCACATGGCTACTGTCTTACGCTGGAAATCGTGATTTCCATTTGATCACCAAAGTAAGTAACTTGGTATGTGGCACATTTTCAAATAGGTGATTAATTGTAACAGGCATTGTGTGCTATGGGATCAGGATTTAGGTTCTTTGTCCATTAATCTGGATTCGACTCCTAATGATGCCAAAAACAACAACAAACAAAAAATAATAATATAATAACACTTACCGAAAAACTGCTCACTGTAGACCCAGGGGTTAGTTCCCTATTATGTCGTAAGAGGTTCAGAGTCCTCAGAAAAGCACAGGTTCACTGCTCTCTAGTGGTTTCAATAGTTCTGGTTAGAGGGTGCTACTGCACAGTTCGTCACTGTGTTCTCTCTCCTTCTGAAATCACTCGAAAATTGCAGTAGTTAGGTTTGTGATGTCATACTTTCTCTAATATCATACGTTATACTGAGAAGTAGGTGAATACTCGCTTTTGTTTTTTCTCGCTGTTGGACTCTTGACTGGCTCAACAGTTTCAGATTTCAGGATTATCTGATTGTTTTTGGCAGAAAGGTGTGTGTTTGTTGGGGAAGGCACCTCCCACATACCATTCACTGATTCAGGAAAATTACAGTGCCCCAAATCTCTGTAAACAACATTTCCAACATGGCAGAAGGTTACTTTGCTTGTTGCTAGCAGTTTTTGTTAGTGTTGAAGAAATTTCAGTAGGTGACAGATTCTACAGTTTCACCATTCAGGGTTTAGTTTCTTTAGTTGCAGAATTGGGGTCCCTTGGAAAATTCTAGGTCTTTATGGAGCATGACCTTCCATGTCCTTGTGCCACAAAATCATAAACAAACAAAATCAGAATAAATCTAACTTTGTAAGTATTGTAAATTTAATTGAATGAGGGTTGTTATGTATATTTCGGACAGACCTTAGCCATCCCTTATTCACAATACATGTGATCCAAAATAGTTTTGGTTTGTAAAAAGGAAGGAAAATAAAATTTTGGATTCAACCTATGTAAATTAAGGCCAGACTGTTGCTCTCAGTATGAGGGTAGTCCGAAAAGTTTTTAGCCCAACCTATAAAGAAACAAGTTATTCAAAAACTAAAAGCCTTTTTGTTCAGTATATTTCCCCTTAACATTAACACTCTTTTTACACCCTTTTTCCCATGAGGCCATGCCTTCATAAAAGGACTAAAATTTGGTCCTCAAACCACATCTGTACAGCGATAATAACATCATTAGTGGAGTCAAAATTCCTTCCTTTTAATTTTTTTGCAAATTTGGAAATAAAAATTAGTTTGAGGGAGTGAAATTCGGTGAATAAGCTGGATGTTCCAAAATTTGGACCCTATCTCATGAATTTTCGCCATGGTATGGTAGGCAGTGTGCACCGGCATAATGCTCTGGAGAAAGTGGATACCCTTTTTCAACTTTCCACACAGTTTTCTTTTAAAATCTCCTTACGTTTGGTCAATGATGATGTATAATAGTCAAAAGTAATAGATTTTCCCCATTTCAAGATAATCAATCATCACAATTCCTTCACTATCCCAAAAGAGAGTAACCAAGACTTTTCCACTGATTTTTGTCGCCTGAACTTTTTGAATCATGAGGATCCAGAATTCCTCCATTCCATGGACTGTTGCTTTGACTCAGGATCATAGAAATATAGCCGTGTTTTGTCTACACTCAGGATTTGGCTAATGAACTTTCCCCTATTTTTCTCAAAATGGAACAGCATGACCTTTGCTGTCTTCACTCTTCTTCGCTTCTGATCAACATGTAATCATTTGGGGATCCATTTGGCAGCAAGCTTTTTCTTCTCTAAACCCTTGTGAATTATCTTCCAACACGTTCCAGAGCTATGTTCAAGATCTCAGAAATATTTCTCATAGACATAAAAATTCTCCTATTTTCAAGAATCATCTCGTGTACTTTTTCAATAATTTCTGGGCTTGCGGCCAAAATTGGGTCAGCTTTAAGCTCATTTTTTCCTCTTTTGAAAGAAGCCACCAATTTTTTCACAGTTACATATGAAGGGCAAGAGTTTTTAATTGTTTGCTAATTGTTTTTCAAGTATTTGTATAGGGTGTTAAGCACTCTAAATAAAGGTATTTTGTGACAATTCAGTACTTTCCTCTTGCAAAATTTTCAAATTTTGGTCAACATTCTTTCTCAAACAAAACAAAACAAAAAAAGTATTTATAGTAAATGTTAATTTTTATCTACATTTATACTAAAAAAGTTGAATTTTCAAAATATAATGATAAAATTTCTCTAATAATTTTGTAAATAGGTCAGGCTAAAAACTTTTCAGACAACCCTCATGAAGGGTTTTCTTCCTGTATTTTTTTAATCTAACTCAACAAATGTTTTATTTCCTTTCATTATAAGATTGATATGCATTTTTACGAATGTGTTTCCTATTTCAGGCTCTGATAAATACAGCTTTGTCATTACTCGCAGTGCAATACTGGAAGATCTTCGCCAAACATACTATATTGAAATGGCATGCAATACAATGATCGGCTGCGGTGCTCCAACAATGATCTCTCCACCAGATTTAAAGAAATATTTTGTGCTACACCAAGCCGATATTGCTGTTTTTGATAGACAGGTCAGATTTGATTACACTTTTTCCAAGAACTGTCATTCAAAATTTATATTTTTAAATTATTTTTGATTAAAATTGCAATATGAAATGTGTTAACTTATTTATTGAATAGGTTTTTGATCTAGTTATGGACTTGGAGGTGTTGCACGGTATTGCTAAAAATTTGTCAGAAGAAAACCCTCGCAGCTATGAAGCTCTTTATGTATCCAATGAAATGGTGAACATAATTCAAAAGAATAATTAGTAAGTTTACAAATAGTAAGCAAGATAATTAATAAGTACACGGACAACAAAGTGAATATATAAAGTAACAAGTAATTACGAAGTTAGTAAACGTGTTAATCAATGATTATTAATTGGTGTTCCACAAACTTGTCTCAGTATTCTGCAAACCTGTCTCAAGTGATCCATAAACCTGTGTCAAATATTCCAGGAGCTTGTTTCAAGTATTCCATGAACTTATCATTGTTGAAATGCTCCACAAAACAATGCAAGTTTTAACGACAAAACAGAATACGATTGCCTGTGATAAAATTATGTGATGAAAGCTGCATCACACGTCAATAGCTGAAGCAGATTCAAGAAGCGACGTTTTTCGAAAATATATATGCAAATATAGTATGGTTAGCTTTATTAACAAACCCCATAACTTTGCTTTTGGTCAGTTTTCACATTTGATATTAAAAATGTCTAAAACATTTCGGTATTTACATGTGGTAGTTTTTAATAAAATATAGTAATAATTGCACACCTATTATTATTTTTAAGACTTGCTTTATGTAAATATTATTGACCTAATTTTCCATAACTTTTTTTTAACATTTTTTCATGTTTGACGATTCTGAAAAGTTCAAGAACTAACGTAATTTGAACATAATAATAAAATTAACGAGTAAGGTAACGAAGTTAATAAATAGTAATGAAGTTGGTAAGCTAATGGGTAATATCAAAATTATTTAATGAATTAACAAATAACAAAAAAGTTATTAAATAGTAAAATCAACATTAACACATAGTAACAAAGTTAACGAATACAGTCAAACTCAATTATAGCACCAACTACTTTTAAATTCTGAAGTCCATGTATGGATTTTTTATATATAATTATGTATTATTTATACCATCATTCGGTTATAGAATCAAAATTTCTAAAAAGAAAAGCCGAGTTCGGCTGTAGTAACGAAGTGAGCAATGTCCACAGAGCAACGGATTGGGGAAATTAGGAAATCCCCCCAAATCCAAAAAAATGCGGTGGAAATTGGTTGTAACGAGTGACAATTATAACGACTAACCACATATAATGACAGAATTTTTACAGAAAGTTTGATTTCCTATTGTTATTTTTTAAATTACTTGTTAAATCCAGGGTCCAAAAAATATTTGTTCACTAAAGTTGGTTAAAAAAAATCTATATTTTCCTCACTATATCTAGAAACTCGCTAAGTACAGGCTCATTTCAAGTGAGTCTTATTGCATTTTTCATTTCCTTTCCCTCAAAATCCTTGTCTGGATCCATCTCTGCTACAGAGAAAGTCATTTGGACAATTTGAAGGCCACACTCGGTCACCATTAACTGTATCGAGACCAGAGTTTAAGCTGCATAAGTTTTTTTCCCGCATTTTGTGAAAGGATACTGTATTTTGCAAAAAAATTTAATACCACTTTCGCTAAAAAGCGAAAGCCCTGAAAATTAAAAATTTTCACAATTTTATGTCGGCGGCCGCCATACGACGATCTTGAAGACTTTCTATGACGTCATGAATGGATGAATCAAAATCAGTTTGATTTGAAAAATGCCTACAACCTATGATATGTAGCAAAGCCAAGGAGAATTGAACAAATATATCGCCGATTGTACAATTTTGTACAAAATAAAAAATGTTATTTGTAGTTCTAAATTTTAATTATGTTATTTTGTTTAACGTTCTCCTAAAGTACAACATTTTCAAAACTATCACAGGTATTTGCAGTAAAAAACAGAAAGCTAAAAGGAATTTAAAAATGCTTATTTTTTTTTTTTTTTACATTTTAGCCAAAATGCTAAATAAAAATAAAAATTCAGCTTAAACCCTGATTGAGACCCACTTAACTGTATCGAGAAGATGGGGAAGTAGGCTCTACAGTAGTGCAATGGTAAAACGTTCACCTAGCATTCATTTATCCCAGTTTCGACTTCGAACTGTGCCAAAAAAAAAGAAGAATACTAACCAAATAACTGCTCACCATTGTCCAGGGGTTGGTTACCTAGGCTTAAATAAATCCATAAGTAAATAAATAAATAAATCCATTGCGTCTCCGTTACGGGTTCTAAAATCTGGAATTCAATTCCTCAAGAATTTAAATCTCTCTTTTCTCGCCCTTAAAGCCAAAATCTTTGATTGGTACTTAAATCAAGTATGCTCTGCCTGCTACTTCTGCCTTCCCACTCTTTCCTTTTAGTTTTCAGTTCTTCCCCCTCCTCTGCTCTTCCTTTTCCATTTTTCTTTTGTCTGCCTTTCCTTATAAATGTCCTCTAAAAGTGCACCCACAACGGTCAACTCAAAATTCATTTACATTTTTCTACTATTTTTGTTTCTCCTACTTCTCTCGGTACAGGCTACAAGGAAAAACATTCTTACTCTGCAGCCCACAAAGATTCCACCTTTGGACTTCAACCTTCACTTGTAGTAAACATTTACTACATCTTTACTTGTAGCAACATTTACTTGTATCTTTGGGTCAAGACTGTGCTCATAAACTCCGTAAATGTGATATTCCAGCGAATCCGAATCTCTTAATAACAATGCGGATTTGTACGCGCGAATCAATATCTTTTTGTTTCTTGCAGAATGCGAGAAATCCCTTGCTTTTTCTACCGGAAAGAGAGCCCCGTTACTAGCATCGCTACTGTTCTCTTTCCATTTCCCAAGCAAATCGTTTTTATGGTCTCCTGCGGTATAAAATAATAAGGAATAAAGTATTATTATTATTATTAAAGAGGTTAAGATTCCTCAGAAAACTGTAGATCCTGACGTAGCGTGATCTTTGCTGTCCTTGTATAAAACTCGCAAGGAAGTTAGGGGAATGTAACAATGTACAAAGGACTATATGGAAATCTGCTTAATGATGTGATTTATGACAGTCTCAATAAGTGTTCAATATCTTCTTATTTATGCTTCATCAATCGTAATTACAGACACACACAAATAATTAGTTTCTTGAACAATCCATTATTATTTTTAGTTCACATGAAAGCTATGAAAATGCCAAAGAACTGAGTTCTCGTTTCTTTTCTCAACACAATGGAGATAGCCAACACAAAATAATTGCAGTGGGTAACTGCCACATTGACTGTGCCTGGTTATGGCCATATGAAGAAACGGTGAGGAAATGTGCTCGCAGCTGGTCTTCAGTCGTGCAGCTTATGGAAAGATATCCACATTTTCGTTTTGCTTGTTCCCAGGTGAATTTTGCATTTGTTTTGTGTATGTATACGGGGCTTGGTGAATCCTACTTGCCGGACTAAAACGATACTTGCCATCCTTAATAAGAAAACCTAGAAAATTAGTAGGAAAAGAAGATTTTCTACTCAGTAGCTGCAAAACTCTACTCACCAGTGGTGATTGGATTTGTCAAGTCCTGTATTATACATACATATACACACAAACTTTTTAGCTTTATACTAATTATATTGAACAAATTAAAAGCTTTTGTGTATGCTTTAATAAACTCGATGCAGAGGTGCCAATCCTTCCGATTTACCTGGAAGGCTTCCGATTTTTTATTGGTCTTCCGGTCGGAAAATTATTTCTTCCGATTTCCGGAGATTTCGTCTAAAATTTTAAATACCTATTTTTCTTGATGCGTATTTATTTAAATTTTTGTACATATGTGCATATTTAATGATAAATATGCATAAATAAACTCAAATATCGGTAAAAACACCAGAAAAATTCGTCTGCCGTTGACGGCGCATGCGTGGCGTGACGTGGAATTTTAGCTCCAGCTATGACGTAGAGTGATGCCTCTGCACAACAAAATCATGCATCTGTATTTGTAGTTGTTGGGGAAGGCAAGAAAGAATGTGCTACATCCATAAGGTTTTGGTCAAGCACGTGACTCTTTATAGGGAAGCCATGTGTTAGACATATCTGGTATTTCTTTGCTCTGGAAAGAAAGTTTTGTTTTTAGGTGTTTTTGAAAACAACGTTAACGATGTCGACCGTTAATAAAAGGTACTACCAAACGTTTAAAGCCAAATATATGAAGATGTTTAATTTTATTCAAAAATCAAGACTGGGGCCAAAATATGCTTTCTGCATGTGTTACAGTAAAGACATAAGCATTACTCACGGTGGTAAACGCGATATTACTTTGCATTCTGAGACCGTTGAACATAAGGAGGTGTTCAAGGCTGTAGAGTCTAATCATAGTATCAAGCCTTCATTTTTTGCATTTAACAATACTTCCATGATTAAAGCTGAATGTTTATTTACATCGTTTTTGATCGAACATAATTTGCCAATGAATTGCAGCGATCACACGGGGATGCTCTTTCGGAAAACGTTTCCTGACAGCAGTATTGCAAAACAATATGGATCTGCAAAGACCAAAACTTCTGCAATTATGAAAGAAATGTCTGCAAAGGAATCCTCATCACTTGTTGAAAATTTAAGGTGCTATCCATTTTCAATTGCAACCGATGGAAGCAACGATGTTGATTCAAAGCTGTATCCAATAGTGGTAACTTTCTTCGATACTTTATGTGAAAAAATTGTGAATTGTCTTTTATCTGTGCCAACTTTGAAAGAAGATGCTACTGGGTTAAATATTGGAAATCTTCTGGTAAGTGCTTTACAATCTGAAAACTTTCCAATTTCTAATTGTGTTGCCTTTGGCTGTGATAATGCACCTGTTATGATAGGAAAAAAAGCAGGTGTAGCAGCGGTGTTAAAGAATCATCACCAAAATATTGAAATTATGGGCCAGCTTAAAATATTTTACAGAAAAATTCCCTGTTGATGCTTTACAAACAGAATTCAGTGAGTTCCAGGCTTTCGAAGTTCCACAAACTGTGAGTAATGAAGGTAGCATTGATGCACAATGGGCGGCCATAGGTAAAATAAAAAATGATACTTGTGAATTAAAATTTAAACGACTTTCTCAGGTTATGCTGTCAATACTTACGATCCCTCACAGTAATGCAGCATGCGAGAGAGTCTTCAGTCAAGTGAAGAAAATTAGAACTGACTTCAGGTCAACCATGTCTGATGACACATTAGAAAATTTACTAATAGTTAAATGCAGACAACATGTGAAATGTTACGAGAATGTATTTGACAAAAAATTTCTCAAATGCAAAATCTTGCACTACAGCATTTGTAAATTCTAAGAATTAATATTGCGTTTAATACAGTTTAATCCTCTATTATTATTAATTTAATAAATACTTAATTTCCTCATTGTGCCTGTTTTTCATAAATTATGTATGATTTTGTTTAATTAAAAAATGGTGGCCTGCCCACGCGTGCGTGATTGACTACAGATTTTTCACTTCTAGAAGTTGGCACCTATGTTGGTGTAATTTTATTAAAAAAAATTAAATGAATTTTCCATTATCTTATACGTAAGTTTCTGCAAGTGGATAAGCATTTTCATTCTCAAAAGTTGCAGTTTTTTTGTGCGTTATGGCATTCATGTTAATGTTAATTATTCTTGCTATGGTTAGTTACTCGCGTTAGAATTTCCAGAAACTGTGAGACACCAATAATGTTTTTCATTTCAAAATTTAATAGCAACAAAAGACCATAGCTTTTGGGATAATTTTTGAAGATGCTTAAAGTTTTCCATGTGGCAGAATTGGATTTCTATTTAGTACGATTCTTGAAATTTAATGTTAATAATTTCTAATATCATTTTCTTTTAAAATTATTTTATTTAAAAATATTCTGTTTTTGAATATATACAATTTAATTTATATGTTTTTTTAAATAGAGTTGTATGTCTTTAGGCTCAGCAGTTTATGTGGGTTAAAGAAAACTACCCATCGTTATATGAAAAAGTCAAGTACTTCGTTGCGAAAAACCAGTTTATTCCAGTTGGTGGAACGTGGGTTGAAATGGATGGCAATCTTCCGAGGCAAGTTATTAAGATTGATTTCATAACTTCCAATTAAATCGTTGTTGGATATATTACATTGAAATAATTTGAATATTCTATTCGAAGTTAACAATTTATTTCATTTTATAGTGGAGAATCCTTTGTAAGGCAATTCCTTTATGGGCAACGGTTTTTCGAACAAGAGTTTTGCAGGAGATGCAAAGAATTTTGGTTACCTGATACTTTTGGATATTCAGCCCAGCTTCCACAAATTATGAGGTTATTATTATTATTATTATTTATTTTATTATTTTAAATCCATTATTTTAAGCATTGTTTTCAAATGCTTTCGTACAATATTTTATCTCTTTTTAATTTGTATTCTTCATTGTTCCATTCATAACAATGTCTGTGGGCTTTGCAAATTGGTTTGTCTGTGGGCTTTGCAAATTGGTTTGGCCGTAGAACAGCTAATGCACAATTTAATAAAAAAATTAATTAAAACAAAAAATTATTAAAATTACTGAAGTAATTTTATTAGGTTTAAAAATTTATAGCTGTATGAATTCCTATGGGAAGTTGTGTTGATTATTCTCTTTTGACCCTAAAATTCATGAGAAAGTGGTTGGCTATTGCACCATCTAAGTGCCAGAATTTGCGTTTTGTTTAGCCCTGGGGTCTTCAACTTTTTCAGTCCAAGGGCCAATTTTGCTTGTTCTTATTGGTCGTTGGGCCGAACTACTGTACTAACAATATTAAGACTGAACAAAGGTGAATCCACAGATGCACCCCCATAGATTGCCCCGGTAATAGTGGTGTGAAGTCCTCAGAAAACACAAGCACAACATGACTTCGGGTCAGGATGTCTATGGATCTGGAAAACCTGGAAAAGTCAGGGAAATTTGAAATACAAAGGTTTAGATCAGGGAAATTTAAAATTCATTGTTATAATAAATAACTTATTAAAATAATTTTCCTGAACTGTGCTTTTCATACCACATTACCTACTGAAAATTTTGAAAAACTTATACTTTTGACTAAACTTCTTCCAAAAGTTACCATTTTGCACCAAAACTAATATAATTTATATAAAATTATTAAGCCCATATATTTCTCAGGAGAAAATGTTTGCCAAATATATAACTAAAACTTGGAAAAAAAAGTGTTTTTGTGAAATTACCTAATCTTTAAGGGATTTTGATCATACCACTCTCTTTTCCCTTATATACAGTCAACACAACAAACAGTTATTTCGACACTGGCGTAAGGTTTAAAAACACGACGTTTCGGGAGCCAACTGCTCCCTTTGTCAAGTGAAGGCATAAATTCTGTCTTCACTTGACAAAGGGAGCAGTTGGCTCCCGAAACGTCGTGTTTTTAAACCTTACGCCAGTGTCAAAATAACTGTTTGTTATGGAATCTCCTGGTGAAACTCTGTATTGTTTCGTTAGCCAACACACTTTAAATGGAATAGAAGATGAAGCATCAGCTTTGCGATTATATAATTAAATTCTTTTATAATGAACTTGAAAAGGGCCGAATGGATATGTTATTGTAAATAATTAGTGCAAGTTTTTAGTGTAAAGAAATGCATTTTTTAATGTAGATTTTGTATTTGTAATTTCACCGCAATTTAGCTATAAATGGCTTTGGGGATTATTATAGTGAACTTTATGGGCTTGAAACTTGTTTTAATTATGCAAATTTTAATGCATTATGTTGTTTACTGTAATTAGTGACTGGAAATCGATTAAGATTTGGTCTGGAAACCTGGAAAAGTCATAGAAATTTGAAACTGAATTTGGGTGGACACCCTGTCATCCATTCTTGTGTTGTGAAACATGAACCATTTTTAAATGCTTTTACACACTCTGAATCTATTAGTATTTATTTTTGTGTGTTAAATAGTACTTAATAATTTCTCACAGGCTGTGTGGTATTCAGCGATTTTTGACAACTAAATTAAGTTGGAGCTTGGTCAATAAATTTCCTCATGACAACTTTATTTGGGAAGGTATTGATGGCTCTGATGTCGTAGTTCATTTTCCACCTGCAAAGACATACACTTCATCTGTATCTGTTGAGGAGGTAAAGTAATTTTTTTAGTGTTTATGGTATATTTAAGTTGCAGTGAAGTGATGTTTAGAGTCATTCACTTTAGTGAATTTTTCATTCATTCTCATTCTTCTAAATGAATGCATTCTGTAAACTTATTTTCGCAATTTTATGTCATTGAGGTGTCATTCTTGTGTACTGTACAGCATGATCATTGTCATTTGGCCTTATTGTGGTAACACGTTTGCATAAAATGCCATTAAATCCCATCGGTGCAAAAAAGAATGGGTACCTGCAATAACTGCTTACTTTAGTTACCACAGGTAAGCAGTGAGCAGTTACCTCAGGTAAGCAGTGAGTACGTGCTGTAGGTAAGCAGTAATTGCTCACTATCATTCAGTGTTGATTTTGCAAGCCTTAAAGGGTTCCCTTTCTTCAGAAAAATGTAGGTCCACTGCCTTATGATGCTGTAATGGTAGTACATTCATGTACAGTACCACTAACCCCGGGTTTAACTCTTAGTGGCTTCGTGGGATGCTTGCCATTTTTTTGCATACCATAGTTTGTGGTTTCCATTGGTGGCAGAGGTTCAGTTTCCTTAGAAAATTGTAGGTTCTGGCACAGCGTGACCTTTGCTGTCCTTGTGCCATAAAATTGCAAATACCATTCCCAATCATTGCATGTTCTTATGTATTCATCTCTATCTTGTGCATTACAGTCTAGTGGTAATGCAGTCCTCTCTCATTCTGGCATAGCATTATCTTAGCGGTCCTTGCACCATAAAATAGTAATAGCCTTTGTGTTATTCATAAGTAAAAACGTTTTCATGAAAACAAAATTTTCATCGTTTGCGAAACACATAAAGGACGAATTCATCACTTTCACATGGTCTTCTGTTGTACAAATCATTGTGTTAGATTAATTATATTTGATTAGATTTGTGTGGCATGATGTGCTTAGGAGATGATTTTTGTATTAGGTTGTTAAGAGTGTTGCTGATCTTCAAGATAAAGGTCGTGTTTCGTACAGCATGTTACTTTATGGTCATGGAGATGGTGGCGGTGGTCCAACAGACGAAATGTTAGAGAGAATAAAACGATTACATAACGTCGATGGTGTGCCAAAGTATGTGATATTTTTAATAATAGTATATATGGGGATATTTTATATGCTAATGTTGAATTACAATATTAGCTTAGTCATTTGCAAACTTCTTGGGTTCGTGTAGTCTCGAAATCTGAAAAATTCCTGTTGCTCCCTTAATTAATTTTTTTTTTTTTAAAAAAAGATATGATTGGAAATTTTCCAGAAAAATATATGTATTTTGTCTTTTTGTAAAAAAAAAAATAATGGGCCAATATTTTGAAAATATTGAGTGGAGTGTTATTTCTTCCATAATTTTAATAAAATTGTAAATTTCCTTATACCCCGAACCAAAAAAACCGTAATGCGCGGTTTGGAAATCCAGGGTGTTGGCTAATATGTATACACTAATTATTGTGAGTTTTTATGTAAACAATAATTATTAATGTATTTTTTGTAGGGTGCATCATGGTTCACCCGATCATTTTTTCAACATTTTAGAAGAAAAATGCAGGAAACGCCTTTGCCGTTGGTCTGGTGAATTATATCTCGAGCTACATAATGGAACATATACCACACAAGCCAAAATCAAGCTTTTAAACCGACAATGCGAGACTCAGCTACGAGAGACAGAACTTTTGCATAGTGTGTTATTAGCAGCATGCCGAGATGAAGATAAGAAAGCATATCCAGAGCTTGAATTGGAGCGTTTGTGGAAGATCCTTCTTTTAAATCAATTTCACGACGTTCTTCCGGGGTCTTCCATTGAAGATGTAAATAAAGAAGCGTGTTATTATTACAAAGAAGTCCTAAAGGGAGCAAAGGGTTTGATGGACACAGCAGTGCGAAGGTTATTCGGTTAGTATAAATCCTCTTATCATTATATTAAAAAGCTATATACAGTAGAACCTCCATATAATGAAATCGACGGTTCCATAAAAAAAAATTCGTTATATAGGAAATTCGCTATGTGGAAACGATGTATTCATGAACCAGGGCAGTGCAATATGATACCACAATTAAAATCCCATTTTTCAGTAAACGACTGTTTCTCATAAATGACATTCAACCATTTAAAAATAGATGTTTTTAAGTGTGAAATATACATGCATATAAAAAAAAAAAATTCTTACCTTAAAATGAAAATGTATTTAATGCTTCTTTCATACACATTCATGCTTTTGTAGAAAAATTTCTAACATCCTGCTGCACAACAAATGGCGGTGTTGATTCATCATACAAGTGTTAGCACCCCTGTGGGAAATTTGCAAGGTCTGGATTTCTGGTATTCAAACGAGCAAAAAAGCATGACAAGTACTACTATTCAAACAATACAGTGTATTCAAGGACAATTGGGGCCTGTTCCTACACCGTTTGGGCAACCAGACACAGACCTGTGTGTGTTTAGGAAAACTCTTTATTAGGGAGTTTAAAGTCCCTTAGATGTGCCTCATTCTGTTTGTTTGCCACGTACCTTAAAATCGTATTGTATTCCCACGGTATTAGGAAACCCAATATCGCTAACATGAGCACTCGATTTTCTGTTTTAGTCATTAAAAATTTTACACAATAATTTTTGCCACCCACGTATTAATTAGCTCAAACTAGAGCTTTATTCGTTTTGGAGAAAAAGAGACGCTTTCCCCATCCTGGATTCGAACCAGGGTCCCTCCGTTTAGCCCGGAGTGTCTTGGACCGCTAGACGAATGAGGACAGGAAACAACGCTCTCTTTCTCCGTATGTAAAGGTGTTAAGGTATTATTACCCTCCGCAGGGATAACACAATTGCCAAATATGGTCAACCCCGGAGGCTTTCTTGTGTTGACCATATTTGGCAATTGTGTTATCCCTGCGGAGGGTAATAATACCTTAACATTAAATATTTTGTTATATAGAAACACTTTCATATGTAATGAAAATGGAGATTTACCAAAACTTCGCTATATAGAAAATTTTGCTGTGTGGAAGTTCATTATATAGAGGTTCTACTGTATATGTAATTGGAAAAAAATAATGTAAATGATAAATGTAAATTATAAATTAGAATACAATTTAAAACTAGAATCTGTAAGCCCCATAGAGGCAGATACTTCTTTAGAAACTTCTTGGGAGGTGGAGGAGATCGATATAGTGCATTGAATAATAATCGCCGCTTCACATAATAAAGATTCTAAATGGAGCTTGTGCCGAGACTTTCACGTAATTGAATTCTTAGTTAAGTACCTTTAGCTTGATGCACAAAATAATTAATGGGCAAGGCGATTAGACACAAAGAATCTGAAGTGATTTGATTAACTAAATTTATTCAACTATGATTTTGCAAAACGCCAATTCATGAGTCCATGAACATCTCTTATCGTATGAACGGTAAGTAGGTATCCAGGACATTGTCAACAGTTCAATTATAGGTTCCCCTGGGCACAGGACATTGTCAACGGTTCAATTATAGGTTCCCCTGGGCACACCCTCTCTTGCTTGATGCCCATAACTTACTCACATGCCAATAACTCACGTTACTAAAGTGCCCATAACTTACTCTCAGCGGGGCTCGGATATTCCGTTAATCCCAGTGTCAAGCTCAATCAATTGTACTTTCTTTTAACTAATTACACACAAATAAATGACTAGTAATATAACTTAAAATGCAATACACTATTAATTCAATTAATATTCAACCTTCAATGACTAGACATCGTAAATAGTAAAACACGTATGAATGACTAGTGATATACAGACAAAACCGCATATATGCAAATGGATGCATCAACGAAGTCATTTATATATAAGCGGGTTTTACATAAAAGAGGTATTCTCTGAACTATAGCGTGCAAATAATTTGCTCATTAAATTTTTATTAAATTTTATTATTAAATTAGATATTATTCCTAATTATATAAATCATACATATTACTTATTTCAATATTTATAATGTACAGTACTATTTCATTAATAAGAGTAACAAGAAATAATGTGCTACTTACATAAACGCATGTACCGTATTTGTGGAAAACAGTGGACAAATTATAATTATATTCTTTTGTTATTTATATCTTTGTCTTATTATTTGATTTCAAAGAATTTAAAATCGCCAACTTTTGATCAATATTTAAGCAAATATGTCAGTTTCTTTTCATCTGCCATGTTCACAATAAATATAAACTAAAAAGTGCAGAAGAAGAAAGCAAAAAACTTGCAAATAGACTAAGTATTTTGTAGACCAATAAAACACGATGCGTGTAATTCACTACACCAGTTGCAACTACAAAATTTGATAGTGATTCCGAACACAGGCGTATTATGTTCATTGGTATGTGCAATTCATTGTACATGGCACTTGCCTAATGTAATGCATAAGCTTGTCTTTACAGATTGTGTGCATTGTATGTCTCCTGTGATAAATAAAATCTATTTATTTGTTATTAGAAAGTGCGGTGGGGAAGGCATAAATAAAGCCATAAATAAGCTGGTACGTGACACTTCGACAAGGGTTGACAGCTATTTTTAATGGGGAAAGCCAATCCTTAAAAATAGAGTTGCCAACTACACATTCACTGTGGATGAAAACTTGTTCATAATGTTTGCATATATCCGGTTTGGATTCTATAATAAAACATTCGTTTGGCTTCAAAAATACTTGCATATACACAGTTTTTGTATGTATAAAATCGCAATTAAGCTGGTTTAGATAACATTAAAAAGATGGAATAATACAACCAATTCAGTTAGTACTCAATCTCTAGTGACTAGACTTACCTTAATTAAAAAATACGTATTATATTTTCACGAACTGCACAGTTTCCTTCAGCTAGGACAAGAGAGTCACAAGGGTGTTCACATATCTTGGAAACATCCCAGGTCCATCTAAGGCAGTGTAGTAACATTCTCATCCATCTTAAGCAGCTTAACGTCCACAGAATTCCACACCTCAGCCAGAAGCGATATTCAATCTCTATCCTTCACCTGATGTCTGCTGCAGCATATGCAATTTTCGGCCCAACTTAGCTTTATAATTACAAAAATGGAAGTTACCAGTCGGTCCTCTCTCCACCTTAGCTTCTCTGTATGTCTAGTCTGCTAGTTACATGTTACTAACGCCTATTACTAGTGCCATCAATACCGTTATTACCCATTACAATCAATTCCTGGCACTTCATATTCAGTTTGTCTAAACCGAACCATTTAGTGACATCGTTATTCCTCAGCCTACAAGAACCACCCCTTGACTGAATTTAACTAAGTCAAACCTCTGCCATTACTGTTGGCCCAATTTCTTACTCAAACTAGCTAACGAAAAACACTGTTACAAGCTGAATTATTTTAACTCTGGTCTGACTTCACACCCCTTTGTCTACATGTTCTCCCTCTGTTGACAGATATTGGAGTAAGAAACTGTACTCGGAATTCGATGATTAGATTATTCCAGGTTTTCATCGAGAAAATAATGAAACATGAATAAATAATAAAAATATATGCAATTTAATCTAAAATAATAATAGACTAAAAATAAATAAAATACATAAAAAAAAACAAAAGAAACATGAATTTCCCAATGAACAATCTAATGTTCAAATAATGAGGAAATGTATGCATGGTTAATTATATTTAAGTTTTCATTAATTACAGTTACCTGTTATTTTTAATTCATGGCAATTAAAATTTGATTAACCTTGGATAAATTTCCAGGGTTCCCACATGCGCATGGAAAACCTTGAATTGTCAGGGAATTTGAAATCTTCCCTAAAAGTCAGGGAAAAACTTTTCTAACTTCTGTTCTAAGTGGTTACATTTCAGGTTATTTTCCCCAGTATTGAAATTTTGTTTGCGATTAGTTTAGGAATTTTATCGGAAAAGTCAAGGAAAAAACCTGGAAAAGTTGTAATTTTTTTCTCCAAGGCGAGTGGAAACTTCCAATTTCCTAATAAATTATTTATTGGGAAAGATTACTTGTTTATTTATTATTTTACTACTTCTTATTGTTTATTTATTATTTTACTACTTCTTATTATTTATTTATTATTATAATGAGTACAATTTTGTCAATGGTTGGAATGCGAAAGAAAAAGGAATGCAATAAAGAAAAAATAAGTAAATGGAAATAGTAAGAGTAATGAAAGGAGGAAAGTAAATTAGAAAAGATAAGAAAATAAAGGAAAAGGAAGAAGACTAAAGGAAAAGAAAATTAAGTAGAAAGATATAGGGAAAAAGTAAGAATGTAAGTAACGTTTACCAACAGCATAAGATATATATTATTTTTGTTAGAAGTGAAATGGGGATATATTTGTAAAAGTTTCTGTTTCGATGTGCGTAATATTTGTTAAGTCTTTGTTGTAGGTGAAACATGAAATTGTCTTTAGCTGGTAATTCAAGGGTTATTCATGGTTTTGTAACAACACTCTTACACTGTAATTCTAGGCGTTCCTGAAGGAAGTGGTGAAGAAGAAGAACTTGTGCTTGTTAATAGCTTGTCCTGGTTGAGGACAGAATTAGTAAGAGTGCCTTGGTATCAAGATGAAATATCTCGTCGTATGTGGATCGAAGGCGTTGGAAAAGCCATGCAAAACATGAGTAATGAATCCGGAGGTGGAACGTTGGTGGCAGTTATCGTGGGGCCCATGGGTTATCAATTGCTACGAGGCCTATCTGCTGTCAAGTCACCTGTTCATATTGGTAGGTACATGTGTTTTGGTCCACAAAAAATTTATCATGATGATTGGCACACAAATAGATGTACGATGAAATTTATCTATTACAACAATCCAGGGACTGGGAAATGATACAAGGTTGAATCTAGTAGACTAAATATCTCTCAGAACTATAGAAAATATCGTTGCAGACAGATCATCATTTTAGGCATCATCATTACATATACAGGTGTCGTTGAATTACTAATAAGCAATTACTTTTTTTGTATGCAAATATTCTCAAGTGTACTTTCCTCATTGCCATATTTATTTTCTTCTTGCTTTGGTTTGTTAGTGTGAGAATCTCTTTCAAAAGATTGTACAAAATAGAGAAAGAAGTTTGGTAAATCATTTGCTTTTGACAAATGTAGTCTTCCATTCTCAATGTTTTAAAAGAATTTATTTTCAGGAAGGACACACAGAAGCATAGGCATACACGGGTGGGGGGGGAGGGTCATTACTCCCTACTCCCTGCTTTATAAATATATACACGAGGTCTGTCTAAGAAGTATCTGACCTGTGGCCGGGAAAAATATATCACATGACGGGATTGGGACCCTGATCCTATTCAAAGTAAGCCCCCTTGCACCTCCAGACACTTAGCCCACCACTGCCGAAAACACTTCTGGAAGGCTTCTTTTGGAATGGTGTTCAATTCCGCCATCGCGTTCTGCATTATCTCTTCTCTTCTCTACTCTCAAAATGGGATCCTTTGAATGGCCTCTTCAATTTCGGAAACAACCAGAAGTCGTAAGGAGCTATGTCTGGAGAGTAGGGAGATTGGCAAACAACTGGAATTCCATGTTTGGCCAAGGAAGTCTAAATAAGGTGCGACGAATGAGATGGAGCATTGTCATGATGCAACTGCTAGTTTTTCGCCGTCGAGAGATCTCGTCTTTTGCGCCGAACTGTATCACGGAGTCTGAGAACTTCTTGATAGTACTCTTTAGTCACTGTCCTTCTGGTGCATATTCGTGATGCAAAATTCCACGGATATCAAAGAACGCAGTTAGTATCACCTTGATTTTGCTTCTCACCTGTTGCACTTTTTTCAGCCTTGGGGATCTGGGATATTTCCATTGCGATGACTGTACTTTTGTTTCCGGGTTGTACCTGTACACCCATGTTATATGTCCCCAGTTATGGTGGTATTCAGAAACTCAGGTTCAGTGTTCGTAGTGTCTAGCAGGTCCTGTGCAACTGCAAGATGGATTTTTTTTTTGTTCCACCACCAGAAGCTTGGGCACAAATTTCACAGCCACTCTGCACATGTTCAAATTATTACACAAAATTGCATGTGTGGAATCTTTACCGATCTCAATTTCTTCGGCAATCTCTCATACAGTCAAACGACGATCTCCCATTATCAGATTTTCCACCCTCTTGACAACAGCTGCATTCCTAGCGATTTGTGGCCTTACAGAATTCTGGTCACTCTCCAATGATGTATGGCCATTTTTTAATCGGTTGAACCACTCCTTAATTTGTGTTACTCCCGTAGCATCATCTCAAAACACCTGCTGAATCTTATAAATTGTTTCGCTTTGAGAATCACCAAGCTTTTGACAAAATTTGATGCAGTATGTTTGTTCAACTTGTTCAGTCATCTTGAGAGAAATCAAAATCTGACGAACACTTATAACAGCACTTAACTCGGTGGTCAGCAGGCAACGACTGGCACACTGGAATGTGGGGAAAAACTTCAAGCATACACATTAAGTTGTCTCCTTCCATTGCGCACAGTGGCGCCACCTTAGCATCACTACTCTACATGGGAAAATTCAAGGTCGGATACTTTTTAGACAGACCTTGTATATGCTACAATATTGTATATAAACTTGGGTCTCTGACTGTATGGTAAATGCATATCATGCAAAAAAAAGTTGCATGAAAAATGAATTGCAACAAAGTGTAAAACTTCATGTGTAAAGCATTCAAATCTGCCAATAAAACCGTCTTTTGACAGAGTGCTGATTCAAAGCAGCCTGGATAACAGTCACCTTCTGGGAGGGTGACACAATGAGTCCCATCTTAGCATGGCTATGCCGCTTGAGATTCAGAACTCTTGTTAAACTGTGTCCAGCTTGCCAACATATTTGGCCAATGTGGGGAGTTTAAGACTGATTTCTCTGTGTTTCTTTCATCCCACTATGCGTATATGTGATGGTAGAGGTTGCCACCCTGCAGTGGATTGGAAATGGTTGATGATGATGAAACACATGAAAGAAAAGCTAACATGTTGTGGGAAATAAAGAAAAAAATAACATTTAAAAAAAAAAACAGTATTGTGTTCATCAGTGCTTTTTATTGTAACACAGTGAATTTGTTTTCTTACTACTGGAACAAAATTACTTTCATTGATCGAAATATGTCCTATCTTATCGGTGTGTGTGCTAATTGTGATGACATCTGTTTTATTTTTCTTTTAATAATTCTTTATGACTAGCCATATAGTTCTCCCTTCAGAATCATGTAGAACATTAACTCTGGATCATTTATAATGAAATGATGTTCCAACTTATCAGTACTGTGCAACTGTGAAATACCACCCCACTGTGAATTAAATGTGTAATTGTGAACTGTGTAAAAAAAAATACAATACGAATGGGAAACTCGGATGTACATATATGTATACATATGGCGTTGTAGCTCTGTAATTCCCCACTTACAAACTTTCTTCATATGCCAGTACATAAAGGTAAAATGCTCACCCTTTATGCAAAAAATTTGAATTAAAAATTTTCAGGTACTGTTTTTTTACTGATCTATATTTTGGAATTTGATTCTGTAAAAGATAGAGAATTGAATACCTTGGAAAATTGCTCCCATGCGTCATGATTTTCAAATTATCTTTGTGTTATAAAACATGTGTATTCTTTGTACTTATTCTTTTATCCAATCACATTGAGGTAATGGAACTCTGAGAAAGTTCCTACATTCTGATAATTACTTGTTTCTGTTTCATCCATTTCGATATGATTTTGGTAATCCAGCTTGGTAGCTTCGGTATGTTTAGTAAGAAATTTCAGCATTTTTTATGGGTGATCTAAAGTATTCCCTTATCGATTCTTTCATATAATGATCAAAAAGAAGCAATTTCTTTATAATGTATATCGAATTTTGCTATTTCAGTAAAGGTTTGATTTTTTTTTTTTTTTTTGCTATTTGTTTTTCACAATCTGCGGTATTTAATAATACTGCGGTAAATTAGAATAGACAAGTTGAAACAGCTGTGAGAAGTAAATTGTTTCATTAAATTTACGTGCATTTATCAACGTTCTAACTTCCCCATCCAGGAAGTGAAAACTTTATGTGTCTATTGAAATTTAGTGTTTATTGAATAAAATGATTTTTAAATACACAAATGCACAATTTGCATATGCTTTCATCCAAGTGAGCTAAACATTTTGCAGTACATCAGAATTCAGGGCTTTTTTTTAAAGACAGCCTTAGTGTCGGTTTTTTAAAAAAAATATTTTTATTAAAGCTATGTAATTTTACTTGCTCAATATATTTTATAAAAAACCATAATTTTAAAATCCATATTATGTATATTATTTTAATAAGCATTTTACAAATAGCTATTGAATGTGGTTTTACACTTTTAGGAACTGGCTTTTTTACTTCTATAATCTTAATTGGAAGAAAATAAATATTTTTTCTCAGTTATTGATTGTATGCATTATTTTTAAATGCAGATAAAAAGAAGGATGGTAATTTCGTGCTCAGAAACCAATTTCTTGAAGCTACAGTAGGATCGTCAGGTTGCGTCTTGTCACTTGTGCTTCTTGAATGCCGCAAAGAAACTATAGCTGGTGGTGGTTATGGAAACCATTTTGTTATATACGATGACATTCCACTGTATTGGGATGCATGGGATGTGATGGACTATCATCTTGAGACAAGAAGGGATGCAGTCCGAGAAGTAAGTTTGAAAGTGGATTTTTATCATTTGGTTTCAGACACCGAAATGCAAGAGTCCTCATCATGATTACTGTACAATAGAATATGTATTGAACGTACCTTTCCAGATTCTTGGCGAAAAGCAATTATTATCCCTTTCCCAAAGCCAGGTAAAGACCCAAAAAATCCAACTAACCATCGGCCAATAGCATTAACAAGATGTCTATGCAAATTAATGGAGAGGATGGTAAATCAGCGTCTTTCATATTTCTTGGAATCCAATAACTGCATAATGACTTCTCAAAATGGCTTCCGCCGCATACGCTCTACTACAGATAACCTTCTTCTGCTTGAAACAAGAGTCCGAGAAGCATTTGTCAAATGAGAACATCTAGTCTCTATTTTCTTTGACATAGAGAAAGCCTATGATAGAACTTGGCGTCATGGAATGCTTTGTGACCTTCAGGAATGTGGCCTCAAAGGAAACATGGCATTTTTTATTCAAAATTTTCTCACTGATCGTACTTTCCAAGTTCGTCTTGGATCGGTTCTTTCTGATCTTTACAACCAAGAACAGGGTGTTCCTCAGGGCAGTGTCTTGAGTGCTACACTCTTCATTCTAAGGCTCAATAACATCATCAAAAAGGTCCCACACACTGTACAAACATCACTATACGTTGACGATCTCCAAATCTCTTGTCAATCCCGTGACATGAGCAGGCTAGAAAGGCAGTTGCAAATTGCCCTCAATAACATCACTAACTGGATAAGTGAAAATGGCTTTCATTTCTCATTTAAGAAGACAGTTTGTGTCCATTTTTGTCGGAGGAGAGGCTTACATCCGGAGCCTACTCTATCTGTAAAATCATTGTATTCCAGTTGTTCAAAAGGCAAAATTTCTTGGTGTGTTATTTGACCATAAACTTACCTTCAAGCCACACATTCAGTCTCTTAAAAACAAATCCATAAAGCCCTTAATATCTTCAGAGTACTCTCCCATACATCCTGGGGAGCAGACCGTTATTCAATGCTTCGTCTGTATCGTGCTCTCATCCGCTCCAAACTGGATTATGGCTCTGTCATTGACGCCTCCGCTCGACAATCCATCTTGAAAGCTCTTGGCCCTATTTGCCATCAGGGTCTCAGACTGTGTACAGGTGCATTCTGTGCTTCACCAATTTTAAGTCTTCAAGTGGAAGCCAACAAACCATCTTTAACATCAAGGCATATGCAGCTGTCTCTTAATTATTATATGAAACTTAAATCACTGCCCACTCACCCTCTTAGGGATGTCATTTTCGAACCTCGTTCGATCTTACTTTTTAATGCTCACCTTACATGCATTCCTTCATTTGGTATTCGGATGGATAAACTAACCAGAGAATTAGGTATAGATTGTCGGAGCATTGCTTCTACACATACTCATTTATCACCACTATGGGTCATACCGACCCTGGACATCCATTGCGATCTGGTTAACCATAGCAAAAGCACTACACCTAATGCTTATTACCAGCAGTTATTTTCTGAATTTCGGGATCATTTTCAAGACTCCAATTTCATTTTTACAGATGGGTCCAAAACTGAAACAAATGTAGGTTCTGCATTTGTCATTAACAACAGTGCCATTGCAGAAAAAATCCCCCCATCATACTCCATTTTCACAGCGGAACTTTATGCCATGGCTCTTACATATGTTTCAATTCATGGGTTAACTCATTGTATCATTTGTACCGATTCTCAGGGCTTTTTAAAAGCACCGGAATCCTTTAAATATTCACCTCATCCTATTTTATCCAAAATCCATTCACAACTGCAGCACCTGCACAATCATTCCAATATTAAATTCTGCTGGATCCCTGCTCACATTGGTATCAAAGGGAATGAGGCTGCTGATGCAGCTGCGAAGGCAACGAACTCACCACTTGCTTCTAGCCAGCTTCTTCCTTTCTCTGACCTGAAACCAATTATCAAGACCTGTGTGAATCAAAGGTGGCAAGAAGAATGGGATCATCAAACCAATAACAAATTGAATAATATTAAACATACAATTGGTAACTGGCCCTCCTCATACCGTAAAAATCGGAAAGAGGAGGTTCTCCTTGCTAGACTTCGCATTGGGCATTCCCATCTCACCCATAGACATCTGTTGGAAGGAAAACCAGCACCAATTTGCCAAGTGTGCAATGAACCCATGAGTGTTTTACACATTTTAACTCAATGCCCCTATTATAGACTTGCCCGCACTCTTACTTTTAACTCTTCATCACTGTCTGACATTTTAAATGACCATGCTGACCATACGCACGTTTTTAAATTTTTAAAAAGTATTGGCTTTTACTACAGTCTTTGATTTTACCATGTTTGGCGCAGTATAGCCCAGATGCTCTTGCGCCATAAAAAAGCCAAACAAACAAACATCCTGATTACTAATTAAAACCTGAAAGGTTTTTAAGTATTGGTCATTAAACGTTCCATCAAAAATACGAACTCGAGGCATGTTGATTCATTAAATATAGCAGTTATATTTATATGCTGGTACTGCTGAGTAAGTACTATTTTGTAGTCATGAGTTGGGTTCCCAAGTAGAAAATGTAGCTATTGCTAACATATTTACCATTGCCATTGTGTATTCACAAATCCGGATTATTGGAAATACCATCCAATATATATATATATATATATATATATGGCTTTCTCTTAACTGATTATTATTAGTTTTATTAGGTAGTTGCATACTAGCAAAGCACGATGATGAGATGTTTTTACGATGGAAAGAATTGAGTCAATGTTAACAAGCAAAATAATTGAATTGCAAGTCAGCTAGCGGTTGATGGTTTGTACCGAAAGGAGCGGTGATTTCTCACTAGCTAGTTGCATTAGGAGGAGCGATATGCAGTTCTGAAATGTTTTTATTATTGGAGATACTAAATCATTGCTGACATCTAGAGAATCGAAGTAAGACGAATCAGCTAGATGCAGATGGTTCACACCAGAAGGAACACTGGCTTAATTACGTATGTTCCTTTGAAGTTTGCTTTCCTCCCAGTAGGAGCACTGCTGCCTACCTCACTTTTTTCTTTGATTCCATTCTCTTGCTGTTGCAGTGAATCGACTTGAATTTGTCCATTTACATAAGAAACATTGCATAATTAATTGTTATTATGTTTTCATTAAAATGCTGAGATTCTCATTTAAAAATTCCATAGATGGGAACTTTTTTCTTCTTCTTAGAGTCCAATAACAAACCAAAGAATTTAGAATTGGGTCTATCATGCATGGTGATGCAAAGTATCAAGTCAGGTTTAAAAACAATCGAGAGGTTTCGAGATGTTCAAGTACTCGAGACACTCTACTAAAACATCTCGCAATCGCACGTCACTGATGTTATAAAAAAAAAAAGCTCTAGTTTGAGCTATAATCTATACGTGGGTGGCAGAAATTATTGTATAATCACTAATGTTGTCCATATAATGACTATAGTGCAGTTCAAATACTGCATTATACCCTGATACTGTAG
>QLNU02003225.1:78934002-78948666 GCA_006491805.2 Dysdera silvatica
CACACAATGGAAGTTCATATTCATGTGTTCTTTCAATTAATTCTCTTAATACTTGAATATGGTCCACTGTACTGAATCCACTTCGAAATCCAGCTTGTTCTCTTGGTTGAGCTGCATCTAATTTTTTCTGCAGGCGATGTGTTAGCACTTTTGTGAAGATTTTATAAATAGCAGGTAACAAGCTAATTGGTCGGTAATTTTTCAAATCCTCTTTATCACCTTTTTTATGCAAAAGAATTACTGTTGCAGAATCCCATTGGTTTGGTATGTTACCGCTGTTAAGACATTTGGTAAAGAATTTTGCAAGTATGTCTTCTACATATTCTCCAGCTTCTTTTAGGATATCTAATGTAATACCATCATCGCCAGGGGCTCTTCCTTTCTTCATACTTTTTATTGCAAATGAAACTTCTTCTTTTAAGATTTTAGGAGCTGTTCCTTCGACTATTTCAGTGTCTTCGTTTAATCCACTGTTACTTTCATATAGTTTTTTGTAGAATTCTTCAACTCTTCTAAGTATTTCTTCCCTATTTCTTGTTACGGTGCCATCCTCTCCTTTTAATGCAATGATGTGTTTCTTCCCAACAGATAAACTTCCTTTAACAACCCTAAGGCTCTTGTTATTTTCAATGGCCTTCCTTACTAACTCACAATTGAATTTTCTTATGTCTTCTTTCATGCTTTTGCGCAGAGTTTTACAAAGTTCTATGTACTCAATCCTGGAACTGGTATTTCGATTGTCCACCTTCATATCTCTTCGCCTTTTCATGAGCTGTTTCGTCTTCTCAGATAATTTGCTATTGTGCTTTTTACAGGTTACACCACCAATTTCCCCAGCAGTTTCAACTATTGTCTTAACAATGTTTTCATTTGCTTCTGAGATATCACTTTCATCAATAAGTCCTTCCAGTGCAGAAAAGCGATTTTTTAATTCCAACTTGAATGCCTCGGTATTTTCTTTTAATTTCTTTAAATCCACCCTCTTACTTACTTGTTTCCTAATGAGCTTCTGTCGTTCTAATTTAGTATTTAAGTGCACTTTACATCTCACCATTCGATGATCACTTCCAGTATTAAATCTGTTCAGTACACTGCAATCTTCAATAATTGATTTCTTGTTTGCCAGGATATAGTCAATTTCACTAGTTCCCCCATTTGGGTGTTTCCATGTCCATTTTCTTTGCGGTTTCTTCTTAAAAAATGAATTCATGATGCTAAGGTTTTCAGCTTCTGCAAATTCGATGAGTTGATCGCCACGTTCATTCCTTTCCCCATATCCGTATTTACCAACCGATGTCTCTCCTTGTTCCTGTTGTCCAATTCTTGCATTGAAATCCCCCATGATGAGCTTGATATGTTGTTTCCCTTTGGTGTGTAACTCTTTGATTTCTTCATAAAATTCTTCAACCTCTTCGTCGGTATGGCTTGATGTTGGTGCATATACCTGTACTATTTGAAGTTGGTATCGCTGGGTTAGTTGAACAACGAGCCTCGCTGCTCGATCTGATGTACTTTCAACTTCCAGAAGACAGTCTTTAATTCTTTTGTTGATTAAGAAGCCAACACCACTTGTTCTTCCAGTTTCCGTTCCTCTATAATAAAACAAATGTCCACTTTTAAGTTCCACCAACTCTTCACCTTTTCTTCTAACTTCACTGAGTCCTACAATGTCCCATTTGATCTTGTCAAGTTCTTCTTCCAATTCCTGAAGTTTTGCTTCAGAAGCAAGGGATCGTCCATTAAACGTAGCCAAGGTCAATAACAAACGGCAGCCTGGGCCATTCCAGTGATTCTTAGCACCCCCTGCTTTCATGCCACACTGACCGCTGCCTTGATCAGGAGCACTCCAGCACCTGGAGACTAGGGGCCATGGTTTCTGGTGTGTCAACATAATGGAGGAATTAGCCATAATTTCACCACGCTGGCTAGACGGGTTGGTGAATTAGCCCTCCCCTTCCGCCTTTCTATCCGTGTAGCAAATATTAATTTGCCACATAAATAGAAAGCTCAGCCTGCACCACTTGAAGGCGGGGTAGGACACTAGGTTACTGGCCTGGCCGGTTCCACACATCGTCACATACGTTCAGCGTGTGGGTCTCCTTCCAGTTAGATACCAGCAACCCTTTTGCAGGCCATATATATATATATATATATATATGGTAATAAACTTACATTTATTATATATAATCATGTATATGAATAATATATGAAATTATATTAGATAATTATACATATATATTAATACATATAGTAATAAAACAATGATTATATATATATGCGTGTCATATATATCAAATAGTAATATATATAATAATATATAAAACTATATATTATACAGTAATAAAACAAAACGTATCCATTTGACCTTAAGCCTTAACATCAAATGGATACGTTTTGTTCCTGACGTTTTCTTAACATTACATATTTAATAGGAGGGTTAATAATATAAAATATAATTTAGATAAGAGTAACGTCTTCTATGTAGTAATTTTCTATTTGTATGAAAATAAGACTTTTTATTAACTTAGTAAATAAGGAAACTTTGAAAATCAGGTCCATAATCCAAGTTCATCGATTTACATAAATATCACCAGTACAGGGATATCTTACATTTTTCTATCGATCTTATATTTTTCCTCAATCGACCTTTGAGCCTAAATCGACCCCTAACAATATTGTAACGACCCCTGGGAGCCAATATCGATCACTTTGGCGACCCTTGCTCTAGGGCTATTAAAATAAAGGTCACATCCTTTAAAAGATAACATTATTTTGGCCTTTTCTGGAACTCTCTACTTCGAAGAAAGAGCATAGCTGGAAAAAATTGTATCGAGAGGCTAGGGAAAGCACATTTTGTTTGTGTTAAGCGAAGGAATTTTTGTAAGGGCTATTGATTATCAATTTATGCTAAATAGTAATTCGTGTTAACCATGTTCGTGTAAAAGGAACATTCCCACATATTTAAATGGGTTAAGGATGCGGTTCGTGCTAAGCGTATACGCGTTAACGAGGGTCGACTGTGTAAATGTATGAAAGGAAAAAAGAAGAAATACATTTGGATAATATTGATATCCAATATCACGAAAACAATAGAAATTTAAGAAGAAGCAACCAAACTAGACTACCAAAGATTAGAATAGAAATGTATAGAAAGAGAATAAGATATACAGGAATAAGTCTTTGGAATGAATTATTAAATCATATTAAAGATATTAATAATATAAAATTGTTTAAAAAGAAATTAATTGTATACTTATTAAACGGAGTTTGTGCGCCAGCGGATTAATAGGGTCTTCAATCGGTCAAATTTAGAAATTTTTACTCGAGAGCGATCACGAGGAATGCAAGTTTTGTCTTGACTATACTTTGTGAAATTTGTTAGTGTATTTAAATTGAATCTCAAGACTGTATGCAATATGTAACCCTTGTGACAAATAAACATTATTATTATTATTTATTAAACTTCTGGAGAAGACTTTAAGGAAGCAAGTTAAAGAATAAGAGAAAATGCTTATACACTAAAAAGGTCAAGGAAGTCTATAATAACTACGTTGTGAAATCCAAAAATGAATAATTAAATTTATAGTTATAAAATTGTACAACCAGTTACAGGCGTAAAATTTTGGCCTGAAATGAAAATGATATATCATAGATGATGATGAATTATGGAATAAATAAATATGAAAGTGAGTGGAGAACTATTGTTCAATTCAATTTAAGGTTGTGCTACTGGCGATTCGGCAAAATTTTATGAAATAATTTTATCAATTTCCTAATTGTTTCCAAATGAATAATCCAAAAAATACGGAAGCATGTTGAAAGGCATTTGGTCTATGAGCAAATATGAATTATTATTATTATTATTATTATTATTGCAAATTATAGAAATTATGAGCAGATTTATTCATAGAGATTAATTGAAATTATAAATCTGAATTCTTTAATATGCAAATGTACTATCGGAACTGAATAAAATAGTATAATCCATTATTAAGGCAAATATTTATGGCTTTAAATTAATGAATATTTTTAATTTATAAAACTTTATTTTCGCCATAAATTGAAAAACTTACAAAAGATCCGGCCTTGTCTTTACCTTTGCGTCTTTCAAAAAGGAAGGAAAAGGATTAGAAATTAAAAAAAACAAGAATGAAGTTAAAGATTAAGAAAACTAATTTAGCTTCTCTCGAAAACTGACAAATGCATTTGCTAGAAAACAGATCATTGGATTTTTCAATAAAATTAATTATTTTTAAAAATTCATTAGTTGATTTGAATTTTTTTGATTGATTTTATGTTCCTTTTTCGATGCTTCGAAAATATTCTGATTAAAAACTAAAATTGAAATAGAAAATTGTTTATTTTAACAGGCAGAAACATGCAATATAATTGTTTTGTTCCTAAACCATCGCAAATAATCAGTTTTATGCCAATTGCATGAATTTCAGGTCCGTTTAGGCGATGTTATTCTTTCGTCACATAAATGCTAATAATAATATGGAAATTGTAATCAGAAACGCTTTTTTTTTAACATTATGCGGTTTATGGTAAGTGTCTGATACGGATAGGTCAATCGAAAATTAATACTAATATATTAGTTATGCACGTGATATTAAAATATGTATCTAAACCAATGATCTTTTTAAGAGTAAAGTTAATTTTTGCATAGTAATTAACTAGTTTATAACCCATTGTGAAATATTTTTCAATATACAACATCGAAAATTTTTATATATAACCCAGTTTACAACCCACTTTAAAATATTTTTCAAATATTTCAATCAAGACACTGGTTATATTGTGACGTTTACTACTGCTATAAAACTATTATTTGGTGTTCACAAATTTAAACATGAAATCAAATTCGGATATAACGAACATCAATAGCCCTGAAGATTTCGTTTGTTATAATCGTTATTCGACATAACTTTATCAAAAATCGTGCATTTGTACAATAGTGGACATGCATAATTTATAAGTAAATCTATTCAATCAACCATTTTTATTTTTAATATTTTAAAGAGACAAGTCTTCATTGAATAAGACAGTTAAACATTAATGACTTTCGGTAATTAATGACACGTATAATACAAAAATATTCTTGAATATAGTGTTTATTTTATAGTCACAGCTTTCCCTGTATGTCGTTAGTAACACAAGTTTACATAAGAAAAACTTCAGTTTTCTATTTCTAAAATCATAGGAAACCTAGGGGGTCTAGGACTCAAACGTTGGTGAAAAATGACGATAGGCATCACTCATCGAACCCTTAAAGTACTGCCTTCAATGCCTAATCTTCTTCAAAAGGGATAGGCCACGTTCGGTTTTGCGTCTTAGTGGGCTCATGGAATATCTGCAACATAGTGAACATAGTGAGCACAATGTTCACTATGTTGCAGATATAATGAACATCGTGCTCTGCGGATTTTTAATAATTAACCCACCTCGTGCTGTTCGTCGTGGTGAGAGCATTTTACATCTCCCACTTACAGTCCGTACCACAGAAAACTGGACAACGAACCAACACGTTTCAACTTGTTTTTTGGACTATTCCACTTGCGCTAGCGGTGTAGTGGCCCCCAATTTTATCATTACGTTATAAATGAATGTCGAAGGGGAAATGTATGAGTGCTGCATAGGTCATTTGTACAAGAGAAATAAAATTTGTGCCTGTAATTATTTTTAGCGTTAATCTGAGGGGATAGCTACTAATTTTCAAATGTTAGGTTTTTTATGGTGCGTACTTATAACTAAATTGAATTCGTTAGATTCGGCGTGTGAACTCTGGTGGGGGGGGGGGAGGGTCCTTGTGAGATCTAAAGTTTACCCTGTACGTGTTTTATAGTAAAAGAGTCTATTTTTAAAGTACACTGCACACGAAAATCCTAAAATCTTTGAATACAAGGGTAAAAAAGAAATTATGGTGGAAAAAATTTATCCCCTATATCCGTGAAATGGTTCGTTATATCAGGGATATATTTTATACATATTATACATTAAATCAAACTAAACGAAATCGTTTGTTTGTTATAGCCATCTGTTCGTGATAACAGAGTTTCACTCTATTTTATAATTTTTATTTAATTTTACGCAATAAAACGACTTTGTGAAATTTACTTTGGCAGCAATACCGTGCCCATTAGTAATTCCACAATATTACTTGTTATTTTTTAGAGATAATTCTAAAATTGTTTATGAAAATTAATTATATTAAAGCTTTCCATGAAAATATTATTAAATCCAATAACTAGAGGTTGTAGCTATTGAATATTAATTTGATCCCAGGGTAAATTAATGAATAAAAATTTACGCAAATAATTAAATAAACATGAATTTAATTAAATAAAATTTCAGCTAAAAAGTTAAACCAAAACATACATTTCCCTAGGAAAATTAATTAATGCTCGAACAAATCACCATATAATCCCGACAAACCATCATCATCTAACAAATTAAATTTTATGGCCTTGTCTTACCCTAAAGCAAGAAAGTCTGACGTCAGCTTTAGTCAGCAAATTTTAAATCAATAAAACTTCGACACTGCAATCAGAGCTCCTCCGACATAGTATATCGTTTTCTGTGCTCTTAAACTCTAAAAAAGCTAAATTAGCTACTTAAGGTATTTGATAAAATTGCCAATACATACTGAAACTGCGTGTTTAAATAGCAACTAAAATTATTTATTAAAATTCACCACTAAATTTGCTTTCTGAAGGTAATATATAAGGTTATATGGTTTGTTAAAGATGACAACCAAAGTCATTTATTAAAGTTTTCTATTAAAGTTTTCTGTTAAAGTTATTTATTAAAGCTTTCTATTAAAGTTATTTATTAAACTTAATTATAAAAGATAATTATAACATCTTACTGCTGAATTTAATTATTATTGAAGAAAGATACTATTTAATATTAATCATTATTATCTTTTAAATTCAAAATGTGGTGCGTTTTAATAACTATAACAATTTCACGAATATATGCAAGCGTTTGAATAATTATTCATTAATTTATTAGTACTAGTTAATAAGAATAGAGGTGTAGCCAGAGACTTAAACTGGGAGGTGGGGGGAGATTTGATTGATTGGCTGATTTAGTTCTACAAGAGCTGGGGCTAAAGTATAAAATAGTCTGTAAAATTTTATCTTGAGGAGGTAGAGATCACTTAGCATCCTCTGGCCAGGCTTTAGAATTAGGACAGAATATGAATTAGGACTACGACTGAACATTATTTATATACAGAAGGTAAATGTTATAATAATCTTACATAATTTATTTCCGATAATATAAAATAGTTACTATATACTACCATCATATTACAACCTTAATAACGATGCATAATTGTATCATGATATCGCAAGTGGATTATAATTGAAACGTTATTCATAATTTTTTAATTATTATTAAGAAAATGTTCGATGGAATTAATTAATTACGTATAATTCTCATTTTTAACAGAGGAATTAAATAATTCTCCTTGGGAGGCTTGGGAGCCATGTTCCACAAGTTGCGGTAAAGGTGTCCGAAAGCGAGTAAAACAATGTGTAAAAGATAAAGAGAAGAACGATGTAAGTATTTAAGATATAAATATCTGAGATTTAGATATCTGGGATTTAGATATTTGAGATATACAGGGTGGTCTTGAACTCTATCAACAAAATAAGAGAGGTTATTGGGGACACCAAATAAGGCATATTTTCCCATATCCCCGTGTCCGCATGGGGGCCGGTTTGGCTGTAGAGCGTAACTACTGTTTATGTCCATGTCTTTTCTACGTAGCCAATTACATGAATTAAATACAATTTTTGATATATGATTTGAGGGATTTAGCTGATAATATAGTAGAGACAAAGAAATCCGGAATTCAGTTTCCTGATCTGTGTTACTATATAGTGAAAATAAGCCTAAAACTGCCTTTTTTAACACATGAGAATTCGCCGCTTCAGTTGCGATTGAATGAATTCTACACATACAATTCTGGCGAATTTAACTAATTTTAACAAGTCGCCAGAGAGAGCGTGACGTCTGTTGACATTAAATAATTTGAAAAATTCTTGAAATGGCGCATTGTAGCCATTTGTGAAAACCTTGAATGTGGTGGATGCAAATACTAAATTCACTGTAGTGCCCGAACGGCTAATTTTTGGAAAAAAATTCACTGAACAAAAAATGTTTATTTTGATGTTCTTCACCTGTTACACATACTTGGCAGTTCCCAACTCTTTTCTAGTGTGTTAAAAAAGGCAGTTTTAGGCTTATTTTCACTACATAGTAACACAGATCAGGAAACTGAATTCCGGATTTCTTTGTCTCTACTGTATTATTAGCTCAATCACTTAAATTATGTATCAAAAATTGTATTTAATTCATGCAATTGGTTAGGTAGTAACGGTATGGTCGTAAACATTACGCTCTACAGCCAAACCGGCCCCTTTGCGGACACGGGGATATGGGCAAATATGCCTTATTTGGTGTCCCCAACAACCCCTCTTATTTTGTCGGTAGAGTTCAGGACTATACAGTAGATATCTGAGTTATAAACATCTCAGAATGGGAGATATCTGAGTTATAAATATCTCAGATAGAGATATCTGGTTTATAAATATCTCGAATAAGGGATATCCTGATTATAAACATCTCAGATAGAGATATCTGAGTTATAAACATCTCGAATAGAGATATCTGAGTTATAAACATCTCAGATAGAAATATCTGAGTTATAAACATTTCAGATAGAGATATCTGAGTTATAAATATATTTTTGCTATGTACATATATTTTAGATATAAATAATAAATAAAATCAGAGGAGGTTTCAATGTTCCAATGTATTGTTTACAAAATAATGAACGAGTTTTTGTATAATTTCAATGTTCTTTTCAATGCTCCACCAAAATGCTGCTTTTTAGCTTCAAGGAAAATACTATAGAGGAGAAAGCCAAAAAGCAAAGACGGTGACTTTTTCAAGAAGTATATCCAAAAAATTGGCTAAATCTTTTAAAAAGCACTCTCTCATACCCTGTAGAATATTACTGCTGCCTAATTGACAATGTACGCGAAAGTCACCACTCAAGGTGGATTTTTGAACTTGCATTTCAGAATTAACATTTTTAACTCTAGAAGTCCTTGTGTCTAACAACTAATACGCGTTTCCAAGACAATGTCTAAGGAGAATGTGGGTGGAGGTTAAACCCCGCATTTGAAAAATAATTTTGGCTGCAACATAAACTTCTGTCATGCGGCATATATAAGCTTAGGACTTTCACGAACTCTTCATTCTGCCTTCACTTGACAAAGGGAGCAGTTGGCTCCCGAAACGTCGTGTTTTTAAACCTTACGCCAGTAAGTCGTGAAATAACTGTTTCGTTATAAACTTCTGCTATGGAAAGCTAGAAAAATTTTATTTTTATCAAAGCCTCCTTTTTATTATTAAACCTCCGCATTTCGTATTCTATATTCGGGTATACGTACACGTCAGGGGTGTATTACCAGACTTAGCTTAACCTAACGGTGCTAGCACACTTCTTTTGGAGGCCTAGCGGCACTAGGGCAAAATTTTAGGAAATCATACATTTTACAAACAAAATTCTGTTCAAGTTGTAAATAAAAAATATGTGGATTCTACAATTCTATTAAGAAAATTGTGTTTTAGAGCAATGACCCTAAAATTTTGAATAAATCAACTAAGAATCGTGGGAATTTAAAGGAAATTACAGCTTGGAACACGTATCATAAACTGTGTTCTGAAAATAGAAAAAGCCACAATGCGTTGCTTGACACAACAAAAGCGACAAGGGCAAAAAGGTGGACTTTTAGCTATAATTTTTACTCTTTTTCTTTAGATGTTCTTTAGATGTTTCTCACTTTAGATGTTCATTAGATGTTTCTCACTTTCGATGTTCATTCCAGATTTAGTTCAGCTTGTGCACATGCTTTTATATCACATTATTATTATTATTTTAAGCTTATAGCTTAGATAAAGATAGCTTAAAGCTTATAGCTTTAGATGCTGTAGGCAGTGTCGGATACGGAGGGGCATTTGAAGGGAGGGGTTCCTGCAATGCCAGCTCAACAACCCATACATAATTTCTGCCTCTATCGAATTAAAAGTCTATTGACCGGTTGGGGTTCCCTTATCCTCACCAGTGGATACCCCCCCCCCCCCGATTTAAATAAGCGTTAGGTTACTTTTCATTTTAGGATTACACTACTGTTACAAGTTCCAATTTAAGCACATATATCATATAATACCACATATAAGCACATCACCATCATATAAGCACACGTATCATTTAATATAATAAATATTATATAATAATACCACTGATGCAGAATTTTTTAAAATAATGTTTATTTCGTAGAATTAAACTGCGATTTAAAAGGCTCAAATGCAATTCCCATTTCAATACCATCATCGTATTCAACCATTATCTGTTCACTGCTGGATGAAAAGTTTCTCCAATTGCTTTCCATAGAAGTCTATCTTGAGTAATTCGATTCCATACCACTCCAACCTTTTTTCTTATTTCATCCATCCATCTAGTTTGAGTATGTTTCGTAGGTCTTCAGTGATCTCTTGGAATAAAGTTGAGAATTTCAGTTATCCGTTGTTGATCAGTTATCCCATCGCCATTTCAGCCTTTTTGCTTTAACAATGATGTCCTTTACTCTTGTTTGCTCTCTCATCCAAGTCTTTCTTTTTCGATCCCTTCTAGTTACTCCAATCATGCACCTCTCTATATTCCTTTGCGTTGTCTATAATTTCTGTATTGCTGCATTCGTTAAACTCTATGTCTTCAACCCATAAAAGTGAACGCAATATACACTGGTTAAAGGCCTTTCTTCTTAGACACAAAAACGATTTTCCCTTTAGGATAAAACTATTTATTTCGTACGCATTCCAACGAAGTTTAACATGTCTGTGGAGTTCCTTCCTAATGTAACCTTCCATTGAAATCAGTTGGCCAAGGTAAATATATTAATCAATATTTTTTACTTAAATATCGTAACCTGTATTTTTGCCATCTTTACGAAATTATTGAAGATGCTTTTAATTTTTTTAAAGATTTTAAAATGATGTTCGGTAATTTCGTAGAGAAAGCAAAAATATGGGTTGACGGCAATGAGCTAGAAATTGCTGATTCGTATATTTTTACATTGGCCAACTGATTTCGTTGAAACGCAACAGTATGAACGAAGTGAACGAGAAAGACGAATTTCCATTTACATGACCAAAAGTATATTTAAAAAAAAACAAAACAAAAACACCAGCAATAAATATTAACTAATTTTAACTCTTACTTTAAAATTTTTTGCAGCAATTAACGTGAAATGATTTGGAGAATGGTTCGTGCCAATTTTTCCTTACGCAAACCCTTAGTGCACGAACTAAGATTTTTAAATGAAGTCTACGTAAAGGATATTTTCTTTTAACGGTATTTTAAGCTGTGGCCATGTAAAATTTCTGGAGGTCTTCAGATTAGGGAATTAAGTATAATATATATAAGATTAAACTTCAGAAGGTGTAGTCCTTCGCATGTTGCTACGTTTTTTTATGATGCTATGTCATCGGCGTAGACATATATGAGCCTGTGGGGCCAAAGCCCCCCCCCATACTTATTTAATATAAATTGCAGTTTTACATATATTATAATATCACAATCGTAAAATAACACAATGGGCACAGTTTTTGAACTATATGTTTTAATATAGCTTTAAAACGTTCTCTCGAAGGCTTTTAACACTCTTCAAAGAAGGTTACATAATACTGGAACTATTAAGACTGAACTAATAATAAACAAAATTTTCACATACTGTCACACTATCTAAAGTCACGTACAATTGACTAAAACCAAATGAGTTTAATAAAATTATTAAAAATACACTTAAAGAAAAAAGTAAACAACCAAACACAAACAATAATCTAAAATGGAGAAATCTAGTGTAACTTAATGTGTAGGAAATTAGTCCTACTTGGAAATTAGTAATTTTGTGGTAATATCCATGTCATTGACCATATTGTAATGTGTATAATATATGCTTGCCCCCTTCCAATAATTTTGAAAATTTTACGTTACTGTTCCATGCTCATTATCTCGACAATGGTTGTTAATAAACATTCTTCATCTCCCTCTCCCTTCTATCTCTTTCTTTCCCTACCTCTCTTTCTCTTTTGAACACACTTTTAGACTAAATTTCTCTGTCCAAAATTAGTATTTTAGTATAAAATTTGCACAAATAAATACTTTTTATTGACGTATCCTTAAATATTCTTTGTTTTTTACATTCTCCAACTACCTTCTTAGTTATTTACTGCTCAAATAGTAAAATTAATCTAACACAGGTAGTTCAGAAGAAGCTTTCTAACGACGCAGAACTAAAAGTAATAGCTTTAGAAACTTTATTTATCAGGTGTCTAGAAACCGAGTGGCTCCGTGATTTTACAGACGAATCACGTCTTGCACAAGATGGGAACACAGGTGTGGGAATTTTTTCAAACCTATTCGAAAATTACATCTCTCTTGGACCAAGCTGTACCCCACTTTGATGGTGAATTTGAAGCCATTGCGTTTGCCTTACACCGACTAAGATACACTAGTTTCAAAAAGTTGTCATTCTGTTAGAATCCATATGCGCAATCCAAGCCATCACCTCATTAAAACAATCTGACTAACGAAGGATAATAAACTGCACAAATAAATTAAACCTTTTGCAAGATGAACATAAAAATGTAACGTTGCAGTAGATTCCAGCGCATTGCAGTATACGTGGCGATGAAACGAACTGTCTTCTAGCCAAGCAAGGAACAGTTATTTTAAAATATTCTCCAAATACAATCATTTATACTTCTATGACGCGAATTATGAAAAGAAACTCTGGACAATGTCTACCAAATGAGACACAAGAAATCAGTGAGAAAACTAGTCAGGGAACACTTCTTCATATCGTAGTTTTCCTTTGTCAATCTGCTGTCGCAGCTTTTCGTTTAGAGACTAGAAATGACTGTCCATCCAAACATTTATACAGATTTAAAATTTATTCTAACCCAAACTGTATCCTTTGTGAGAGCGAAAAGGACATGGATGCATCTCATCTGAAAATGCGCCAGTTGGTGACCTAAGAGCATGTGAAAGATATTGACAAGCCAGCGAACGATAGTATAATGAAATGTTTTTATACGTTTTAGGGCGGAATATATTTTGAAGAGAACATATTAACTTAATATAATAAATAGAAGAGTTAATCAAATCTAAATGATATTTGATGTAATCCCTCTTACACATGTTATTTATATTCTTTTACAAATGATTTATAAGTTATGAAAGTTATGTAAGTATTAAATAAAAGATAATTAACAATTATTATTTACCAATCTATAGGTAAATAAGTTTTAAATGCAATTGTTTTCTCATATGTTATTATTAATGCAATATATTTTTATTTGTTTTACGTTTTAGGAAACAATTTTCACATGTGATAAGATCATATAAATAAAACGGTGCAAGTTGAAGAATGTACTGAATGGAAACCTTTCGATCGACCTAATTGTCCAAGTAAGTTTTAGCTTTCAAGTATAATTTTTAAATAATAAATATAATTTTTAAATAAATAAAGAAAATTAAATAATAAATATAATTTTTAAATAAATAAGAAGTTTTGAATAAATAACATAATTTTACAAATAAAAGAAGTTTTGAAATAAATAAATATAATTTTTAAATAACATATAGTTTATAAATAATAAATACCGCTTCTAAATAATAAATATAATTTTTAAATAAGAAATATAATAGTATACATATATATGTTTTGCGTATACACTACATGCCCTATGCCGATTGGCTTTCACTCTCCTAATGTTTTCTACATGCATCGTTGCGTTACTACATGCTTCCTGCACCTTCTGGAATCTCATAAACCTGTATATAACCAGTTACTACTTTAAGTCTGACGTGTTCAGACAGACAGGCGTTTTTACGGTGAATGCGATAATCATGATTCTTCTTTACTTATTACAGGTAACTTATTTCTTATATTTATTTTTCTGTTTAAATTCATTTTTACTAGCCGTTTGTCCAGACCCGTTCGAATTTTTGCAATGCATGTTCATTTCTTTAATTTATTACTTTAGTATTTTGTGTTATTTTTTAAGGTTTAATCATTGTGTAAAACCAATTAATACTTTATTTTTATTACGTTTATATGGTGACATTGAATCTAATCCTGGCCCCAATGTTCCTCGATCTCCTCCTACTACACGCTTACGTTCCCAGTCATCCAGTACACTTGCTAACGATATTCTTCAAGTAACTGATCCTTCTACCTCCGATGATCCACAGCCTTCGCCTTACCGCCATTCATTCCTTACAACTTGATATTTTAAATCAACTTACAGCCCTAAATTCCAGAAAAGATTTTGTTCTTAACCTAATGGAGACTCTCTCTCTGTCGAGGTGGATGGATTGGACTCCAGATTGGATGAATCTCTTTCACAGAGAGAGTTGTGGAAATTGAAATAAATTTCTCTCACATATTAATGATTTACATTCCGCCAATCAGGATCTCAGGATCAGGAGTTAAATCGTACTGTGAACATAGAAGATAGATCACGGAGAAATAATTTAATATTTTCTGGTTTTGAGTAAAGTACATTTTCAGAATCTCCTGA
>QLNU02003225.1:78948765-78974231 GCA_006491805.2 Dysdera silvatica
GTTATATCAGAAGGGTTTTAGCTCATGCGTTAACTCACGTGGATTGTTACCCTGGAACCTTATCGAAATTGAGTCAGAAATACCAAGATACAGATGAACCATGTAGACAGCATGTCTCTACGTTACACAAATTATTTACAATCACATAGCAAAATAACTTAAATTGTTACGATTAAGAATTGACATTATTATTATAAGACATTATGAATGTACATCATGGGCAGCGTGACCATCTCGCTAAGAGTCCTACCGAAAGAATGTCTTTTATTGGTGTTCGCCTCATCGTCTCTACACTCGCAATCACTCTTATTGGCTGTTCACCCTTTTCATACGCAAATGTTCATTGGTTACCCCTTTAACACTAATTGATGATTTGCTGTTCCACTCAAGGGTTCGTGGTGTCACACTCGGAGGGTCGTAATCATCATGTCCAGTAGGGGTACTCATAAGCAGGGAATGCCTGTCAAAGAGTTTGACGAAATACGATCAAGTTATCCTTGCACCGTACCGTGTTGTACACTAAACTCAATCGTCGCCTGCAGCCAATGTCTTTTCCGTGGCCGGGAACACAGCGAACCGCTGATGAGTCGGTCCATCTGGATTCTGGATGGGAAAAGCGTATATGCGGGGAAACAAAATGGTGAACATTAAATCATGATTAAACCTTTTGGAAATGTGGGTTCATGTATCAATGACCGTTGATTCGTGAGTCCCTACACAGTAAATAGTTATTTATTTGAATCTGCTGCTCTCTTATTTAATGAATAAAAAAGTGTTTCCACATTCCGACGCCTTAATTACCTAACTGGTGACTTTCTCCCACAAATTTCCAGCTGGCGCTGACACTGTAATTTTTAACGCCCTCCTTAACCAAACCACTGGCGATAAACTTTCTCCGTAACAATAATTGCATTGAGGTTCTTTGTTTTATTCTTCTTCGAAAAGCCTTTGTTTCTAAGGTCGAAGAGTACTTAAGTGCAGATTAGAGTGAAATTAGATTCCGCAGAATTATTTAATGCATTATCTATTGCAGTTGAATTATGGGTACACAGATTATTTTAAAATATATAACGTTCATATTTTTTTCTCTAAATAAATGAAAGTAAACTTGTCTGACCTCTTCACTCGATTTTGTCTGTACCATTCAAAATAAATAAATAAATAAATAAATAAATATTAAAATAGTGTACGTTAAAACAAAGGTCTCCAAATTGTGCTTCGTGGAGTCCCAAGGGTTTCGCGGTGTTTGTTCGGGTCTCTACAAAAGCATTGAAAATGAAAGGACACTTCCAGAAAACCACTTGTCCACTTGTACTTGTCCAGTATAAACCACTTGTTTTGTACTTGTCCTGTACTTGTCTTGTACTTGTCTTAAGTCTTGTTCTTGTCTTAAGTCTTGTTCTTGTCTTAAATCTTGTTCTTGTCCTGTACTTGTCTTAAGTCTTGTTCTTGTCCTGTACTTGTCTTGGACTCGTCTTAAGTCTTGTTCTTGTCCTGTACTTGTCTTGTACTTGTCTTAAGTCTTGTTCTTGTCCTGTACTTATCTTAAGTCTTGTTCTTGTCCAGTACTTGTCCACTTGTCCAGTATAAACTACTTGTCCAGTAAAAAATAATAATAATGCAAAAAATAAACAGATGATCCTAATGTTTGGAAAATTATTTTTCGCACATTACGGTTATTAGATGATTATCTTAATACACTCGAACCTCGTTAAAGCGGATACACTTAAGTCGAATTACTTTTAATACGAACAGTTTTCTTATGTCCTGTTAAATTGTATAGGAATACCCGTGTTAATTTTCCCTTTAACACAAGCACGGTCAAGTCGAAGTACCGTTTACAGCGAACTGATAATCAACATCCCTTGGAAATTTTCCTCCGCTTAACACGAACCAAATGCGCTTTATAAGATTAGGGCTCCTCATTGATAATTTCAACAAGCTGTAGTTACTATAGTAACCATGCGAGAGTGTCGACTTTTTGATACAAATGCAAAACAAACATTTCCTTTTAGCGTTTACCTGCGATTAGAACTGAAAAATATGTCTCAATGGACAATATCATAACGTGCAGTATTTCAATGGACGCCGAAATTGTCAAGGCCGTTAACGGCATGACAATACCCTCGTAAGATTGTAATCATTAGAGCCCGGATTAAATGCACTAAAAAATCGTAAAAATATGAATGCAATTATGCACTTAGAAACCTAAAAACATGCATTCATATACAGGACATATACAGATATTATTCCGCTTGGGGCGGACATGCGTTTTACCGCCCCAAAATGGCTTCGTTTATTATAATAATCCCATTTTGCCGCCCCTAAAATTCTGCCGCTAAGGGCGAATAGCCAGTTAGCCACCTCTTGGCGCCGGACCTTTTTATAATCACTTAAAATGAATAAACATGTGCCTATAATGACTAACTATGTACTTAAATATTTTGTAACTTACTTGAAAATTATACTTTCCGCGGTTTTAAAACAAATAGGTTTATTAACTGCCGAATAGAAATATTCGATATACAAAAAATGATATGCTTTATACCAGGGTTGTCCAACATACGTCCCATGGGCCACAATTACGCCCACTAACAGGATTAATCCGACCCGTCGACAACTGTTTGAAATGAAAAAAATCCCCTCTCAAAAAATTTTAGATTTTTTTTCAGAAATCGGGAAACCGCATAGGTGACCCCTTCCCATATCTTAAGTGAACAAATAAATAACCGGAAGAAACTCTAAAGAGGGGATTATATAATTAATTAATTTCTTTTTTTACGAAACTCACTAAAGTTGATGGCCCGCGATATTTTTTAAGTGCCCCGCAGCCCCAAAAGTTTGGACAATCCTGCTTTATACAGTGCAATTATTATTGTGGCATATCAACTGTGTCTCTCTTGATGTTCTGAACAGTTAAACTGTCTATTATACAGGGGCGGACTGGGTCTTCTCAAAGGGCGCATACCTTGGATTTTCGGAGGGCGCAAGTTCTTGGTCGTTCGAAGGCGCCTGTTCTATCGTCTATGAAGCGGCACAATCCCGAGGGCAGGCGGCCCTGTCCGCCCCTGGTCTCAAGTAGTTTTTTAACAGATCATTTCATTGGGCGTTAAACGGAACAACTTATTTTGCTACCCAATGAGAGGGCTTGAGCCCCCTTTCTTACACCACTGATTACATATATAGCAAAATCACGGTTATTCGAACTCTGTTTAACCGAAATGGCCAGCCATAATTATTATTATTATTTTAGTAGATATATACTCTTCATTATTATTTTAGTAGGTACTCTTCATTATTATTTTAGTAGATACTCTTCATTATTATTTTAGTAGATACTCTTCATTATTATTTTAGTAGATACTCTTCATTATTGTTTTAGTAGATACTCTTCATTATTATTTTAGTAGATATACTCTCAATGCTTTCTAGTAAAAATGTTCATATCTTTCCAATGTATTCCGTCTTAAGAAAGAAACCAGCACAAATGGTGATATTGGACAAAAAGATGTGTATATTATTTTGTTATATTCTGTTAAAAATTACAACGCACAGAAATCACGTGCACTGAGCTGGCTTTTAGGAAATGTAGATTAAGGCATGCTATTCAAAGCGACAAAATTTGAGTCATTGCGCATGTTTTGGCTGAAATATCTCCATCTGAATTGCTGATGGATTCGTGTAAACAGAGAAGGAAAGGAGGGGGGTGTATGGTTATCTGCTAGTGGTAAACGTTACATGAGACGTCACTATGCCTCTACGACGAAAGAGGGCGACATTTCAGCAAGTTACGGAGTTTGAACGGGGACGAATGATCGGCCTTCGTGAAGGAGGGTTTTCTTATCGTGCAATAGCAGCTCGTATGGGGCGTAACAGCAGCACAGTGATGCGAGTGTGGAAGCAGTGGGTTCAAGAGAACCAGACAACTCGGAAATCCGGGAGTGGACGCCGAAAGGTGACGTCAGCACGGGATGATAGACACCTGGTCCGCATGGCGGTGACGGACCGTTTTGCTTCATCTGGACAGTTGGCAGAACGTTGGTGCACTGCTACAGGTGTATCATTGTGTGCTTCATCAATTCGTCGGCGTCTACTGCACCGTGGACTGCGTGCAAGAGTTCCTTTATACAGGATCCTCCTGACGCAAAACCATCGGCGCCTGCGGCTACAATGGGCTCATGGACATAGAGACTGGCGTGCTGATTGGCAACAAGTGGTGTTTTCTGATGAATCCCGCTTTAATTTGGGGTACAGTGATGGCCGCATCCGTGTTAGACGCTATACCGGTGAACGCCACCTTCCGGAGTGCATTATCGAACATCATAGTGGACGATACCCCAGAGTTATGGTCTGGGGTGCGATTGCGTATCATGGACGATCTCAGCTGCTACGAATTGTGGGTAATCTTAACAGCAACCGGTACATCAATGAAGTTCTGGAGCCCGAAGTTGTTCCCTTCCTTCAAGGCATTCCCGGAGCTGTATTTCAACAGGACAATGCCCGCCCACATATTGCCAGGAATGTTCAAGACTTCTTTTCATCACAACAGATACAGCTTCTTCCTTGGCCTGCCTATTCGCCGGATATGTCGCCGATTGAACATGTGTGGGATTTCGTTGGTCGGCGTCTCGCTCGTGATCCTCGTCCCATAGCTACTACAGATGAATTTTGGGGTCGCATACAAGCAATCTGGAATGCTCTTCCTCAGGCACACATTCAACATCTGTTTGATTCCATGCCACGTCGTATAGCATCACTTATTGCAGCGCGTGGTGGCTTCACCAAATACTGATTTTCGACATGTAATATTATTTTTTTGCTTTGTAATTTTAATCGTTTATTTGTATCAACACAGGTCGTTTGTACATTAAATTTCATTCAATTCGGACGAGTCCTTCATGGTGTTGCAATTTTTACAAACATGAGTTTATATACTGGGTATATATAAAGATATTGGACTATTTATAAAACAGTTAATACCTTAATTAATGCATACATATAATCTGAGGTGTTCTTTACTATCAATATATTTGTTTAGTAATATGTAATTAAACGTGTTTTTGGATAAATATTTCAATTTCTTTATATTTGCTCTAAAAAATGAATTTTTAGATTGTACTAATTATACTTCTTTTGTCTTTTGTATTTTAAATATGTTCATTTACAATAATAATAAAATAAATAAAAAATAAGATGGACAAAATCATATTAATAAAAATAAAAGAATTTGGTTTTCAAAATTTGGATTCATCCGAAAGGCCAGCCACATGTGGCCCAAACAGCCGCAGGTTCACTACTCTTAGCATGAAGGGTAAAGAATTTTTAGCGGGAAAAGGTAGTTTAAAAATATGATTTGCATGACATTTAAAAATGATAAATCCGTTCGAAAGGATGTAAAAATATGGATTAGGTGCAGAAAAATAGGTTCCATTTTATGTAATTCAAAGCTCCTTAAAAGGATAAGATTTGAAAAAATGGTGAAAACTGTTTCTGCGTGAAGGGGACCCGAACTTGGGACCTCTTGGCTAAGAGGTAAGTAAGGTCACTGGATCACTATACATGGTCGCCTGCAGTCAATAAGAAATAAAACCTCTTTCAATCAAATTCGATATGGAACGATACAAATGATAACTTATAGCTAAAGGTAACTTAATAATAATTAATCTAATTTTTACACTCATAATTTTGCAAATCTGTATCTTGTAATTTAACATGCTTACTTTAGTGCAATTTTCAAAAAATATTTATTCGGTATTGTAGATATATAAAGCCGAAATGCACCAATGAATTCTACAAACTCCCAGCTGCAAATACCATGCCTTCATAATGAGGTGATATTAATTACATGGAGACCATGCAAGTATGATTTTATACGCTTCCCAACCACAATGTGGATTGGTGGTAAAATTTATATGCGCAGTCAAAGGAACTATAGAAAGAACGAAGAATAAACGAACATGTTGGATATGTGGAATTTCGGGCTGTGGAAAGTCTTCGGGTGGGCAATTATCTCTGACATGTGGAAGAAACTCTTCTAAACCTTCTCAAAAGGATTAATTCCTAGACCACACGTAGAAGGTTCTTTGATCATTTCGATCATCACGAGATATGTTTCCATAGTTTCATGAATAGCTATACATATAACTATCTATTGAGCAACTATTTTTGGGATATATTGAGAGTATTCGAATATATATACAGGGTGTCCATAAAAGAAGTATGAAACTTCAAATGTTATTTGCATTGAGACTACAAAAGCCAGGAAATTAATTCTTTTTTTAATTATTTGGCTACACAGGGGCGTAGTGGGCCCTCTCAAAGGGCGCATACCTTGGATTATCGGGCGCAAGTCCGTGACCATTCGGAGGCCCGAGTCCTAACGTCCATGAGGGCGCACCGGCAAGGGGACCGGTTGGCCGGCGGCCCAGTTCACCCCTGGGCAACAACCGAAGTTTTTGCTGCATAGTTAGATTGACTCTACGTTAGAAACAGTACACGTGGGTTCATAAAACCTAAGAGACACCGAAAACAACAGCATCGACACAGGAGGCTATTTGTGCAATATGATTTATGGAGTCGAAATCACTTACAAAAGATGCAAAAGTACAAAATAAATGTAACATCTCTTGATATGCTTAAAGAGTGCGTGAACGAAGCCTTTCTCAGTTCTCAATGTAGCTAGAGGCTTAGCCTGGGGGCAATTTTGGGGTTTGTAACCCACACCATCGCAATGAAATTTTGTATATTTAACATAGGAATATATGAGTTGTAGCTCTGTAACCCCTCCCATTAAGCCTATAACCCCCTTATGAACTTTCTGCCTACGCCACTGGGTGTATCATACGACATTTTACAGCGAACGTGGATGGAATTGGACTTTCGTTTACATTCAGTAACTGTGTTGAAAATACGGTTAGTAGAATAACGTAGTTGGACATGTTGGAAAAATTTGCAATTTCACAACTCCAGGATATTTCAAACCTTTTTCAGAAAGTTGGTGCATCTGTACATTGATCTTTGAATGTTCGAAACTATTTACACAAAGTATTTCCTAAGGCGATGGATTAGATGTGATGACTCGACGAAATGGCCACCATGTTCTCCTGACCTTACCGTGTGTAATTTTTCTCTTTGGGGATTTATTTAGCATATTGTTTTAAAATAAATGTAACGTCTCTCGATATGCTTAAAGAGCGCATTAACGAAGCTTTCTTCGATGTAAGACCCGACATTTTGCAGCGAACATAGATATAACTAGATTTTTGTTTACAAACTATCAAGAAAAAACGGAAAGCAGGCGGAAATATTCTAACTATGCGAAAAAAAATAAATAAAAAACAACAAGAACAAAGAAACCTTTGACTGATTCCACGGAATCAAGATAAAATTTACGTTTCTAGCTATTGTAGTTTTGCTGCAAATAAAATTTGAATTTGTATACTACTTCTATGAACACCCTGTATATCATATCACTAAACTTTAAATTACTTATAGATATGAGGAGAACAAGAAAGTATAATAAATTTGGAGTCTTTGAGAGCCTATGTTTGTTTACTGTTTTCTCAAATAAACGTTAATCCAAAAACAACTCTTATTAATATTTATATGGGATTATTTTTATATACCATCTCACGCAATTATATATATATATATTATATATAAAATATTATTACTTCGTTTTAACAATATCATAGAGGTGCAATATAAATTTATTTAGGCACTAGAATGGATATTCTCCTGGGCGGCATTGTATAAATCGAGTCTGACGAAGCCCATACAGCCCGAGGGAAGGAAAACTTGTTCCAATATTTATACAAACACAATAGTAAAATAACATCTTAATATTAACATGACGAAAATAAAATATATGACAAGAAAACTCGTTATAATTCTAAAAGATGTTTGCGGACATACTTAAAAAAGGAATAGAAGTAAAAGCTTGTAAATTAGGAAGAAATTTTCGCACTCCGGGACCCATAGAAGCATTCTGATAATGAAAATCAGTTATTAATGTGTTTAAATTTCTGGTAATATAAACATTATTAGGCGATTGCAGGGATATATGCATTGTTTTTATACTATTAAGTAATAAAATTGAAATTCTATATTAAAAATGCTTTTCTAATCGTAATATTAGATAACGCGCAATAAATCAGCAATTATAATTGTAGGTATTAAAGATGAAATGGGCTCAACCCAATTCCATGTCTTTATTTCATATAGTTTTGGGGCTCGGAAGGGTTCGAGTTCGTTAGACGGACGCAACTGAAGTGGAAACTGACTTTTCTACATCGAAATTCGCCACGGAATCCATCTATGCTATTCGTTATCGAGGATTATAAAAACATGTGCATATGAAAATTAGAAGAAAATTAAATAGTAGTTCAGTATTTTTTTAAAATTTAAATCGTAAGTCAAGGAGTTAAAGTTATATTTAAAGCTTTGGGTTCGGGCTCAGATTCCCACAAAATATTTCGGACTCGGGCCTCAAAATATGAGCTCGAACTCATCTATAATAGGTATGGAAAAACATAATAAACGAAAGAATCTTTTGGTTTGATTTAGTTGAAAAATTTGGTTCGATTTGATTTGGCTTGATTTGATTAATTGGTTGTATTTTTATGGCGCAAGGACAACAATGGTCATTCTGCGCCAAGCAAGGTGAGAAAGAATCTTTTCGAAGTGATTTTATTATTTGTGTGTTTGATATATATCTACAATCCCAGATTAATGTACAGCAGTATACATTTGAGAATATTAAAGAATAGTATAGATTTAGTAGAATTGGCATTGGCAAGTAAAAATCTAATGTCTCTGTGGAAGTTGATGCCTTCCCCTGTGGAAGTTGAGTATTTGGTACCTTATTAAAAATCAAATCTCCATTCTCATGCTGCCTCTTTCATTCACAAGATAACAGAGAATTATACATATATATATATATATATATATATATATATATATATAACACTGTGGCAGAAATTAAATCTAACAACATGCAAATTATCACGATTAATAAATTTTTTCACAGAAATAAATAACATAAATAATAACAAAATCACATAAATAATAAATAACATAAATAACATAAATTTATTTACAGAATGAAAGATAATTATATACATATAACACTGTGGTAAAAATTAAATCTAACAACATGTAAATTATCACGATTAATAAATTTGACACCAACGTTTTAGCTCATACTGGACAGCTTTTTTTTTCCTGAGAAGGGTAATAATACATTACACGCAAATTATTAAGTTCAATTTCATAGTTCAAAAGCTTCTAAAGATGTTACAGCTGTTTTTTTTTCTCTCTCTCCTGAAATTCTTAAATGTGATATATTTTGTGCGTTTTCAGGTATGATAAAATTTGTTGTGAAATTTATTTGCTTTTTAAAGTCTACGTAGATTAATTAAGAGACTAAGCATGACGTGAAATTAAATATACAGTTACGGCCAAGTTGAAAAACTAAGAACAATTTGTAATAAATACTCAACTTGTATCCTCTTTTTGATTACTGTATGATGCTTTGTATCTGGAAGTTATGTAAAGTTTTAGACACGACAGTCCTGTAAATTTTTGTATTTGTTAGTACAGTACAGTCTCGGTAATTCGCATCCCGTTATTTCGTAAATCAAGCTTATTCGTAATAAACTCCAGGTCCCACTAGCGTTAATTCGTAAAATAACAATGCATTTCGGTCCCTTCGCTTATTCGTAAGTGTTTTCTCACTCAAGAAGAACAAAAACATCTTATAAACCGTAATATAGCATGTCAACAATCCCATTTATTCGAAATGAAACTTTTCCCCTTCCCTACAGCTCTGAAGGGAAGGCCTAAGTATCATGGCGGCAAAAATAGTGAGGACAGAGTCACCCTTTTGCTTGCCGCGAATATCGATGGATCCGACAAATTAAAACCATTAATGATCAGCAAAACCCAGATGTTTCAAACACTTAAAATCATTTCCCGTCCTTTATCCTTCCAATAAAAAAGCATGGATGACTTGTTGTTTATTCCATGAATGGCTGAAGTTGTTAAATGGCGACATAGAGAGAGACAACAGCGTAAAATTCTGCTATTCATTGATAATTGCATGGCCCACAATGGCGCTCTGATTCTTAGTTATGTAAAAGTTGAGTTTTGCCTTCTATTATGACACTGGACAACACCATTGATAGAATGAGTAAACATTCCCTTTATCAGATAAAAATAATCGTTTTCTTTAGCCCTGCTGTGGTAACGCGTTCGCCTAGTGCGCCGTTAATCCGGGTTCGACTCCCAACAGTGCAAAGAACGCTTACTCAGAGATCTCATAAAGATCGCACTGCTCACTGTAGTCCGAAATTTGATTCTCTAGGGGCATGGGTGCCCGCAGGATCATATGCAAGGGGGTGCATCCAGCAAAATTCCAATTGAATAATGATGTTGCACTCGGTCAATAGAACGTTCAACACATGGCGCTGTTAGACGTCGGTAAATCGGGCAGCTTTTGTACGGGCAGAACGATGATTGGGACTCCGGTCCAGTGTTGCCAACCTGTCCGAAGAAAATTTCCCTCAAAGGAAGGCAAAATTTCCTACATCAGCTAGAAATTTCCCTCATTTTTTTTAAATAAGAAAATGTGTTATTATGTGTTCTCATATTTAGATGCCTACACGCATCTTTCGATGCAAAACGGTACGAAAATTATAGCGTACAATTCCTACAAGTGCATATTACCACTAATAAATGCAAAAAAAACCCTTTAAATTTAGAGTTTTTTCCCCCCAAAATATTGATTTTGCAACGTATCCCTCTGTAACAACGATTACTTAAATATATATGTAGGGGAAGTTCGGGTAAGTTGACGAACTAAAGCGGTACTTGCTTTTAAGTTATTACAGCTTGCAACTAGTAGTTGCAGTTTTATCTTTATTTAGTGCACTACTAGTTAGCTTTAACTACGAATTATTAGACTATTTTCAAACAACAAGAAAAATGAACAAATAAACTTTATTGCATGAAGCGCAGTTTCGTCGTCTTAAACCTCACTGGCGGGCAAGATGACGGATAAGATGGGGTAATATAAATAATCAATTGTACAAAAATGGAAATTAATTTAGGGATTTTTTTGTCATGTGTTTCAGGGCTCACAAAAATCACATATATGACTCTTAATCTAAGCTCCTTTTGGATTGATATCAGAGCATTTGGCACATGTGCCCATTCTCTGCAGAGAAAGCACCGAAATCATAGTTCATTTTTACTGTACACAGAACAAAAAATGCACCCTCTCTCTCTCTCTTCTTCAGAGGGAGTGTCTCACTTTCTTGATAATCAATGTGAATTGATGTTCAATTTGATGGTAATCAATGTGAATCAATGTGAATTTTGATGTTTCATCTAAATCTTTTTTGAAAGCTTTTATAGAATTCTTGCTCATTGGGAATTTATGCTTAATGCATAATTTTCTTTGATTATTAATAGCTTCTTTACTTCTTTCATTTTTTTCTTTGTTTCTCTTTTTTTTCTTTTTCAGTTTTTCTACCTTGTAGAACATTTCTAACAGCAGAATTTGTAATACGGAAAGAAAGCAATTTTTTCTTTGTTTCCGCTCTTTTTGAGTTGCATGAGGCAGAAAAGGCAAACTTGATATTCTCTACATTTCTTCATCAGCAGTAGGAGCGGATTATATTCCAGCTATGAGCGATGTTGGCATTGGTGTGGCACAAATCACTTCAAGATATGCATTGTCTGTGGTTTTCGATGGTGTAAATTCTATGCCATCAAAGGTCTGAGAGTTGAGTGGCTCAATGCCAGTTGCTCTGAACCCATTAATGACTTTATTCAAAGTTGAAGCTTTCATGAACGCTATACTGAATAATTTTGCAATATTTTTAAGCGAAGAGTCTGACCTGGATGACTTACAAAAAAATCGGAACAAGTATGATTATATAGGCTGTTTTAAGTGGACCGTAGATAGAAATGTCCAAAGGCTTCATTTTATGGCTTGTATGTGGCGAAAACTCTAACATTATTACATGGCTTTTTCGATATAAGTTGATAGCCTCCAATATTACATATGACGAATAGTTATCCATAGGAAGAAGTACGGGATTGGCCTCGGATGATCTCACCTATGTAAGGAAATGCTCTAAAAGTTTAATAAAACTTTAAGATTTCATCCTTCCAGATTTGTGGCCGACTTCAACCGAGCCTGGAGGTGCACTTTCAAGATATGCTGACTGTATTCTTTCTCTGGGGTAAATGAAAAATGGAGGTAGAAAGTGGCCAGTAGCTCTGACGCAGCAAGCAACGTTCACACCCATTCCGCTCTCAAAAGAGGAAATTTTTATCACTCTCCATGTGCCTTTCTTTCTCAAAACGTCAGGTGTTTTTGTGGGAACGGTGGAACATCCCGTTTCATCCATATTGTAGATTTGGTGTAGCTGATAGTTATGCTTCCCTCGTAGGTCTTTGTAAACGTTGAACAAAATTTCTACATTTAGCTTGTTAAATGCCATTAGTCGTGCTACAGATGTGACCTCTAGTTTTTGGAATGAAAAGTTACACTTTTTCATGAAAACTTCTATAAAATCTTTGCCGGCTTCTCTTTTTGCCTTCTTAAGCCTAAGCGAAATTTTATGTACTTCTGCAAAATCATGGACTAATCTTACCAAATTTGCTTCTGTGAAGTCAAAGGCTTTTTTATCAAACTCCCTCTTGCATATTTTTCTAGCTTAAAGTTTTGTTCATCTGAGGATGTATTTTTAAATCGTCCTGAATTCTTTGGTTTGATAGCCCCTAAGAGAGAGGGAGAGAAAAACTGGGAATAAGTTTTTAGTTAAACGACAATGCAAATATACTAATGTAGTATCTAAATATTTAAGATTTAAGGAACGGAACACTCTGCAATATTCAGAGTGTGTGTGTGTGTGTGTTTGCGGGGATGAAATTAATATACAATATTTTCGCCACACCCACGATTTTGGAGTTAAACTGTGAACACTAATATTATTTATGTTTAATTAAACACAAATAACATTAGAGTTCAGTTGAATTCTAAAATCGTGGGTATGCCGAAAATTATTCTATTAATTTAAAATTTAGTCTTGATCTAAGATAAGTTTATAAAAAATTTAAATTTAATTTAATTTAGACAAAAGTAGGCTGGAAGAAGATCTACATGTTGCTTAAGAATCATTCGGTGAGAAAACATGATAATTACAGAAATTAGGTTATCCCCCCATTCACAGTTGATAACTAAGCAAATCGGATGTCACAAAATAAATATAGGTAGGCTTACTTACATTTTCTTGACATGTTTAGACGTATCGTCTTAGAGTTTCCTCTGGAATACCGAGTTGTTTGGATGTAGCAGTTGTAGAAACTCCGCTCCAAACTTGCCTCATCGCCTCTTTCATAGCATCTTTACACAAATTTTGACAGGTTAGTCTTTCTGTTGCACAGTTTTACCATCTCTGAAATGAACAAAAGTATTCACAACTTGTCTATTAGCTTACTTATTTTGAAAGAAATTTTTTTTCTAAATTTCGGGTAAGATGACCAATTCGCCATCTTGCCCGCACTACATGTTTGTCACCTTACCCGACAGAGTCATCTCCGTCACACGACTTCAAATAAAATCATAAATAATTTTATCGCAAGGAAACTATTTTACCATTATTTACCAAGAATTTGAACTTACTGATAAATCAATTCAATTTCCTGAACATTATTTTAATGTCAGTTTAAAACCTATTTTAAATACGTAAAAAATTATAACAAAACGTACCTGTAGCTTCTGTGCTTCGTATCATCAAAATAATGCGGCCAAATCTTCTCACATTCACGATGGACGCTTTGGGGGATATTATGAGCCTCTTACTTGATGACAAATGCTATCGTTTGCAGAGTTTCGGAGAAATCCCGATTTCGTCATCTTACCCGCTTCGTCAACTTACCCGAACTCCCCCCACTTAGTTCATTGAGCAAATTAATAAGATCTAAATTCATTTAAGAAATTGCTGCTACAATTATATCCAATACAGATTTACCTTTTCGTGTAATTTCAAATGATTGTTTTTGATTGGAATAACGAGCGAATTACTGCTACCATATTCAAAGCGACCTGTTGAATGGGATAAGCTTGCATTAGTAGAGATCAAAAAAATAAGACGATTTTAAAAAATACTTTCATCTTAATCCGTGTTGGCTATTTTGCGGAGAAAAGATTGTTTTTACAGCTTTAAAAACATTGCGATAAGTAGGAACGAAGTTGACGACATTGTGACCAAAGGGTGAGACTATTATGTAGTGATGCACAACTATTCAAAGAAAAGTTTAATACAATCAAACAATACTTTTTTTTTTGAGTACACCACCATCTCATTAGTGGTTAATCACCACTATAAAAACACGAAGCAAAATAAACTGAGTTAAATTTAGAGTAGTTTACTACTTCTTTAGGAGATTTCCTAATTATACGTGTGCATGCATTTATTTAAAAAACAGTGTGGGAAATTTTTTCTGTCGTATCCCAGACACTGGAATTTCCCGCAGTTTAGTAGTTTGTTATTTTTTCTTTTCCCCACAATGTAAAAATTTTAACAAAATTTCCCTCGTCCATGGGGAATTTCCCACAGGTTGGCAACACTGCTCCAGTCTTCCTGCATTCGTTGGGCTGTTCGACCGATGCTGGCTGACCACTTAGTTACTTAAGAGCGTGTTTGTTCGCGTTGAATATAAGTTGTTTTCGCTGATTGTAAATGTATTCTCGTGTGCTGTATTCTGTTAATTTTGTGAAAAGGAAATAATTGAGTAAAATGTACACGAACAACAGTACACGACTTCTTTTTTCTTGTGGATTCAGTCCTTTTTCACTTTTTCCACAGCCAAAGGGATGCAAATGCACCCCCTTGCACCCCCTGTGGGCGACCATGCCTATAGGCCTTAAGAGGTTCGGATTCCTCTGAAAACAGTAGGTCCCGGCGCAGCATAATTAATGTAGTTTTTGAGCCGTAAAACCACAAAGAAACAAACATTTTTTCTGCATAGAATGTACTTTATTTGTTCATGTTCTTTTATTTCAAGACTAAGTTGGGGAGGGGGGGGGTTATGACACATATAGGTGCATATACGTACTTTGTATATAATTCGTATTATGGCCAAGGATATATATAGTACTATTTTATCCATACTAATTTTATTATTTACACCCTGTTAATTCGAAATTTTACTTTTTTTTACCCTTGATAAATCGTAAACCCGTGTAATCGAAAATCTCAATACTTCGTAATGAGGCCGTGGTCCCTTTGTATTATGAATTATCGGAATATTACTGTAGTATAAAAATTAGAACAAATATTTATTTTAAAATCTGCACGCATGGAGTCAAATGCACTTGGCAACTCATCAAGCCAATGTGCAGAACATTTTATGGATTACTTGAAATTATTGAAAAGTATTAAAATAGTTTTTTCATTGGAAAACCAGATATGATGAATTAAAAACCATTGAATGAACTTCATCAACTGCCACGTATTTCAGATACTTTCTAACTTTTTTGTAATTGAGAATCTTGAAAAAATTAAAATTAACTTTTCCTGATACAAAAACTTCAACGATTTTTCAATATAAAAACAATAGTTTGTTTTTAACGCAAAACCGATAAATCGTTCTTCGGTATAAAAACAACAAAGGTTATCATATTTTAAGTAACCAAAATATTTTTTGCGCAAAATCAGAGTGTTTGTATAAAAAACAAAAAATAATTTCTTGTTCGCCAACTTTGATACAGCCCGTTTTTTAGAAATGCCAGAAGACGAAAAACCGAAACTCAATATCTTGTTCATCGTAAAAAATCATGAACATTAAATATCAAAATTTGATATTTCAGGCGAGTCAATATATATACATATTCATAGAAAAATATCTCGCAATTTTCCATTGAAAATAACATTTTTTTTTAAAGATGAAGCGATTTTTTATTACAGAATTATTAAAAATGAATCAACAAGTAATACAGATTCAGATAAAAGAGTAGATGGAATACGAAGGAGAAATTAATTTTAAAATTGAGTTTAAATGAACTAATTAAAAATAAATGCAACATGTCATTTTTGAAAGATCACCAAATATGTTTATGCAAATTTTCGAACTAAAAAAATAATAATAATGTTCATGGAAAAAAAATCTTCCATTTAAAGCGTTAAATTTTTTTTAAAAAAATAATTAATACACGTTTTTGTAATTAGGTTTTGTATGTTTTTATTTTATTAACTAATTATTTTTGCTCTCTACAGAGAAATGAAATAAACTCGATTGATCGATATCAACTATGTAGCACACAGGATGCCTGTGTTCTGTGAATATAACCTCCTCTTTCTGACCATTTCATTTCCAGATGTGGGAATACGACATCATGACAAACATTTGGTTTTGATAAGAAAATGTCTCTTCATCTTTCAGAAAAAATTATTTCCACTTGGCATCTTTCAGATAATCTTCTTTGCGCATATTTTTCTACGTCTTGCTTACTATTCATGAATGTGTTATAGTGTTGCATTCTATCAAATGAATGTCAATTTTCTAAGACATAAAGTTACAATTATGTTTTTTCCTATTGAAGTGTATTATTATTATTTGCGCATATTTTAAAGTTGAAAACGTTTTTACGGAGGTCAAGTAAAAAAAAGCGTCACATTTTTTCGTTATTTTTTTGCGGGATAAAGGTAAGATGTTGTTGCCATTTCATTATGATAATATTAATAATATTATCATTTGTGTTAAAACCAATGAAAAATAATTGTTGCCACTATATTCTGGTGGAATCAATAATAGCTACATGAAGAAATGTCAATTGTGTTTAATTCTCACTTTTCAATTTTAGTTGTCATGGTAACCCGAAAGGCACGAAATGCCAGAGGGTGCTTTTTCTCTTTTGGTTTATTAGTATTCATTCAAGTTTTGACGGGTACGCACGTAGTTTTTCTATTCCGCTTAAATTCGAATGTTATTCTTTATTCACCACACCAATGACAAAACTGCAAACAAAAAATCGTCAATGTTATTGAATACATTTTCAACGTTCTAATATTCAATAACATTGAAGATTTTTTGTTGATATGTTATATAAAATAGAGAGAAAGTGAAACATGCAGTATTATTTTCTCTTTTTCAGCATCGTTTTATTTTCTCTCTCTCTCTCTCTCTATTTTACGAAGATTCATATTAATAAACATTTTAAAATCAGCAGCAGTCCTTATTATCGTTCAACATACAAATCTTTGAGCTCAACTGCAATTTCTTATACTTTAAAAGTTGTGTTATAATTTTTGTGAACATGCCTTAAGCTACGAGCATTTTTCTGTGAGCGACATATTCCAATTGACCTGTACGTGGTTTTCAACACTTAAAAAATAGAAGGCTGGAAAGATTTGGTAAGGAAGACCACGTAACAAGATTTGGATTTCTACACTCCTTTATTTTTAACCTTTAACCTAATTATATAACAATAACCTAATTATATATAACAATATCTCCAACCTCAACCTATTAATGTAATATTGAAAATATCACATAGCAGAACGTATCATCAAAACTGTAAATAAGTTGAATAAATTTCTTTTTATTATTGTTATTTATGCTATGATGGTAAATTATGATGAATAATTTAAAAGTTACTTTGTTCTAGAATATATGTAGGAAAACAATATATATATATATATACACTCGCATCGCAATTGAAATTATGAAATCAAGTTAGAGTTTTGGACTAGAAAATTGTAGTAACATTTTCAAAACAAAAGGGTTTAGCCGAATAGGTTTTGAAATAAAAAACTTACTTTGAATTCGACAGCTGTCAACTGAAGCTATTTTCATTGAACGTGGAAAGATAATGATTTTGTGTTTTAAAACTATTCTATTTGAAATGGACAACCTAGTTTAGTTCAAATTCATTTGCTTGAATTTCGTGGTGCGAAGAGAAAGTTATTAGGTGTAAAATAATAAATATCCAACCCAGCTATTTTCAGCGGGGAAGAAAGGTCTCTATGTGATAATGATTTGGATAATTAATGCAGTTTTTTCTTCCAAACAGATGTGACACGTAAAGAACTGAAACAAGATCAAGTGCTACACAAAGAAAGGTAACTATGCAAAGAAGTATATAGTTATGGCAATTCTTAATCAGCAAGGATAATTATGAATTTACTAAGATTATGAAAACTAACACAAAAAAGAAGAAAGTGTGATACCTCAGAAAAAGTTGTTTGGATGGAGTGGAGAAAGATGTTAGAAACATGTGAAGAAGGGAGCGTGGACTAAAAACTTTAGAAGGTGAATGGGAGCATGGGCGTCCATACGAGTACTTATAGGGTGGGGGCTCAGAAAAATTAACAAGTATTTCTAGGGAGGGGCTGAGAAAAATTATTACCTCCTTCTCAAAGCTGTCAAAAATTTTAGTGAATGTACAAGATACCAAAACGCTACAAAAATAATTGATACTGCTTGACAATTAGTAATGAGCTAAAAAGTACCTTATTTTAAAATGTGACTGTAAAACTTTTGAAAGTAAATGCATAGCAGGTTCGGGCAAATAAAATTTTTAAACGCCTAGGGTGGGGCTCGAGCCCCCTCTGCCCCCCCCACATAGGCGCTCATGAATGAGAAAAGATTGTTAACGATTCCCAGGTCCTTCACGAATAGTAGCATCATAAGATGTTTAGCATTAGTATTACGTAAGTTCTGTATTTTTACCAGAAGATTATGTTTAAGGACGTATAATTCTCATGTACTCTATGCATATCGTATGTCGACATAAATCGTTTCGTAAGTTCGTAATCAGAAAGGGTATATTTATGAAATGTTGCTTACGCAGAGGAACTTAAATAACTTGAATTTTAAGGGGTTTTACTTCGCGTTATCTACTTTTCAAATTATGGAGGTTCAAGGGGAGTTCAAGGTGGTATTTTAAGGGGAAGGGATATCACCTAAATTTACCGTGAACTTGGAGTTACCAAAGTTCAAGTTATTTGGGTTTCAGTGTATCCATCATTTTACTTATCCTTATTGGCGTCCACATTGGTGCTTAAAACATCAATTAATAAATTAATAAAATTAAAGAAAAGTTATTACCCAATACGTAGTTAATAGCATACTGAGTAAAGTGAAATCAACTTTAGTTAATATGAGGTATGTCAGAATATAGAAGAAGAAAATACTTACTAATATATATAATAGGTTTAAATTAAATATTGGATTCTTAGCGTAGTGTCTTAGCTGCCTTTTGTAAATCATCCTTTAATTTTTAGCGTTGATGTATATTGTTCAGCTTTCACAATAACCAAGTCTTGTCCAGAACTCAAAAACCGCGCAAAGCTTGTAATATTCTTATTGATGGGTGGACCTAAATTTAAAAAAAAAAATAAAGTTTTAAACTTTAAAGTTCAACAGAAACTGCTTTTCTTTGTTTTACAACTCTTTGGTTTGTTAAAGGTCTGCTTCGGCGAAGTAACATCCCCAACATCTCGCCAATAAAGCCAACCCCTTGTTTCTTTTGTGAGGCGACAAAAAAAGAGGAAGTGCGTGTGAAAGTACGAACACAATTTAAAACATCCAAAACACCTGGCTGGAATCAAGTAATTTATAGCCGTAAATGTACAACAATTAGAATTTTTATAAATCCGCCGCCTATCAATCACACCTCCTCGGCAGGTTTTGAACTTTATCTGGATGAAAAAAAGCTTTGGCTCAGATTTTTGGATATAGAGCACCAAAATTTATTTTAACAATAAAGCATTTTTATCGGTTTAGAAACTGTCTAATTTTTTTTATCCTTTTGCTATAATTTCCCGGTGCGAAACGAAAAACGCCAGGAAGTTTGTGATTTACTGGTGAGGACTAGCTATCTGCACACGACGGTAACTACTAGTTTTGAAATACCGAAGTAGAAATCGCAGCCGTAAATATATCAGAAGTAACCAATATCTTTTGAAGGAATTTCTAAACCTTGTAGACCTCCTCCTTCCCCCCCTTCAGTTGCTAAGCAGGCTACTAAATTCAAATGGCAAACGTATTGAGATTTATTTAGAAAAACCGAGCTATTCTCAATATTTTTGTGAAGAAGAGATTTTTGTGAGTTATGGTAATTTGAGGAGTATTTCTTGTGGTGGTCCACGATAGCGTAGAGATCACGGGTTAGTTTATCTTACCAATAACTTGGGTTCTGTTCCCATATAGCAGCGAGTGCCGTTTTCCTGCCAATTCTAGTCCGGTGTTTGGTTTCTTAGAAAGCAAGTGATCGACTCCCTGGTAAAGTGTAGATCTCAATGCAACATGACGTCAGCCGTTCTAAAACACAAAAGCATAAATCATTTGTAGAGGACATCTTACTTAGCTGGTAAACCTATCTGTAGGTTACGACACCCACCGGATTTATTACAAAACAAATGAATTGCGTTCATAACCCATTGCAGAATATAGCAGAGTAAATAACAGACTTGGAATTAAATTATTTTGAATTATTAATAATAATTAAAGAATTCCTAATTCTGATAGTATATAGCACTCGTAACCTCGTACAGATCCTGCTTTCTGCGAAGCAGTAAATCAGCTGAAATCACATACGGGGTTTCACTCTGAGCCTGGTTTTTTTGTGTTTGCTTTGACATCAATTAATCTAAAAAACAGGCTCTGTGGTCGCGCAGTTACAGCACGTTCATCTGGGGCACTGTTATTTCAGTTTCGATTCCAAACGATGGCAAAAAAAATAAAATAAAGAAAAACAACGAACGAACGACGAACGCACAAACGTTTATTGGCTAATTGCCCACTGAAGTCGCGGAGGTTGGGCTTAACGAGGTTCGAGGCCCTCCGAAAATAAGGTTCAGCTCCCTAAAGTAGCGGAAAGTTACGCACCCTTCCATTCATCTTTCCATTAATCATTAATATGGGTTTGACCTCCGACCAGGCCTCTAGCCAAGCCGGGTACAGCAGGGGCATTGCCGCAGTTGCCCCATCGAGCTATTTATATATATATATATATAGAACAATCCCCGAGTGTCCTGTGCCCCATATTCCCTTTGCTTTGCCTCAGTTGCCCCTTCATCCTGGCTAAAGACCTATAGCCAAGCCGGGGCCAGTAGGGGCGTGGCCACATTTGCCTCATCGAGCTTTTTATATATAGAATAATCCCTGGGTTCCCTGCGCCCCATATGCCCTTTGCCTGGCCCCAGTTCTCCTTCATCCTGGCTACAAGCCTGCCACCAACAGTATATATATATACACAGGCGTGCGTATGCAAATAACGGAGCTTTGCAACCAATCAGCGTAACGCGATGCGGTCGGCAGCGCCTATATAAGACAAGAGATGTCTGGCAAAGCTGTTAGATCGGTTCTTGCCGCTACAATGGCAGGTTATCAAGATTTAAGTGATTTTGAACGTGGCGTTATAGTCGGCACAAGAGAGATGGGACATAGCATCTCCGAGATAGCGACAAAATTTGGATTTTCACGTACGACCATTTCACGTGTATACCGTGAATATCAGGAGTCCTGTAAAACATCAAATCTCCAACAGCGGTGCGGCCAGCAAAAGACCTTGAAAGAACGGGACATTCGACGACTGACGAGAATCGTTAAACGAGATAGACGTGCAACACTTCCTCAAATTGCCGCGGATTTCAATGCTGGGGCATCAACAAGTGTCAGCGTGCGAACTGTTCAACGAACCATCATTGATATGGGCTTTCGGAGCCGAAGGCCCACTCGTGTACCATTGTTGACTGCACGGCACAAAGCTTTACGCCTCGTATAGGCTCGCCAACACCGCCATTGGACTGTTGATGACTGGAAACACGTTGCCTGGTCTGACGAGTCTCGTTTCCAATTGCATCAGGCGGATGGACGTGTACGGGTATGGAGACAACCTCATGAATCCATAGACCCTACATGTCAACAGGGGACTGTTCAAGCTGGTGGAGCTTCTGTGATGGTATGGGGCGTGTGCAGTTGGCGTGATATGGGACCCCTGATACGTCTAGAGACAACTCTGACAGGTACGTAAGCATCATGTCCGATCACCTACACCCATTCATGTCCATTGTGCATTCCGACGGACTTGGACAATTTCAGCATGATAATGCGACACCCCACACATCGAGAGTTGCTACCGAGTGGCTCCAGGAACACTCTTCTGACTTTAGACACTTCCATTGGCCACCTAAATCGCCAGACATGAACATTATCGAGCATATCTGGGATGCCTTGCAACGTGCTGTTCAGAAGAGATCTCCACCACCTTGCACTCCTATGGATTTGTGGACTGCCCTGCAGGATTCCTGGTGTGAATTGTCTCCAGGATACCTTCAGACATTAGTCGAGTCCATGCCACGTCGTGTTGCGGCACTTTGGCATGCGCACGGAGGGGGGCTGCACGATATTAGGTAGGTGTGCCAATTTTTCTGGCACTTCAGTGTACTATATATAGAATGCCCGCCACAGTCTAGTTAGTCTTGGAAGGAGAGACCGGATGCCCTGGAAAACTACAGGTCATGGCGAGATTTGACTTTTGCTGTCCTTGCGCCGCAAAATCGCGAAAAAATATTGATTTTCAAATTAGAGCACAATTTGCAAAGTGAACACATGTTTGATACGATACACAATATTTAGCGCAGTATAGCCCAGATGCTCTTGCGCCATAAAAATCCAAACAAACAAACAAACAAGATACAAAATATATCTAGGACATGTATAAGAAACCCAACATTTCGAATTAAAACAGTTTTTTAATGCACAAATACAGAAGCTCCAAATAGAATACAGCTCTTGGCATGAAACTTACATGGATAGGAGTAGGACGAGTACAAATCAAAGTGTTCTACGTAGAGTTCTCTGGAGAGATTAATGAGACGTAGGATATCCTTTGGTAGCCACAGAGCTTTTGCACTGATTTTCCATGATGATAACGAAAAGCTATGAATCTTTGCTAATTCTATGTTTATGTATTTATATTTTAACGAAATTGGGTTATCTTTTCTTTCATGTATTAAGAATTATGTGCATGACTTCGCCATTTATTTAATTTTAATAACTAGATTCGTGTGCAAAATCATCGTTTGTACATAATTACCCTGGAAAGAAATAGGATAAAGCAGTCACTCACTTCCACGAATATATTTTTTTCCTTTCTATACGAAATCGACCTCAATTCACCATCTTATTCATTTTATACTTCCAACCCTTCTCTGGGAATACACAGTCACTATTATGGCCCTCCGTACCAAACTTCCGTTGCGCAATTAATGACAATATGCTACAGCGATTTATATGCATCGCGTACAAACTGCTTAATTTTAGCTGTGTTGTTATTTAAAATGTTCCTTATTTCTAATTTATGAATGATTGCATATTCCAAGAAATTCTATTTTATGAGATCAACTGACGTAGAATATTTTAAAGCTTTTATGTTCCATACAAAATATTTTAATACGTAAAAGAAATATTTTGGAATTACAAAGAATGTAGCAATTTTCATATTGGAGTAAAATACAGGTGGTTGTGTACTTTCCATTACTGTCAGTTCACGAAAAGTAGTCCGATGGAATAGTTAGAAATAACGGGAGGTGACGTTACAAACGGACTATCCGATTACAGAAGAGGAGGACTCACATTTCAGAACTTGATTTTGGCGCAGACAAACGTTCGCTAAAATCCAGTTCTGAAATTGGGTCCCCCTCTACTGTAATCGGCTAGGCCGTTTGTGACGTCACCTACCGTTATTTCTAGCTGTTTCATCGGACTACTTTTCGTGAACGGACAGATTGTTGATACCACGAATCAATCCTTAACATGCGTCCTCTTATTTATAATTCACAATTTAGTATGTGTGAACTAATTATCTGTAATGATTAATTTGACGTGCATTATTTATTTATAATTCCTAATTTAATAAACGTTATTTAATTATCAAAATTCATATGTAACCCTCAAGGTCATCAATTAGTGGCTGTCATCCAAAGTTTAGAACTGAAAGTATATTCGACCACGTCTTGAAATTTCGAGCAGTTTTGGAAGTCGGTCAAAGCTCTGTCATTGATATTAGGGGAGTGCAGCGATCGTTTTAAACCAACGGATAGTTAGCTGATAGTTTAATAATTTACTAATGACACACGGTGTTAATTAAAACATCATTCTCCCAATTTTATATTAAAGTAGCAATAGACAAGAGGGATCAGATAGTGACAGTCAAGAAATTTAATTAGGCAATTTCTTCCCCTAGAGCAAATACTAAAGATATGGAGGAGGAGGATTGTGCAAGGGTTTCATTGGGAAGGGTGGCCGCCGGAGGCGGCGCTGTAATCCCAGTACTAAAGATATGAAATGATATTGGTTCAGGTCTGTAGCCAATCCGGGGCCAGCAGGGGCGTGGACCCAGTTGCCCCATTGAGCTATATATATATATATATATATAAAAGTTTTCCTCGCCCATTCTTGGCGGAAACAGGCTTTGGGACGGGCAGAGCGCCATGTTCCCAAGCCTCTTTTTACATCACTTCTTAATGTGCCATGTCTAGAAACTTCCTGACAATGTGACACGTGTTTAGGATTGTGGCTTTTTGTATTTCAATGTAGGTGTTTGGGTCAATGTTGAGTATCTCCAAATTCGTCGCAAGCGTTTTTGGTACTATCCCTGTTGCTGAGATGACTAACGGGATGATGAGGATCTTTTCCATACCCCATATATCTCGTACTTCATGTCTGAGATCTTGGTACTTGGTGATTTTCGTTGTGTAGGTTGTCTGTATGTTATTGGTGTTGGGTACTGCTATGTCGATTAAGTACGTGGTCTTATTCGATTTATCGACGAGGGTTATGTCAGGACGGTTATGTGGGACTGTCTTGTCTGTTATGATTGCTCTATCCCAGTAAAGCTTGTGTGTTTCGTTCTCATGCACGGTCTCTGGCTCATATTTGTAGTACGGGCATTTTTCTGTCAGAAAGCCAGCATTCGCTGCCAATTTCTGGTGGACTATTTTCGCTACTTGATCGTGTCTATGTTTGTAGTCTGACTGCGCAAGGATCTTGCATCCTGCGATCACTTGGTCTTGGATGGCTAGCATGAATCCTTCTGTCTCTGGCTGGAGAGTGCCTTTGGCCAGCCAAGAATTTGATGCCTTTTTGTCAACGTGTGGTTGTTGCAGGTCATTGTAGTGCCTGCCATGTAATGGTTTTCCGGCCCAAGTTCTCAGTTTCTGTTCGTTGGCTGTTTCCAGGACACGCTCTTCGGTACTACACAGGTTTAGTGGCGTGTAATTTGCATCTGCTTGTATTATGGCTTGGATGAGTGGCGATCGGGGACTCTTCAACTGGAAGTATTGCCTCATGCTCTGGATCTGCTTGTCATGTAAGTCTTTGAGGTCCGCTTGTCCGCGTCCTCCTTCTTCCCGGGGTAGTGTTTGCCGTTCAATTGCCGTTGCAGG
>QLNU02003225.1:78978025-78991526 GCA_006491805.2 Dysdera silvatica
ATTACCTCAAACAAAGCTGGATTTCGCTTGAGAATTTGCGTCTTATAAGGCAATAGTGATTTCAGACTTCATGAGGTTAGTACTTTGCATTTTGTTATGTTTTGCATTTATATATTTTGCATTTTGCTACTTTTATAATTTTGCATTTTATTATGTATTTAATTATGCGTTTTATTATGTATTTAATTATGCGTTTTATTATGTATTTAATTATGCATTTTATTATGCATTTTATTATATATTTTATTATGTATTTTGTTATGAATTTTATTATGTAATTTGTTAGGAATTTCATGTGTTTTGTTATACATTTAATTATGCATTTTGTTGTGCATTTTCTTACGTATTTTGTTATGTAACTGTATTATGTATATATAAACGCAAAGTTTTAAACAGTCTTCAATCTCAAAATAACCTCCAAGTTCAATTTGAGGCTGAACTGTGTTTTTTGCGATATGCAGATATATTTGGCAGAATTTTGGCGAAATAGGATACGTATTTGCTTTCAAGAACGAATGCAATAAAACATCTAAAAGTATATGCAGGGGCGGACTGTGTCCTCTCAAAGGGTACGTACCTTGGATTTTCGGAGGGCGCGAGTCCTTACCCATTCGGAGGCACGAGTCCTTGACAATTCGGAGGCCCGAGTCCTATCGTTCATGAGGTGCACCGGCCCCGCGGCTGGTTGGCTGGCGGCCCAGTCCACCCTTGAATATATGTAGAATCGTTCGTAATCAAAAAGGAGAAGTAGGAAAAGAATGGAAGACAGAAAAACAAAAGGAAGTTTTGAGAAATTTATAACTGTAAATTAAAAGGTAATGGATTCGGAAAAGGTTTCCTAATAGGATTACTGCAAAAACTTCCGCGAAAATATCATTTCACGAATAGTACTTTTTTTAAGCTATACAAATTTAAAGGCCTTAAAATTAAAGGCATTAAATATGTGCTCAATTATTTCATTGTACTTGTTTCGGTCTTGCTATTTTAAAATTTAGAAATTTGTCATTTTCATTTCTCACACAAACGAGCTTTTGTTATTCAAAGTGATCATAATAAACAATTCTTTCAGATATTTTTTAACGACCAAAAATAACTTGAGTCCTTTTCAAAAAAAAATGCAAAAGAAGACCAAATTTTTACCACTGAACTGCCTTTATTTAGAAGAGAATTTAACATTATGCTTAAAATAATTTCCATTAGAGCAAAGAGTCATTTTTCTTTTATTTCAATAGAATTTGCATTCTTTGTCTTTTGAACGTTTTTGTCTTATAAAAGAAACTCCTTTTTACCCCTAATGTCCACCTTTTCCGTTGTCTGTTTTGGTCTGAGAGTTTAAACTGCCGGATGACTGGAAATGTCCATCAGTCGTCATAAGGGCAAAATGGCGACTGTCATCACCCTTCGATATGTTTGTATCCAACCAAGCTTATTTGTACGTCGAACCAAAACGTAGGAGGTCTGAGTACGGTGGACAACCACCGGGGCTCATAAAAGAAACGCAGAAAATATTTAGATACATTTGATGATATATAAAATGATATATAAAACTCTATGACATATAAAATATTGTTTGTACTTTAAGTCTAAGCTTAATGTTTAAATAAATCGGCTTGATTCACCTTTTCTTTCAATTTATATTTCTTCAGTACGTATGCTGCTACGTATTATCTATTTTAAATATGTGCATATGTATCACAATCTTATTAACCTTATCTGATTAAGTTGTTGGAAAAAATATATATTTGTGAAATCATGTGTACTAAAACAAAAATTAAGCGCATACTGTATTTAAACTTCTCATAAACGAATTTTAGTGAGTCCGGACGGAAGTTCGGCCACAAACAAGACAAATAGCGTCAAAAGACGAAAGCACAAAATCTAATCCACGAGAAAATATAATAAAGGAATAAAAAGCAGAAACAAAGATGAGAGAATGTAAGACTCAAAAGCATGTGCAGGGATGGACTGGTTACTCTTAAAGGGCGCATAATTTGTATTATAAGGGCGCAAGTCCTATCGCCCCTGAGGGCGCACCGGACCGGGAGCTTGCAACTCAGTCCGTTCCTGAACATATGCAATTGAATCCCGTTATAGCGAGCTTGGTCATATGAGACCCCGTTATAGGAAGAGGAAATAAAACATCTATTAGGTTATGTTCAAAATATGCAGAACGAAAACCCTCATCGTGAGAGAAATCTGTTAAAGCAACAAGTCAATAGTCTAGCAAATTTTCCCTTTAATTTGCATAGGTTAAGTTTAAAATAAATTTCCTCTTTTTACAAAGATGAAGGAGGAAATTTGCTTTTTCTGACGTAATGGCATCCGATATTTTGACTGACAAGGGAAGTGAATCAAGTGCCAGTCTCAGCTTGAATCGGGACATATATCATATAAAAGGCTTATATAAGTACTGAGAGAAATCGAAAAAAATTATTCTGCAAAACTCAATTCTCTAATTTTTATGAATTTTTAAAATTCCAATTTTGAAATATAACTTTCTTATGTTACTCGCAAGCTATAGGAGAAGTAGTAAAATGGGCGAATTCATTTTTAATTTGTTTTTTAGCGCAACGAGCAAGCTTTTCGGAAACCAATGAAATTTTGTGGTGAACGTTAACGAAAAAGTAATTGATGGCAATGTACATCTTATTTATAGAGGAGTTCTAGTAAAGTCTAAGTTTAGTGCTATCACACATCTAACGAAGCTATTGACTATTAACAAATTTTATTGGCATGATAGTATATTTAAGCAAAAAAAATATATATATATCAATCAATAGCATAGATATGGAGGATATAATTAATCCCCTCCCTGGAAAGTCTAAATCATTAAAATTCTAAAAAAAATAGGCGGTATGGAACTTAAAATAGGAAGATACCCCTTCCTCTATTATTCTTCCCATAAAAATTCCTACACCATTGCTTTCAAAATTGTGCTATATATCTTAATACATGTAAGAAAAAAAAGCCGCAAATATCAAACAATAGAGTGTTTGACTATGTTTACGAAAGAAAGATTGAGGTAAGAATTTTACAATATTCAAATACCATATCTCATGGCAACCAATAAAAATGATAAAAACCGTAAAAATGTATGAAACAGATTTTGATTGCAGTCGCTTTAGGAAAATCTCTGCATTCACTAAAACCACATCCTTCGCGATCAACTTGAAATGATGTAGCTAAGCTAAAATATTATGAAATTACGCAACAGCAACGTTAGTATAATTGCAAGCTGACTAGGAGTATATTTACATAGGTTTATATTTCTCGGAATGAATATGATTATAAACCAATGAATGCATTTTTATTATTTCAATGAGTTCCATTAAATTTATTGCGACTTCGTTTAGACTGATGTAATTTTACATTCACGAAGACTTTCACGGCGTCTATTAATATACATTATAGAGCTTTGCGGGATATTCCACCACGTCTGTTTATTAAAAACACTTAACGTTTCACTCCCTGCTATGCGGAGCATCCTCAGAAGCAACAGCCGACTAAGTTTCCCTCTGCAAAAATGCAGGACCTTCGCCTGGTTGCTCCATTTTCTGCCAAGCAACCAAGCGAAGTCTTGCATTTTTACAGAGGGAAACTTGGTCGGCTGTTTCTTCTGAGAATGCCCCGCATAACACGGAGTGAAACCTTAAGTGTTTTTAATAAACAAACGCGGCGGAATATCCCGCAAAGCTCTATAATGTATATGATATAGTTTTATTTTTTACGAAAATATGTACTGAGGGAAAAAATAAACTTGTAAAGGTTGAATTAGTGCTGTTGTGTCCTTGGAGGAATTTGAAGTTTCATGCAATTGTTCTGAAAGTCACTATATGTAGATGGGTCTGTTGACCAGTACAATAATCTGATATAATGCAAAAGGAGGAACTTAAAGTAGGAAGAAGACAATTTGAAACCCATCTTTCCATAATTTCTTTACCCATTTTATCAGATTTTGAGCATGCGATGTAAACATTAATGGCACGAAACATGTGACAGCTTACTTGTGGCCCAAAAGATTCAGTTGATTCAAGCAAACACAACAACGATTTACCTTTTAATTCTCCATTCATTGATAGTAAGGGCATAACAGTACATAAGTGAGTAACAGAGAATACTGACGAAACCTATAAGCTGGGATGCTTTTTTCATCTTTGTGAGATAATGTTCTGTTATTTGGTATGAAATATGCAAAACCACTCTGATCAGCATTAAATATTTGGCTCTTTGAGCAATGTGCAAATGCATGACGTGATGATAAAACGAATTCAATTGCCACGTTTCTAACGGTTTATTTGCATAGTAAGCTAACGTTGTATATTTGGTAACTTTACGAGAAACTATACCATTCAGATGTTTTATTCTATCTATAAAGCTCTTTGAAATCGCACAGTCTGTTAATGCTTAAGCACTTTGCTTTTTCTGATCAATCTACAAGTAAGTAAATCTGCGTCATCTATGGATATATGCCTACATTCAGCGTACTTGAATTTTTTTAACAGTATGCGTTGAATTTGAAATAGCGAATTTTGAACAGTATGCGCACTATTTTTCCCAAATCTGGTAACATATTTTTTATTGTTTGTTTGGATTTTTATGGCGCAAAAGCAGCTGGGCTATGTAGTTTGCAAGTAACGCAGGGAAATTACATTCCTGTGTAATTATCGAAATTGTAAAAATTCATAAAAGTTCGAAAATTGAGTTTTGAAGACTAATTCTTAAGATTTCTCTCACTACACAAACACATAAACCTTTCATATAACATAGATCCCGATTCAAGGTGCGGCTGGTACTTGAGGTAAAAGCCCTAAACAAACTTGAATCGAGTAATGGGGAATACTCGTTGTGTCACCACCATCATATATAATGACGTTAGAGTGTAGTGAAAATATATTATAATATTCAAACATATACGTAAATAAGGATATTCTTTTTCCCCCTATTCTGCCAGGTTTTCCCTTTTTTGCCATTTTAATGGTAACTCAAATGGTTCAAACTAAAAGTCTCAATGGTTCAAACTAGAAGTCTCAATGGTTCAAACTAGAAGTCTCAATGGTTCAAACTAGAAGCCAGATATGAAGAGCGAAAGTTCCAGTGCTTTTATGCTTGTTATATACAGGTTCGATTGTACAATATTCATATCTGTCAGAAATTAACCCAAACCCTATAGACAATCATTCATATTATCAAAACACAGAGAAATCTTAAACGCAAAAAAGGAAAAGTATTGATTGGTTATTCACTCAATCATTCAGTCGTAAGAATAATGTCCAATATTCATGGAAAGCTGAACTTTAACTGAAGAAAATACGTTCTTAATGAGGAAAATTACTCTCCAAATAGAAAAAGATGAGTTTGAAACTTTTCACTTCAAGAAATACAAAATGGATGAACGTAACATCTCATAAATGAGATATTTATTGATTAATGTATATATAAAACGGTAAAAGAAACCATAAAATTAACAAATACTCGCGAAAGCCGATGACATAAATTACCTTCAAGCGTGTTTTCAAATAGCAATACTAAGCCCAGGAAATGTCGAACACAAATCGTAATCCTACGATTTGAAGAGCCAATTTACGATGTGGTTTACGACTTCAATCGTGGATTTACGATGGGATTTAGAAGCCCTAGGATTATGTCTTAACGAGCAACAGTTTCAGAAAGATATGGCGTCGCATTTTAAGAGAGTTTTTCCCTTTGAAGCTAAGAGACTGATGAAAACGACATTTTTACCTCTTTTTATATAAATTTCTATATCTTACTACTTCTTGAAAATGTTTTAACGAAACGAATTTACATTTCGGAGCAGCGCAAACAGGTTTTTTAACGAACAAAATATTACTCAACGTAAAATGTTCGTAAGTAGAGAACGTTGCCGAGATAGTACTTAAGTTTAGGAAAATATCCAACACACTACTAAACTATGTATTTCACTTAAAAGTAATTAATGTTACGAAAAAAAGTTATTAATTATAATATCGCTCATTATACAAGCGCGATGGAGAAATCGTGAGGTGAGAGGAATGCAAACTGAAAAATTACCAAAAGCTTTCCTTCAATACGGTTCTAAGATGGTGGTTGGTTGGTTGTTTCTTTATGGCGAAAAGGCGGCAAGGGTCAGTCTGCGCCAAAGAAGATGAGAACATGCACACAGTTTTAAAATAAAAATAAATTGAAGCTGAAATGTTAAAATCATATCGAAAATAATATAATAAAGGTACCAAACTAGACGATATAAAAAATCATATGAGATAGGAATAGCCAATATTAGATAAAAAGTTAAAAACGATTTCGTGGTCAAAAGTGTCATATAAAATGTCACGAAGAGTAAAATTATTTTGATTAAAATCTTATGACCGTTCCTGGTTAAAATTTATACAAGTGGTTAAAATGTGTAAATCATTTAATGGTTCACCACATGTGGCACACATCGGGGCATCTTCTCCCTTTAAAAGATGTTGATGAGAGAAGAGTATATGCCCGATGCGAAGTCTAGCCAGAGTGACCTCTTTGCGACGATCACTCTTACAGCTAGACTGCCACACCCCAATTCTAAGATGAAAGGAAGTAGCAACATCTAATGCTGCATGAGTATGGTATCCGCATTCGTTTTTGCGATTGGCTACTTGAAAATTCCAAATAATCTTTGAAATATATTATCTGAACCGACGAAGCCCTGATTGCCGAAGGCGATATGTTTAACGCGCATGTTATTCAGGGTATACGACTAAATTTTCGGTAAGTTACAACATAGAAACCCACTGGTTATACTATAAACTTTATAGTATTAGCTGAAAATATAAGTAACTGCGCATGCGCGTTGACTTTTGAAGTGAAACTAGAGCATAAATATACGAGATTTTTAAACCATGCTTTTGCAGATAAAAGCTTGTTGTAGTCTGAGTCAGATAATATGATCGCAGTCGCTTTAAAATTCATTTTAAAGCGACTGTGAGAGGCGTTAGAAAATACAAACTTCATGATTTATAAGTACTATTCGTTCACGAAAAGAAGTCCGATGGAACAGTTAGAAATAACGGGAGGTGACGTCACAAACGGCCTAGCCGATTACAGCAGAGGGAGGATCCAATTTAACGTGTTTTTAGCGATGTTTGTCTACGCCAAAAACAAATTCTGAAATAAAGTCTCCCCTTCTGCTGTCTAGGCCATTTGTGACGTCACTTCCCGTTATTTCTAGCTATTCTATCGGACTACTTTTCGTAAACGGACAGTAGAAAGTGTTATAAATGCTTATAACGCTGACTTCTATTTAAACATCTAATCTGCGCAGTGATACGTCAAATTATCTTACAAACTATATGGTGATTGATTAGATTTGAATCACAATTGAAACCAAGGGTACTGATTTCCCTCAAATTTTCTTATCACATTGTTATACCTAGATTCTTTACAGAATATGTGATTTACTTCAGCCCGTTATGAGACACCCTGTATAAGTCGAAAAGGGGATACTTGTATGGAACAAACAAGGTTTGGGAACATCCACTGCCGTACTCAGAAGTGGGGGAGGTTTGATGGGGAGTCGTAACCCAACATTGCGATGCAATTTTGTATATATACATATGACCACGTGTCGACGTTTATCCCTTCACAGGAAAACATAATCATGAACAACAACGTACAAAGATTGAAGTGTAGGTGTTCGGTATTTATACCCCAACTTTGGTTTTCCCCCAAAGCTATTATATATACCAAAGCTATTATATACCCAAAGCTTTATATATACCCAAAGCAAGATGTTGAGGTATGGAAGGTAAGGAGAGCGCTTGTAGATAATGGCTACCCGAGCAAGTTTATCGCTCGAAGATCTAATAATGGACATAGAGAACCTGTTGAGGAGAGACAGACTAGAGGGATGGTTGTTTTGCCCCAAACTATGGCTACCCGAGCAAGTTTATCGCTCGAAGAACTAATACTGGACATAGAGAAGATATTTATGAGAGACAGACTAGAGGGACTGTTGTTTTGCCATATGTGGAGAGGACTTCTGAGGAGATTGCGCGTATTCTTAGGAAATCTGACATCAGGACTTACTATAAACCTGCATCGACTTTACGTGACCTGTTGGTGAGAGTGAAAGATCGAGTTCCAATGGATGAATTGACTGGAACAATTTACCAGATACCCTGCAAAGACTGCGAAAAAGTATACACTGGCGAGACGGGAAGAACTGTTTGTACTCGTAAAAAAGAACATCATCGTGCTGTGGAGAAAGGTGAGATGACTAATCTTCTGGCAGAACATGCCTGGGAGAAAGGTCATGTTCCTGATTGGAAAAGTACAAAAGTTCTTCATAAAAATGTAACTTCTCGCTATTGTAGACTTTTTCTGGAGTCTTGGGAGACTTTTCGAATGCGAAGTAAGGCGATGAACATCGCAAAATCGATGCCTGAACCTTACCGCATTTTTGCTAGGAGATGGGGGAAAACCAGTTTCAGACAGGGGGAATTACCGAGTGCGGGACAGTTCTTAGAAAATCCAGATTCAGACAGGGGGGAAAACCCGAGTGCGGGATAGCTTTGGGGAAAACCAAAGTTGGGGTATAAATACCGAACACCTACACTTCCTTGACACTTTCGCTTGATGAAGGGAACAGTAGTTCTCGAAACGTTGCGAATATTTTTGCAGACGGTAAATATCTTTTACCTTCTTCATTTGTATTTCGTATATTCCGACCAGTGTCAAATTTTACTAGTTATATTAACAAAATCATGAATGTAAAAAAGTTGAAATAACCATGGGTTGATCATGTCACAAGAAGAACTAACTAACAACGAACTTCCAGAATTGTCAACTGAATTCCAAAAGACCACCAAAGATCTAGAAAATGTTGTCAAACTAAGTGGGAAAGGGAATAAGAAAATGAGTTGGAATAATACGGAAGTGAATTCCGTGAAACAACCGTATGTGGGGGGGTGACTGCTTGGAAAAACCGTCATCCAGCAGTGGATAGATAGTGTTTGAATACGATGAAGATGTTCATATATTATAAAAGGACGTATTTAATTGTGAATATATCACTTATGAACATGACGTTTTTAACACGAAGAAAAATGTTAAGGAATAAGTTTGATGTGATAATTACTTAATAATGAAAAATAGAAAATTAAATGAGAAAAGTAAATGGAAATGAGAAAATGGAAGTACTGAAAGGGACGTGAAATGCTACAAGAGAATTATATGGCATACAGTAAATCAAAATCGATAAACAAATACAAAACTGGCAATAAGAAATAATTTAAGAATAATAGAAGTAGATAAATATAACAACTATCGCAGAGTCGTGTTAATCCGAACTGAGACCAAAACCTGTTCGGATTAACGAATTTTATACAATAATTTTTGCCACCCACGTATAAGTAGCTCAAATTAGAGCTTTTTTTTTGTTTGCTTTTGGAGAAGAGACGCCGTCGTAATTCCTGGATTCGAACCAGGGTCTCCGCGTTGAGCCCGCGGTGTCTTGACCTACTAGATGAATGAGGACAAGAACAAATGCTTTTTTCTCCGTATATGAGGATGTAAGATATTATTACCCTTCACAGGGATAACACAATTGCCAAATAATGGTCAACACAGAAAAGCCTCCGGGGCGGGTTTTTTCGTGGGGGAATTTATTATACAATAATTTTTGCCACCCACGTTCATATAGCTCAAACTAGAGCTTTTTTTATATTTGGAGAAAAAAAGGCGCCGTCCTCATCCCAGATTCGAACCAGGGTCCCCGCATTGAGCACGCGGTGTCTTGACCTACTAGACGAATGAGAACAAGAACAAACGCATTTTTCTCCGTATGTGAGGATGTAAGATATTATTACCCTTAACCCTAAGGTGTAAGATATTATTAACCCTTTAACAAATTTTCAGATTAACCGATGAAATCTTTACTACAGAATTTATCGTAAGCTGTAATTGTTTGATGTGTGTGTGTGTGTTTGCGTCATGCGTAACAGACAACAAACGACGCGTAACGGACAACAAATAATGGGCACGTGACAGATAATTTCCCCTTCCTTCATGGGAAATTTCATTCAGCTGACAACACACACTGCCTTGTTTACATCTTGTCAGTCGGCTGCAGTCACAGCCGACTGAAAAAAATCAGATTAATTATTTCATATTATCGGATATTCGGATTAGCGTGATTCGGATTAACAAGACTGCTATACTTCGGAAACACGAAAAAGAGCAACATAACATGAATTGTTTATAATTACGAAAAAAAAGTATCATTATTTAACATATAAATTCATGTATTCAAGCAGATGTTCGCTGGGAATTAAGTAATTTATTAAGCATATCTATGCGCTTTAGCTCAGACTAGAGCCCTTTGACCCGTAAGGGTCAGAAAAGAGGAAAAAAACTAAGTTGCAGGCTGGTATTAATTCAGTAACCGTTTTTATCTTGACATTTTGCCCACTAAATCTTAACATTACTTATAACTTTATGTTTTAACAACCTCGCTTCCTTTTGTCATCACCTCTATTTCATAATACAGCATTAATTTAAAGAACACTATTTTCGAACACATAAAATCAGAAATTCAAGAAGTGAATGTTATCTAAATCTTATTTTTTTAATGTTATTTTTTCAATTGAAGTTCCAAGACTTTTAAAATTGAAGTAATGTTATTCTCATGCCTTGAAACTGTCCTCGTTATCTTTCAAAATGGAAACTCATTCTCAATTTTCTTTAGTTCCTTTAACAGCTAAAGGAAATTGTATATTCCAGAAAGTTTTTCTTATTTTTTTCCTTGCACAAAAGTCTTTCAGCTATTTCAAAAACTTTCCCTTTTAAAGGGATCGATGCGAACAGGAACTTCTTCCGAAACCGAAGAACCTCTTTATCTTTAACTGAAACAAAGGAATTTTAAAGATTTAGAGAAGAAACGCCTTCAGCTTTCTTTAGTGTGTACCTATTCTTTCTCTTACCTGAAAAGGTTACTCAATGAGGAGTAACCACTTTCTCGCGACAGAAGATAAATTTATCTTGTGGTCTTGTTGACTAGCAATGCCTGTGTAATCGGAATTTATGTTCTCTTGGGGAGTGACATTGAGAACGCGAAAAGCCTTGTTACTAGAAAAGGTTATTGCTTCCGGCTTGTTGTGCAGAGGAAACATGGTACTGAAACGGGAAATGATTTGTAATTCAAATAAGTGAAGACATAACCCGTGAAATAAATTGCAATAAGATACTACTAATTGTAACAAGACGAGGATGGTTTGTTTTTTCCCTACAGCAAATTCTAGTTTTATTGTACAACAAAACTTCGTAAGGATTTTAGGACCACTTGATTTGAAATCTAACTCTATTTTGTCATGTTTTCAATGGTTTCTTATAATTTCTCACGTGCTAGGCTTGCAGTATGAAACTTGTGCTTGAGGAAACGTATCTTCAATTGGAGACATACATGTCTTTACCTTTCATCAGATTTAAAGGTGTTAAGTATAGGCTTTAGATAAAGTTTCTTATTATTTTCAAATAACTTGTTACACTTTACTGAAATGATGGTCATTCATCTAGCCACTGCGTCCTGTCATTATATTAGTTTTGCGGACACAGTGTCATTAGGAGAAAAATGGTGAGCGTAGATTAAAAACAATGCAAAATAAGTAGTTAAAAGAAAAAATTCTTATTTAAAATTTTTTAAAAATAATAATAATTTTATTTATTCTTTACAAACACATGACATGGTCTGAAGCTATTTACAATATTGAAGCAAGTCCCAGGAAAATACAACTGTATAACAAGCCCAGGACCTAACGTATTAACGCTTAGTGTGATTTAACTAATTATTAATTGTATAATCACACAATGTAATATTAAATTGTGTGGAAAAGTAGATGGCTGTTGACCGAATGTTATTCCGATGTCGCATTCTTCGGTTCAAGCAAGCGTTCACCTCTTACGAAGTAAAACTGAAAATGATGTTGAATTTGATATGTGATGAAACGAAGAAATTTTTCAAGGATTTGAAAATATAATATTTAGCAGCTGTTGTAATTACATTTTGAGTTACAGCTTTTTATGCTTTATTTCCACTCTCAAGCTGTCTTTTTATCAAGAAGCAACCAGTGTTTGAAAAAAACAACTTCTATTTTATCACTCAAAATTTATTAGTCTAAAGAAATGCTCTAGCAAAGGACAAGACTGTCTTTCTTCATATTTTAATCATAAGAACCCATGATGTTTTTATTTATAAAAGAATAGAATGTCTCGACATAAGTTAGAACCTTTTAATGATGGGAGCATGTCAAGAAAAATATTTAGAGTAACGATATCTATCACGCAGGTATTCATAAGAGGTGTTTATAAAAACATAGTTGTATATTCATCTTTAGTTCATACAACTCATTATTAATGAATTATACATACAAAGAAGTCATTTATGCTCTCAAAAGCTTTCTGCAAATCGTACCCGAGAGTCTTCTGTTACATATTTTGCTAGCTATACACTGATCTTAGGAAAAACAGACTTCATTAAGTTTTGAAATGACTTCTTATGAAGAGATGTTTCTTGTTATAAATATTAGACCAGATAAAAAAAACATTCTGGAAATGGTAAAAAAGTAGTATTCTTTTTCCGACTATGTGGTGACGTTAGAGAAATATAAAAATGCAGACCTCATTAAGTTTTAAATGATTTCTTAAGAAGAGATTTTCTCATCAGAAGGGTTGCTGGTATCTAACTGGAAGGAGACCCACACGCTGAACGTATGTGACGATGTGTGGAACCGGCCAGGCCAGTAACCTAGTGTCCTACCCCGCCTTCAAGTGGTGCAGGCTGGGCTTTCTATTTATGAGGCAAATTAATATTTGCTGCACGGATAGAAAGGCGGAAGGGGAGGGCTAATTCACCAACCCGTCTAGCCAGCGTGGTGAAATTATGGCTAATTCCTCCATTATGTTGACACACCAGAAACCATGGCCCCTAGTCTCCAGGTGCTGGAGTGCTCCTGATCAAGGCAGCGGTCAGTGTGGCATGAAAGCAGGGGGTGCTAAGAATCACTGGAATGGCCCAGGCTGCCGTTTGTTATTGACCTTGGCTACGTATAATGGACGATCCCTTGCTTCTGAAGCAAAACTTCAGGAATTGGAAGAGGAACTTGAAAAGATCAATTGGGACATTATAGGACTCAGTGAAGTCAGAAGAAAAGGTGAAGAATTGGTGGAACTTAAAAGCGGACATTTGTTTTATTATAGAGGAACGGAAACTGGAAGAACAAGTGGTGTTGGCTTCTTAATCAACAAAAGAATTAAAGTCTACCTTCTTGAAGTCCAAAGCACGTCAGATCGAGCAGCGAGGCTCGTTGTTCAACTAACACAGCGATACCAACTTCAGATAGTACAAGCATATGCACCAACGTCAAGCCATACAGACGAGGAGGTTGAAGAATTCTATTAAGAAATCAAACAGTTACAAACCAAGGGGAAACAACATATCAAGCTCATCACGGGAGATTTCAATGCAAGAATT
>QLNU02003225.1:78991626-79021127 GCA_006491805.2 Dysdera silvatica
TAAGCAAGAAAAAGGCAAAGAAGCATGCCAATTCCAGTCGCACAAAAAGAAGCTCACAGATCATCATGGGAACAAAAGAAAAAGAATGTCAGATGCCAACATGGCTTTATCTTCTACTGATGCTGCTGCTGGTACTTCATCTGGCAATTGCAATCTTATATTAAATGATAATTTCATAACGGCTAAGTCCATCATCCCTTATTATTCGGTGTGTATCGGTGGAGGGATAGGATTGGAACTCAAAGAGTTCCGGAAAAATTATTATGTTTGCTTCTTTAAAGAGGCGGAAAACAGCGCGACTAAGCGCTTCAATTTTCCATTAAACCAGCTCCCATTTCTGAAGAAAGCTGTAGACAGTTTAATAGATTTCGTAATAAAAGACTTGAATTAATTAGCCTTTTTTGCTATTAGTTTTGCTTTTTTCTTACTATATATTATGTTTTATGAACGCTCCTCTTCCTTCCAAGATTATGTACGCTCTTTAAGAGCAGATCTACAAAATTTTGCAGATCTTATATTATTGTTCAACAGTTATAAAACCAAAATCGAGGAAGCGTTAAAAAAAATTCTACGCAAATTTCTATGCGATTGAGATTCATTATTTGTTTATGTATAATATTTACTAAAACTACAAATAATATCTCTCAGCTGCAAGATTTTTATTTTTGTAGTTCTGCACAGCTTTTACTCTCTAAAAATGGTATTTCCGAAATAGTGAAATAAACTTTTCAGAAAATTTTAAGTGGTATCGAGCAGTTTATTAAATTAGGTAGCGGATGGAAAATTCATAACATAAAATTTCTAGACTTTAATATCGGAGAATATAAATTATTGGAAGGTGGTTGTGAACATATATCTTTACCATTCGAATTAAAAGGGAAAAAAGCCATATTGCATGTCAACAAACAACAATTTTTGTTTTCAGTATGCCATTCTTGTGCGCTTTTTCCAATTTTTAACAATAAAAATGCAGAACCTTCATGTAAAAAGTATGTAAAATGATTGAATATCAGAAGTTTGGAATTTTCTATGAAATTGGATAAGATCTCCATCTTTGAAAACTTAAATCAACATACAATAAACGTCTTTAGATATGAATCGAAAAATGTTTTTTTTCCTATTTATATAAGTAAACGAAAATTTAGCAAAAAGACAATTAATTTATTATTCTATAAGAAACATTACTTTCTGATAAAAAATTTTAAGCGGTTACTGAATAATAAAAATGGAATATATAAATATTGCATGCACTGCTTGTGTGGTTTTTAGAGGCAATCAACGCTAAGAGCACATAAACAATTATGTTTAAACAACAAACCTCAAAAACTTCTGATGCCAACGAAGAATAATAAGATGTTGTGTTTTAAGTCATATTATAAAATGCATAAGCATACTTTTTGCGTATATGCCGACTTTGAATATCTCACTAAAAAGATACATACAGCATACCCCTCTAAATCTAAATCTTATGTAATCCCTGTAGAAAAGGATGATCCAATAGCTTATGGATTAGTTGTTGTAGATAAGATAAACCATATTCTTTATAAACATTACTTTTGTCAGAAAGATCCAGTATCAGATTTTTTTCAAACCCTTGAAAAAGTTTATTCATGTGCTATGATAGAAATGAAAAAAAAACCCTTCCTTTTAAAAATATTCAAAATTCAAATTATTGACATATTTGGAATAAGCCATTTACTGACAAAGTATTCCAGGTAAGAGATCATTGTCGCTATACAGAAAGATTCAAAGGTTATACTCATCAAGCATGCAATTTAAATTATAAAAATTCTTATTTCTTGCCAGTGGTATTACATAACTCATCGAGTTATAATCGCCATATTATCATTAAAAATATTTCTCCGAAGTTTATTAAACGTATGCATATAATCCCAATGAATTCTGAACGATATATTAGTTTTCAAATTGATAATTTGAAATTTATTGATAGTTTTAAATTTTTAAGTACATCTTTAGAAAGGTTAGTTGACAATTTGAATAAATCATCGAACAATTTTCCAATATTTCGGTTCTTTAAAGATAATAAATATTCCTCTCTACTAAGACAAAAATGTAATTTTCCATATTCTTATTTTAGCAATAAATCCGTTCTAGACGTATCATGGTTACCAGACAAATATCATTTTTATAATTTAACTTACGAAGAAGCACGTAACTAACGAAGAGTATGAGCATTCACGAAAAGTGTGGAAAGTTTTTAAATGTCAAACATTTGTTGACTACCTAGAACTATATACAATGACCGATGTTGTCTTGTTAGCTGATGTATTCACGAATTTTAGAAAATTGTCTTTAAATTATTATAATTTATACTCTGTGTTTTTTGTAAGTATTGCGGATTTAACAGGGTCTGCTGGTCTTAAATTTACTGGTGTTCATCTTGAATTATTAGCACAAATAAATATGTATTTATTTATTGAATTCTTTCTAAGATGAGGAATTTGTTTTTTAAGCAAATAATATTGCAAAGCAAACAACACATATTTGAAAGATACCTATGATCCTTCAAAACCCATGAAATATTTATTAGCCATCGATGCTAATAATCTGTATGGACACGTCATGAAAGATTATTTACCTGTTGGAGGTTTTGAATGGTTAAGTAAAACAGAAATAGATAAATTAAACACTCACTATTTCAGATGAGTCATATCGGCTATATTCTTGAAGTGGATTTGTGTTATCTATCGTCTTTACATGATGCATACTATAGTTTTCCATTAGCTGCAGAACACATGTACATAAATAACGATATTTTGTCCGATTATCAAAAGATGTTAATGTCGAAATTTAGTTTAAAAATCCAGAATGTTAAGAAACTTACACCAAATCTGTTTGATAAAAAAAACTACGTTTTGCATTATAGAAATCTAAATTTTTATTTAAAACGAGGTATGATTCTTAAAAAAGTTCATGGAGTACTTGTTTCAAGCAACGACCTTGGTTGACTAACTACATAGCGTTTAATAATGATAAACGAATGGAATCTCAAAACAACTTCGATAAGAAGTTTTTAAATTGCTTAATAATGCGTTCTTTGGTAAAATTTGGCAGAATGTAAAAAATAGAGTAAATATTAAAGCAGCATTGAAACAGTCGCAGTGTAAAAAGCATTTATCGAGTCCACCTGTAGAGCTTTTTAAAAGCATAAATGAATCGTTGACTTCATTCAAACTGAAGAAATCAAACCTTCTGTTGGATAAAGCTATTTATACTTTTCTTTTGTGTTAGAACTTTCAAAATTGTTCATGTACAAGACATATTACAATTGTTTTAAAAAAGCATGTGATTCAAATGTTAGCTTGCTTTATACCGATACTGATTCTCCGTACCTAGAAATTTTCACGAAAGATGTTTACGAAGATATGAAAACTAAATTCACGTGCTTTGATTTTAGTAATTATCCACTAGATCAAAAATTTTATAGTAATCAATTCAAGGGGAAATTAGGATTTTTTAAAGAAGTGTGTCAAGGAAAAGTAATTCAAGAAGCAATTTTTCTAAAACCGAAAGTATATAGTATTAGATATGCTGATTGTAACAAAAAGACAGCAAAACGTGTAAAAATGACTGTAATACAAAGTTTAACTCATTATGATTACAGAAAAGTATTACTCGATGAACAATATTTGAAACATGAGCAGTATTATATTCGAAGCAGAAAACATAATATTGAAACTATATGTCAAAATAAAATTCTCTTTCCAGTTTTTACGATAAAAAATATGACAATGGGATTTCACTAAAATCGTTTGGACATTACACATTAGAAAAAATTCATTCAGAATAAAATCTTTTTAAAATGTTAATGTTTTTGTGATGTATCTATGTAAATATCTACGATGTGATGCTTTGAAAGCTTTTTTGTAAAAAAAACGTATTGCTGTATTAGATAGAATTTTTATGCTTCTTTTTATTGTTTTATAGATCTCTGTTTGCAATTTAGTGATTTTATATTGCTTTTGAAACTGTTAAATGAGTGTGTGTTTTTAGAATAACAATAAAAGTAGAATGTATTTTCGATGTTATTATAATCTCGCTTATGTATACTTATAATGTATTTCTAGATATGTGTGTTTTTAGCATTAACAGAAAATGGTTAGAATATATTTTTGATGTTACTGCAATCTTGTTTATGCATGATTATGATGTTTTTCTATGAAAAAGGAAAGAAAAAAAACAACTATCAGTTGAAGAATAGTGCATCTCATAGTAATTTAAAACATGAGTTCACTATTTCTTTTTCTGATGGTACATTTATCGACAGAGAAGAAAAATTGTGAAAGGAAAGATCCATAGGAAGCAGATAGCTGTCAACCGAATGCGATTCAAAACATTATATTCCTTAGCTCAAGCAAACATTCAATCGTATTATAAATGTGAGAAGTCAGGGTAAATTATGTATTTTAGAGCCTTGGAGAAATGTGAGAAAAATGATATTTTACTAATATACACATAAGGTTTCGTTAATATTGTTTTATGAATTTGTGTGCATATTGACAGAAGTGTTTTTAAAAAGTAGCAACTAATCTTATCTTCGAGAAACATGTGGATCTTGCTTCTTGTTTGATAAGTCGTATGATCTTAAAAGTGATAAGAACAGATGCTACCTCGATTCATATGTCGGATGAAGTGTTGAAGTGATGGACGGGAAGCAAGTTCGCTTCAATATGTTTGAGATATGTTTAGATGATAAAATTTGTTTTATATATTTTTTCTCGTTATAGATTTCTTACTTACAAAGTATATACATTTTCATTAGGAAAAGTATTTTTATTTTTTTTTAAATTGCTGGCTCCACCATCCCCTACACCAGCACCTTTCGCCACCATTTTGTTTAAAAACATGCATTTATTTTTACAATTTTCAAAAACTAAACCTCCTCATGCTTTACAGATAGCGGAGGAGTTAACATGTAATTCTTTGACTAATACATTGTTAGCCAACACTTTAAAATAAGCAATTTTATAGATTACGTTCTGATAATTTAGTTGATCTACTTTAAAGTCAAGTGCTGCTTGAACACACGACGACATTTTATCGTACAATGATGCGCAATATGAATATGGTTGGAATAGTTTGCACTGTTTTGTACGATACAAATACAAAAAACCGTATTTCTCTGCCATCGTTGAAATCATACAATCAACTGATTTTCTAATGATTGTAATCGTCTTTTATATATAGCAGAATGCTCTATTTTAATTGGATCATTATTTCAAAACCTGTTTCGACTTGTTTTAACTTGTTTCTACCTGTTCACATAACGCACGGAAATACATAGATTATTTTTTAAAAATATCGTATACAATTTACTGTTAATGTTTAAGAATTGAAACTTTTACATTTTGGTAATGTTTCTCCACAAAAATGAAATATCGGTAAACGCATGTGTTGCGATACAAATGCTTTAACGAGTTTTTCGTTTTTGTACTTGTTGTTCATTAGCTTCAAAAGTTTACGTTCTCGACAAATATGATATAAGAAGTATAAACAAAACAGTCCGCATGACTTAGCGAATGCACCTTGATAAGCCGTTTCATTCCATTCTAAGAAACAAGAGTTTCTTCTTATGAATTTTAAAATATTTTCATTTTCCGGTAGATTACCATAGCTACAGAAGAAGTAACAATAATCGTTTCGAAAATATATAGCTACCCAATGATTTCCAGGCAATGAGCTATCATCCAAGTTCACGATGAATGCTGAGAAACAGTTTCTTCGTGTGGGTAATTCATCACTAACAAAAGTTCCACCATATTGTTGTTTCAATATCGGATCTGCTAAAACTAAAGCTGATATTGTAATGGTATCCATTAGTAATCTGTGTAGATACTTCTAGATTTATCGATTTCAATAGTATTTCTGAATTCCGCATAAATTAAAATGGTTATAGATTCTGGTAATGGTTCTTTAAATTTTAAATCAAACGATAGATTTGAATTCTAGTTCACAGAAACATAATTTGCAAAGTTTGATAAATCAGGGCTTAAATCGAATGTATAGAAGATTAGACCATCTTTCTATTCATCGTATGAAATATTAATATTTCGATCTTGATGGAATCGGCCTAGATGAATAAACAAATCTAAAAAATTCCTAGCATGGCTGTTATCTGAAAAATTTGGTGTATATGGTATTGCTGGAATCATTTGATTTTCCTTAATGACGCAAATATAAGATGTATTATAATGCTTAAAGTGGAATGGGTTTTTTCTTATAACACCGTTAAAAGACTGATTGGAAACTATGCTCAAAATGATTAAACTAGAGATTTATCCGATAAACGCATTTAAAATTATAGAAGATTGTAAGCCGGAAGGCAGAGTGAAAGTTTTAACATTTACGCGTCGTATCGGCATTTTGGTGACACTTTTTTCCAATGCTCTCTCATGTGCTAAAATAATAGACGGAGCGATATCTATTTTAATAAATATTTATATAAAAAGTGAAGCATTGAGAATCTTGATTTTGTAATTGTTATCATTCGACATTAGAACAAATTCATTTTTTGCCCATTCTAATGTTATTCTCAAGTCAACTCCGTTGATTAACAATTTTGGTTATATACTGAGATCAAAATGTAAATTTCCTATTAAACCAATAGGTTTGCTCAAGGTGTTTCTCCCATATCTCTTTATAAAACCAGTGTTATTTTCAGCTGTGACTTCATTATAATAATTTATAGTGTTCTTATGAAAAAGACTACAAGTTAATGGAGTTTCCTGGGCATCACGAGGGTAGAACAACAAGCTCTCTAAAATACTTCTATATGCATAATTTACTTGTGAAGAAACTTGCTTATCATTTAAATATATACTACATAGCGAAAAACAAGTATTTAAAGCATAATTTACGAGAACTACTTTAACCGCCTCCACGGGGTTGGAATCTTTTTTTTTTTTTAACGATTTTCACTTTCAAATGAAGCAGAGCATGTGCTAAGTCTAAATATTAATTAGACGATCCACTTACATAGAACTCAATTGGATTTTTTCCGAAACGGTTGCTAAAGGATGGATTTGAACGAAAGAAGAATTATCGATTGCCACTTGTGTAGGCAATACTGTCCATAGATCGAGTTCATTTTTTACACACTGGCACGAATGGTTATCCATAGTTTTAAGTGAATATATCTTGAGGCTTATGCATTTGCTTTCTCATTACCCTCGGCTTCTTACACTTTGAAATCTTTTTACACTTTTTCTTTCTTTTATACCCTCTTCCAGTTTGCATTCCTCGAAGAGCATCATCGATAATTTTTTTTTCCTGTCTCCCTAAGTTGATTCTTTACCGAATGTTTAAACGATTTACCGGCTGTAACATCAGACGTTACTTTAGATCCTGTTGTCAAAATTTGTTTTCCTCGATATTTTCCGACACGTGAGAAAATAGGAGAGACATATCTGAAAATAGTGAAGAAACCATATCCTCTTTGATAAGCCTGCCCCTGAAAATAAGGTAAATTACCCCCAGCTTGTGAGCTATAATAATGAGTACAATCTTCGGAATGTAACGTACTGAAATAGATTTCAGTCGATTAATGAAAATTTTTTGCACGCGTTGATTTTTTTATAGGACTCTCTTTTTGAACGATAACACTAAGATTGTTTTTCCACTCTTAAATATAACCAGGTCGCTTCCACTAGTTCTTAATTCTACTTCAATGGTGTCAATATAGTTTTTCCAAATAGGAAAATAAAGAAGAGTTGGATATGTTTGCACAATTTGTTCATGCAACTCATTCAGTATAGACAATATTCTGAGAATGGGAGTAGACACATCACCAACATGTGTTGAATCAATTATATCCGACTAAATTAAAATTTCAGTAATCCCTGCATCTAGCTGAAGCAAATATTCGCTTCCATGAGTTCCATTCAGCGTTTTTGAATCCAAGCAAATTCTTGAGTCCATCCGAAAGAATTATTTTAGTTTAATAATGGACATTGATAAGAGTTCTTTTGTTTACTAAAAGTTGAATATGAAAATGCTTTATAGCATTAAACAACTCTATCGATGAAATATATAGACCTACAGGTATTTTTATCTCTTTTTTTCTTCTCGACACTTGCAAAGTTGTCTGTGTTTAAATTTTTAGAAACATATAAACTTTTACAACGGAAATCTCCATCAACTTTTGAATACTCAAATTCTTTTGTGCCTACTATATATATATCTCATCTTCTGCTAAATTTAATACTTAAAACAGCAGTGTTGCGTGGTCTTTCATCATTCGAATCATATAATTATCAATAATGGATGAAATTACGACATAAAACAACGAATGAGGACAGGAAACAACGCTCTCTTTCTCCGTATGTAAAGATGTTAAGGTATTATTACCCTCCGCAGGGACCCACGTATTAATTATAGCTCAAACTAGAGCTTTATTCGTTTTGGAGAAAAAGAGACGCTTTCCCCATCCTGGATTCGAACCAGGGTCCCTCCGTTTAGCCCGGAGTGTCTTGGAGGGTGACCCCTGCGGAGGGTAATAATACCTTAACAAATATAAGTATCCTGTTCCTTCAAAAATTCTTTAGTTTTGACATACAATACATTTGCGGCTTTCGCTAATTTTTTCACTCCTCCGAACGACTCTGGGTATCTATAATTATAATACGTAGACTTGAATATGTCAACCATTTCTGTGAAGGTGAATAACTTCGTGATTTTCTATCGCTTCGAACGAAATATCTCTCTCGTATTGGAGTAGATGAAATTGACGAATTTTCGCGAGCATAACATCGAGATATTCTGTCTTCCCCTTCTCGTAGAGGAATAGATTGAATTGGAGTTGTTTTTCGGTTTTGTAAGGTACGCACGCGAAGATTAAGATACTAATTGCCTATCCACTCGATTGGTAAATTTTTTTCTATTAGTTTATTAAAAAATTCTTGAAATCCAATTGGTTCAACACTAGTTTTTCGACTTCGGATCAGATGAGAGATCAAATCGATAATGTGACTACCTCGAATAGGAAAATCATTTTCCATTGTTAATTCTCCATTCGAATTCCACGACATTTTACTTTTTTGAATTTTATATATTAACGATGGAATAAATTTCTTGTAGTTCGTTGGAACTGATTCAGAAATCTGTTTAAAAATCGGCTCATCAAAATTATATGATATCGATTGTCCTGATTCTAATCCAGTTGCTTCCACGCTTTGGTCAGGATCTTGTTTCTGTATTAAATCAATGTGTTTTTCCGAGTCGACTATTGATACTTTTATTGGATCTACTGGTCTATGTATTGTTTTTCTATATCTTGTTAATAATTGACTTAAGAGTTTCATTTTGATATCATCAGATAACTTTTCCTTTTCTAACAAAGAATGTATATCCTCTTCAATTCTAGATTCTAAATATTGATGATAGCGAAAAAGAAGAGTAATAAATTCTTCAGGAACTATGGCCATTTTTTTCTCCATGGTATTTTTCTATATCCGATTACGAATGGCTTTTCCGATAATCCTACCAATAGCTAATATAATTTCTGGTAGTATTAATGGTAGAAAAACTCCTGTTCGATTAATTAATATCTTTTGCTTCTGAGGTAAAGATACTTTTTTATTCGCAACCTTTCTGATGGATGTTTTATATTTTCTCAATTTTTCAACTTTCAATGGTAAATTGCCAGCTAGAACGTTAGGACATATTTCACAAACACATTGAATTTGATTTGGAGAAGCAATTTTTAACAATACTTTTCTTTGTATCGAATTAGCATGATTTAAAAACGGAAGGAAATGAATATTTTGTCAATATTTTTCATCATTTAGGCAGACATATCCAGTAAAGACCGTTTCCATCGGCGAAACAGGAATCTCGAAGACGAAAAGATTCAGCCGTCAGTGGATGAAAATCCATTAACAAATAACCATAAGGTTTAGAGACAGACACTTTATAGGCTTGCTTAAAATATTGTGACTTTCCGGGAAAAGTCTGTCGCTCCAAGCAATCTATCTGACTGGCATCTCTATTATTTTTAAATGCTATAATATAATGCGTATTCAAACTTATGGCCCTCATTACCTTGTTTTTCGGAATAAATTTCGCAAATCAAAATCACACCGATCTTGATGTGATGCGAGAGAATTGTAAACAAATGAGCAACTTGCTTGGTTAATGCATGCATTAAATCATCAATTACCAACAAACTACATTCGTTGAAATTATCTGGTTTTGCTTGATGAAAATCAAATGAAGGTTCTTCTAAAACCCATGGTTGAAAAAGGGAGTCACACCAGCATACTTTTAAATCCTTGATATCGTAAACGTTTTCTTTTATCATTTTTCTCACGAGAGAAATTTTACCACATGATGATGGTCCACTAACAATCAACGTTGACGGATATTGCAAAAGTATAATTTTAGAGATCATAGGTCCAATTGCATAATTTATTATATTCATTTGCATTTATCTGAACTCCTACAAAATATGCTTTCAATTCTTTATTCTCGTTTCTGAAGAAATGTCATATATCGTATACTGTATAATTTTCCTTAATACATATATGTAAAAAATAACTTCGCCCTAAATATTGTGATTTAAAACAACTTGTACCATTCGAACCAAATATTGCGTTGTTAGAACATCCATCCCTTGAAAATTCGGAAAATATAACAATCAAGCAGATGGCTAGAAATAAAATAAAACTCAGGCAAAGTCCATTGACTAGGTTTCTTCTATGCCTTATGTTAATAGGAATCATTGATATATTCTTTTAAAGTTTCATCCAAAGACTGAAATTTCAATGGCACGTCATCAGTATTTTATAGTAACAGAAAAAATGGCTGATGTTTATTTTACAAATCCAAAACTGTAGAATATTTATTGATTAATTTTTCAATATTATGATAAGCGGATTTGGCATAAACACATTCACATCTATCATGACCATCTGTTACGCTTAGATCTGACCATGGACAATTGATAGAGTGACCATCCTCTTGATCTTCCATATCTCCGTAATACTTTTTACATTTTTTGATATGTAAACTTGAACGATAAGATTCTAAATCGTATTTTGTTATCTGTTGTAATTTTACAAGAACGGAATCCAAATTACTCTTTTTATATAGATCCATAATCTATCAAAAGGAATCGCTCGGATATTTCAAGTGTTTGATGAAACTAAAAACAAATGTTTATCATAAAAAGGATATGTATAAGACAGCAAATTTCATAGATTTTACCAAACTGAAATCTTGTTTGAGTAAGATCAAGCTTAATCGTGTGTTCTCGGTTTTGTAACACGGTTGAACGTTTTCCCGAACTGGCGATGTCTGAATCGCACTCAGTCCACAGCCATCTGCTCCCACAGACCTTTCCTTTCATATTCTTCAGTGCTTCTAGTTACCACTTTATCGTTAAACCGAACATGCTTCCCATCCATCGTGTTCATCTAACATGAGTCGATACAGCTTATAAGATCATATGACTTCTAAATCATAGGCTGTCTCTGATCATAACTGGAGTAATTTCGTGTCGACCGGTCTTATAAGCTCATATGACTTACAAGATCTTATGACTTATAAGACATTAGACATCAGATCATATGACTTATAAGACCATTCGGCACGAAATTACTCCAGTTATGATCAACCCTACACTACTTATATATATATATATATCCCCTGCTGAAAAAATCCCCAACATAATATCTTTTCTAATTTCCTTGGAATTCTTGTTCGAAAATTTTGATGGACTTTTATGATTAGCTTTTCATTTTATAACGTAATATTGTTAATGAAAATCTACAATATCTAATATTAGTGATAAATATTTAATAAAATTTAAAAAATTTCCTTTCAATTAAATTATTTTAAATTATTTTATAACTTATTATTATAGTGATGCTATGCTTTTATTCTATTTGTTATTTTTTAATTAAAACCTACAAAATATATAATATTTAAAATAAAAATTAAAAATATTTTTAAAAAATTTCATTTTAAATAAATCATTTTAAATTATATATTTATAGATATATATATCATCATCATATTCAACTATTATCTATCCACTGCTGGATGAAGGTCTTTCCAAATGCTTTCCACACGTCTATCCTGAGAAATTCGCTTCCACGTCACCCCAACCTGTTTTCTTATTTCATCCACCCATCTAGTTTGAGGACGTTTTCTAGATCTTCAGTGGTCTCTTGGAATGCAGTTCAAAAGTTCACTTGTCCATCATTGATCAGTTCTTCTTGCAATATGCCCAGTCCTACTTTAACAATGATGTCCTCTACTCTAGTTTGCTCTCTCACCCAAGTGTTTCTTTTTCGATCTCTCCTAGTTATTCCAAGCATGCACCTCTCCATGCTCCTTTGCGTTGTCTGTAACTTTCGTATTGCTCCAACTGTTAGACTCCATGTCTCTGATCCATAAGAGAGGACTGGCAATACACACTGGTTGAAGACCTTTCTTTTTAGACACAAAGGCAATTTCCCCTTCAGGATAAAACTGTTTCTTCCAAATGCACTCCAGCCAAGTTTAATACGTCTGTTGAGTTCTTTCATAATGTTGCCATCCATTGAAATCAGCTGGCCAAGGTAAATATATGAATCAGCAATTTCTAGCTCAATGTTGTCAACTTGTATTTTTGTTTCCTCTACGAAATTATTGAACATGATCTTAGTTTTTTGTAGGTTCATCTTGAGTCCAACTTCTTTACTTCTAGTTGAGAGCTCCTGTACCATGTCTTGGAGTTCTGATGGGTTCGTTGAAAAAATAACAATGTCATCAGCAAACCGCAAATGATTTAAATATTCACCATTTATTTTTATTCCCTTGTTATTCCAATTTATCTGCTGAAAAATCATCTGTAAAGCTGAAGTAAAAAGTTTTGGAGAAATGGTATCTCCCTGCCTCACACCTTTACCAATTTTGTAGTGGATTTTCGTCAGCCATATTGAATTACGTTGTTCTTTAAATCATTTTGTGTGGATATTAACGTATTATTACAGGAGAATATTAGTTTGCCAAATATATTCTGTGTATTTGTACAAAGTAAGCATGGGTAGAGAAAAAAAAAGCCAGACGACGTTTTATGGGTTTAGGCGCCATAGCCAGGCTAAAATAAACCATGAAAATCCCATAAAATGTCAACTTTGATTAGGGGCTTGTTTGTCAATTCTACTATCGTAAACTCAGGGCGTAGTTAAACTCAAAAACAGTAGACCGCCCCGCGAAAGGAAACCTATCAGAGATCAGCAGTATGGTTTGTATATATAGCAACAGCTAATGTACTGGCAAAACGAATAATCCTGTGAGTTGATTGGGTAATTTAATTTGATTGACGTGCGGGCAGTGCTTGGGATGGAGAGAGAGAAGAAAATAAAAAAAAAGCGGGAGCAGCGTACGGAAAAGGACGTCTCAATTTGACGTGAACTTGGAGTTCGGTCGGAGACTTCAAGGCAAGCAAAGTCGCAGGTGGGAAGACTCACAACCTTCCTACTTGAAAGTATCGCACGGGCTCCACTTGGAAAGTTTTTATTAAAGCTCCAAAAATTCTCGATTCGCTCACGAGCTACAAAATCATACGCATCAGCTGCGTAGAGTTATATTCATTGCCACTGCAGAGTGAAGAATTCCGGCTGACTATAATTATTCATCGTTGATTTTCGCATCAGCAAATCCTGACGTTTGTCCAAAAAATACGTAGAGTCCCACTGAACTGATGCAGCAGCATCCTGTCTGTTCATCGTTGTTTTCCCGCACCTGCAGAGCTTGACGTTTGTCCGTAAAATACGCCGAGTCCTACTGAACCGACGCAGCAGCATCTAGGCTGTTCGCCGTTGTTATTCGCACTAGCAGAGTCTGACGTTTTCCGCAAAACACTCCGTCCGACAGGAGTGGAGCAGTAGCATCCTGGCAGCCTCGTAAGCGTTTTTTTTTATCGAAAAGTAGACTTTGAAGTGACAGCGTAGTACGCTGGCAACAGAGCTACGGTCAAGTGACTGCAGCACCCCAGCATAACATCAGCACGTTTGTCATCAATATCCATTTATTCTAATTTGTACGAGGTGTACCATTATTTAGGTTTAATTTGAAAATTAGGTTATGAAACATTCTATTTTTCCCATTTGCCCTTGCTTACTCAGGCAGTATTTCTTGCATTGTTTTAATTTAATATCTGGCATACGTTCTCAGTATTGGTGTAATTTATTGTATTGTCATATTGCAATTTAGACAGATATTGTTGCTGAGCCGTTGATTTGATAACAACCTGTATTGATAAATCACAGCACCATAGCAAGAATATCAGCTAGACATTTATGTTTCTGTCCATGTGGAAACTTTCGCCATTTATATAACTGCATAGAATTTGTAGAGTAGTAGTTAGTCCTAATTAAATTTGTTACGTTTGTTTGAATTAGTTCTCTCTTTTTTGTGTTTTGCATCCCTATACTGATTTCACAGCCATTGGACAATCATATGTTTCGCAAAGAAACTGACGGGTTATTAAGCAATGATAAGCGTAATGATAGGTGCATTTATCCAAGTTAAGCAATTTGGCACATTATTATTAACTTAATAATAATAATAATAATTTATCGTCTCCTTTTGTCACAAAGGAAAAATTTATTTGATAGTTTTGGTATCTTTATGTAACCGAAATTTTGCACTTGCATTTTTATACACACGTTTCACCATGTCAATGTACACATCCTCAATGTCTGTTGATCTTAAAGAGTTGATGACTGCTGATGTTTTAATAGAGTCAAAGGCCTTCTCATAGTCAATAAATGCAACACACAATGGAAGTTCATATTCATGTGTTCTTTCAATTAATTCTCTTAATACTTGAATATGGTCCACTGTACTGAATCCACTTCGAAATCCAGCTTGTTCTCTTGGTTGAGCTGCATCTAATTTTTTCTGTAGGCGATGTGTTATCACTTTTGTGAACATTTTATAAATAGTAGGTAATAAGCTAATTGGTCGGTAATTTTTCAAATCCTCTTTATCACCTTTTTTATGCAAAAGAATTACTGTTGCAAAATCCCATTGGTTATATATATATAAAATTGAAAGAACACAGGAATATGAACTTCCACTATGTATGACATTTATTGATTATGAGAAGGCCTTTGACTCTATTAAAACGTCAGGGTCATCAACTCTTTAAGATCAACAGATGTCGAGGATGTGTACATTGACATAGTGAAACGTGTGTATAAAAATGCAAGTGCAAAATTTCGGTTACATAAAGATACCAAAACTATCAAACTTGGCAAAGGGGTGAGGCAGGGAGATACCATTTCTCCAAAACTTTTTACTTCTGCTTTACAGATGATTTTTCAGCTGATAAATTGGAATAACAAGGGAATAAAAATAAATGGTGAATATTTAAATCATCTGCGGTTTGCTGATGACATTGTTATTTTTTCAACGGACCCATTAGAACTCCAAGACATGGTACAAGAGCTCTCAACTAGAAGTGAAGAAGTTGGACTCAAGATGAACCTACAAAAAACTAAGATCATGTTTCATAATTTCGTAGAAAAAATAAAAATACAGGTTAACAACATTGAGCTAGAAATAGCTAGAAAAAAAACAAGAGCATGGAGAGGTGCATGCTTTGAATAACTAGGATAGATCGAAAAAGAAACGCTTGAATGAGAAACCAAACTGGAGTAGAGGACATCATTTTTAATGTAAAAAAGCTGAAATGACGATGGCCTGAGCATATTGCAAGAAGAACTGATGAAGAAAAAGATGGACAACCGAAATTCTCAACTGGATTCCAAGGGACCATCGAAGACCTAGAAACCGTCAAACTGGATGGGTGGATGAAATAAGAAAACAAATTGGGGAATGGAAGCGACTTGCTTAGGATAGACGTGTGGAAAGCACTTGTAGAGACCTCATCCAGTAATGGATGGATAATGGTTAAATATGACGATGGTGATGATGATATATAGTACAGGAGAAAAAGAGACATCGCTCCGGCCTAGAGAAGCTCTAGCTCGATTCTATGCCGGGCCGAAGTCTCTTTTTCTCCTGCACTTTAAAAGCTCACGTGTGGGTGTCGAAGATTTTTGCCTATAAAAGTATATGTTATTTCAAGTTTTGTCTTACAATTATCAAATATTATCAGACTGAGAGCTATTAAGGAGGTGATTTTATGTCTTGGACCAATGTAAATAATATTTACTAAATGAAGTAACAAAAGTTGGTGAAATTTTAAGCAATATATACGCATTAAATTCATACTTGGTATTTGATATGTAATGTTGAATTAGTTCTCCTTATTTAACAAGTATAGTTTACATCAGAGCTTTTCAAAAACTTTGCGTTTCGTAATACATACGCCAGGTGTGTAACGCCACGTGTGTCACCCGGTGTGCAGCGCCGCGTGTTACACAGGGTGCGGTTAACACTTTGTGTCTATCGAAATGGCCAACATGGTGTGGCTAACAGTAGGTATTTAACACTCTGTGATTAACATTTTGTGGCTGTCATGGTATATATCGAACGTAATATATTATAGTCATTGCTCACACACACGTAACAGTTATTATATACGTACTGCAGAGCATCTATGTAATAAATGTTATAATAAAATATATAGAAACGTAGTTTATTTTAATTAATATATCATAACATTTTTTCTCAAATTAATATTCTAGATTCATATTTCTTGCCAGCTTTTAGATGACTTTACAAATTAAATATTCGTTTACAACTTTAAAAAAATTACAATTTACGTTTTTCATGACTTCAGTTCTGAACCCACTTTTCTGATCTGGGGACTTCCTCAGTATCTTTATTATAAATAACTCTTCGCTATTTAAAATTTTGATGGTTTCAGAGACATAATAATTGAAGCTCGTACAATCCACATTAATGAAGAATTTAGGTCCTTTTAGGTAGAATTTAGGTCCTTTAGAGTAGAATTTGTGACCTTTTTCTCATGCCATATTAAAAACTGAGATTTTATTGCTTTCAAAACTGGATCCATTTCTAAAAACCGAGGACTTTCAAGTCACAAATACATTAGCTTAATTCTTCCAGTGGGACGATTGAATTAAAAAATGTAAGCTAAGCTTTTAGCGAAAATAAAAGAAATCAAAGTAGCATGTCATGCGATCTTAAGCGACTTGGATCTTATGAAACAATTTCAAATCGTTGTTTTTATCTATCCGTAAAATGATAACAAAGCCGACTCTGAGTTCCTGAAAAATGATACTGTTTTGATCTTACAGCATTGACTGCTACAGCAGTTTTAGAACATTAATTTTTGCAGCGAATTTACAGCATGAATTGCTACAAGTATTATTATACTGGATATTGCATATATTGTACAAGCATAGACTGTAAATTAATTGCAAAGTATGTATTGTATATTGACTTTAGAACTTAGTGATTGTGTACATTAATTTTAAGGTATCTGTTGTTACACTGATTGCACAGCATTCATTGTTGCATTGTTCGGTACTGACTATTATATCGATTGTGCGATGTTGATTGTTAAATGGATCATATAATAGCTTTTATTACATGAATTGTATGAGATTTATTGTATAGTATTGGTTATTATATGTGTTGTATATCATTGGTTATTGTATAAATTTGTTATTATGTGTGTTGTATATCATTAGTTATTTTATAACATTGATTATTATAATAGAAATAAAATACAGGGTACCAGGGAGGAAATTTACATAAAAAGGTTAAACACTGGTAAAATAGCAATGAAAAAGATCACCAAAGTTTTGTGTTCTCGTTTTGGTCACAACGCACGTTTTGAAGAACACAAACAAGCACTCGCGAAAGGAGACATAGCCTCACGTCTGGCAGAACACGCTTTACAACACGGACACGAACCCGACTGGGACTCAACAAAAATACTACACCGTCACATCACAAACAAGAATAGTAGACTCTTCTTAGAATCTTGGGAAACTTACAAACTACACGGGAAAGCCATTAATACATCACAACCACTTCCAGAAACTTATAAACAACTCTTACTCTGAAATGTATGGGACTTCCCCAACATTAGGTAGCCCGCAGTATGGGTTTCTCATTGGTCCCTATTGGGGTTCTTCCATGATTCTATTGGAGGCCTCCCATTGGTTCTCATTGGGTTTTTCCATTCTGCGGGACTACTCTGATGAAGGGTTTTCCAGAAATTTCAAGTATAAAAAAGAGACAGAAACATAACATCGTCATTACTCCTGATGAAGGACTGCTGCTGATGCGTCCGAAAGCTTGAGTGATCTTTTTCATTGCTATTTTACCAGTGTTTAACCTTTTGTATGTAAATTGGTTATTATGTGTGTTGTAGATCATTGATTATTATATGTGTTGTAGATCATTGGTGTTGTAGATCATTGATTATTATATGTGTTGTATATCATTGGTTTTGTATAACATTGGTTATTAAATGTGTTGTATATTGGTTGTGGATTTTATGTATTGTTTATCTTTAGTTATTGTATGAATTTTATGTATTGTATGTCTTTAGTTATTGTATGAATTTTATGTATTGTATGTCTTTAGTTATTGTGTGAATTTTATATATTGTATATCTTTAGTTATTGTGTGAATTTTATATAATTGGTTCTTATGTGTACTGTATATCATTGGTTATTGTATGTGTTGCATATCATTAGTTATTTTATGTGTTACATATTATTAGTTATTTTATGTGTTACATATCATTGGTTATTGTATGTATTGTTTATCATTGGTTATTGTATGTATTGTATATCATTGGTTATTGTATGTACTGGATTTTTATTTTATTGGAACCTATTCTATTTTATTAATATATCTATTCTATTAGAAATCTATTCTATTTTATTAATATATCTATTTTATTGGAAATCTATTCTATTTTATAGAAAAATTATTGATTATTATGTATAATGTATATCATCGGTTGTTGTATACATTGTGTATCATTGGTAATTGTATGTATTGTACAGTATTGGGGCTACTATACGTATTGTACAACGATAATCATTTAACATTATTATTAACTAGCGTTTCAGATTAGAAACATATGTTTTGTTCGACTATTCTATTACATTTTCCATGTTTTCCCTTCTTATATTTTATAGAAAATTTCACAATACGTGTTTCGCTCGCTGCACTTTTTTGGGAAAAAACCCCAAGAGAAGGGCTGTTTCTAATTCAATATTTTATCTTTATTCCCGACTTTATGTTCGATATACTATAAACCAAACCATAGATTTGAGCTAAAACAACAAACTGTCATATTTTTTCGAACGTTACAGTATATCAAAGGAGGTAACTGGTGTCCGGGGACTCGCCCGTAGTTTTTGCCTTGACATAAGCTCATTTATATTGTTGCAATAAATACTACGCCATAGTTTATACCCAATAAAATGGCAAAAATTCTGTTTACTATAAGCAGATTCTGACATAAGAGTCAAAGAAATTACTTGCGAAACAAAGAAATCTCTGTGAACGTAACTTCGCAGCATTTTATAAAGAACTCATGTTTGACGATATGCTATTTGTATATAAACAAAAAAATTCACAAGTGTATAAATAAAGCCTAGGAAAACTTTATGATAAAATTTCTTTATCCCAAAAGTCGAAATTTTTATTTAAAGTTACTTTGTCTTTGATTTATTTCATACTTATAACTTACGAAACATATATCTACAATTTCCGATACGTTATATCTGCTAGCTACCACGCGTTATAAATTCAGCCGCTGTTATAAACAGGGGCGTTGATGGGGGGGGTCCATGGCCCGGACCCAGCGAAGTGTAATTCTTAAATTTTAAATTTTTTTAATATTGAAAAATTCCTCAAAAATATTTTTGCTTCGGCTCTCGCGTTTAGTGCCATCTAGTGGTCATGTATTATTCAAATTTTTATTTTGTTTTCTTACTCGTATATGTATGGGCCCCCGAAATATGTTTTGCCTCGGGCCCCGCATTAATTAAGGAGATCCCTGGTTGTAAGCTCTGTACCACCCCTCCCCCTTATGAGCTTTATGCGTGTATTAATAACTGCAGCCTACGATACTTGTCATACGAAGCATGTATCTGCAAGTTACGATACGTTACGAAGCATGTATCTGCAAGTTACGATACTTTACAGTTGCGAGATACGATACATTAGAATTGCAATTTATGATATATTATACCTGTCAAACATATATCTGCACATGCGATGTAGGAAACATTATAGCTAAGGCCTACTACATACTATACGTACGATTTACGATGCATTAAACCTATAGCATTCGGAAAATCATATCTGCGCGCGTGTGACGTAGCAGAAAATACATCTAAAACCTAAGACACTTTACATCAATGACTTACGACACGTTATATCTGCGACCTAGGATGTACAAAAATATGACCTACGGTACACATTATCTGTGACCTACGATACATTATATCGGCGATCTACAATACAATATGCTGGCGATCTACGATACATTATGTCGGCGATCTACGATACATTATGTCGGCGATCTACAATAAATTATGTCGGCGATCTACGATACATTATGTCGGCGGTCTACGATACATTAACATTATAAATATATCTGCTACTTACAATTATTATTCCACCGATATACAGGGTGTCTTAACACCAGGCTTACAAACTTCAAGAGGTCATGATACTCATCAAGGTGAACGATAATTGTCATAGAACCTAAGGTCGCAAACCACCTACAGCGCCATTTCTAAAACCGTCCAGCATGCACAAATATTTACAACCAGTGCATGAGAAGCGCAATATGCTTTATCCTAATCAACTATACACTTGATCAGCTGACCTGAGTAGTATCTGGCGCTCTTCATGCACTGGTTTTAAATATTTGTGCATGCTGGACGGTTTTAGAACTGGTGCTGTGGGTGGTTTGAGACCTTAGGTTCTATGACAAATATCGTTCACCTTGATGAGTACTATGACCCCTTGAAGTTTGTAACCCTGGTGCTGAGACAACCTGTATACTCATCCCTTAAAACAATAATCAAAGCAACGTTCAATTAACTCAGTTGCATAAAATCTAAACTTCTAGATAAAAGGCCAAGTTAGAACTTAACCCTTTGCACTCCAGGCTATTTAGCCAAAGGAATTCAAAGCCATATACTGAATGTCGCTCCAGCGGAGCCAGTGGAGTGCAAAGGTTTAATTGTTGTCTTCACTGATTTCACAACGTGTATGATTCTTAAAAGTCTTTCTTCCCTCAACTCACGCCAATCTCTTTACTTTAAGACGCAGGTAGGGAAAATAAAAATATGTTTACTATTAACGGACTGACTATTAATATTATTCATAGTACACAAGAAATATTTATTCTAAACGACTATGTCTACCCAGGCAACGAAATCTTTAAAAAGTTAGAGATAAAAACATCATATTAAAGAAAATATAACTGCCATACAATATGGTCATTCTGCTACTTCAGTCACATGCATTGAATTTTATTCTATTAGTTTGAAAACCCAATTAAGTAACACAGTTATAGCAGATGATAGCTTAGTTTTAATGCCAATATTCATCGTTTTAAATACTTTATTATAAGTGGTTGTTTTGCTACCATCTCCCTTGGTATATATTTTTTTAGCTCCAGTCTCAGGCAGCACTAGCAGAGCGTGGAATTCGCTTTTTCGATTTTATGATTGGGTAGTTTTCTGTCGGCTTTCAATTTGCTGTCGCGTTTCGAAACGCGTCTCTAAGGGATGTAATATATTCCGATAAATGAAAACCTTAAAGTTCTAGAGACCGTGGGGAGTTTCGTGCATAAAAATGATGTACGAGTATATAAGAAGCCCAGTTTTGGAAGCTTACGTGCATTTTGATTTGTGAAGACGATAAACCTATAGGGAATTTTACATCATTGAGCGTTAGAATCGTTGGAATTATGACCGCAGTAACCTTCAACATGACCTTGTAAGCCTTTTTTAATCTCTCTTTTTTCCATTGTTAATATAATTCACGCAATTTCTTATTGCATATTTTTCGAATGCTTATCTAATCGTATTATAAAAAAGTAACTCCTTTAACAAAAACAGATTAAATTAAATGTACTTGCTGAACTCCTTTGTTTTGAACTTTCCTGTCGGCTGAATTGTTTGTTTTGAACTTACTCTTTTGACGAACTGTTTGTTTTGAATTTCCTGTTCTGATGAACTGTTTGCTCTGAACTTTCTGTTCTGTTGAACTGTTTGTTTTGAATTTCCTGTTCCGCTGAGCTGTTTGCTTTGAACTTTCTGTTCTGCTGAAATGTTTGTTTTGAATTTCCTGTTTTCTGCTGAACTGTTTGCTTTGAACTTTCTGTTCTGCTGAACTGTTTGTCTCGAATTCCCTATTCTGCTGGACTGTTTGCTTTGAAATTTTCGTTCTGCTGAACTGTTTGTTTTGAATTTCCTGTTCTGCTGAACTGCTTGGTTTGAACTCATGGAAGAGCTCTTTCTCAATAACTCTCCAAAACATGGTTTCCTTCCCAGATAGCTCGCTGTTTGATTCCTATGATTTTTTCACTCAAAAAAAAAAAGAAAATTTTTTTTTGCTCTAATATAAGGAGTATATTTCGTCTTTGATTTTCCACACTTAAATTGCTTCTATTTTTGCAGCAAAAGGACAGCAAAGGCCATGCTTCACCGTGACTTACCGTTTTCCAAAGACACCGGACTTCTGCAGCCAAGGGCGCCAAGCTTCGGTAGTCAGAAAACCAACGTGCATTCCACGATACCGTTGAGAGTCGAATTCAGTTAATGGCACGAATATGAATGCCTTACCATTACACCACTACAAAATAGTGGCTTTAAAATTTTCGGAGGAATCCAATTCTCTAGATATCTAACGAACTAATCCCTGGACTACGGTGAGCAGATTGTTGGTATTCATTTTGTTTTGTGCACCGCTGATAGTCGAAACTAGATTGCGTCCACAAAATTAGGTGTCGGCAACCTGTAGCAGGCCTACGATACTTGGCACGCCAGCTTCTTTCGGTTGGAATTCGGAGTGCTTTTAAAACAAAACCCATTGTAAAGCATTCTCTAAATTAATAATTAATTTGTATCCTCTTAAATACTAATAATTTACTTTTATTCTTTTGATCAATTAATCTATTAATTTTCCTTAATAGTTGAATAGTAAACTAAATGTTCACAATTTTGGGTAAGTGTAGACTGGTACGTGGAAGGAAATTGCAATAGTATTTTGGCGCAACATCTTTAAAGGGTTGCCAACTCCTGCACTAGAGACGGGCATATATAGTGCGTTCGCGCTCAGTTGTCGCCCGATACCGTTAGCAGACGGGTTATTCCATTGCAGTTTAGGGAAGGCCGTCTTGGAGGAACTGGTTTTTCCCGCGCGAAAAACCAGTTTCGGCAAGACGCCCTTCCCTAAACTGCAATGGAACAACCCGTCTGGTAACGGTATCGGGCGACAATAAACGCAAACGCACTTTATATGCCGTCTCTAGTGCATGTCAATGATGTTTTCTACATTTAAAGGAATATCTCTATCACATGCAGACAATGCTAGTCCTATACGGTGGTGCAAGAAATTTTTTCTGGAAAAAATGAACAGGGCCATATCAATTATGGTTTTTTTTTGTGTGTGTGTGTTCATTTGTCATTATTAAATTACTAATAATTCTACAGTGCAAGATACTTAAATCATTAGAAGTAGTACCAGATTATGTTCATAAAATTTTACAATGGCCAGCCGTTGTTCTCCACAAAAAAATTACCGTTTTGATAATAGGTTTAAGAATAACCCTATTCTGCAAAACTTGCTTTTGCTTGCCCTCTGTCTATTACTTGACCTATTCCTTCTGTGGCGTTTTAAAAACCCATCGGCATTGTGAACTTATGGCATTGTGTAAACATTGTGTGAACTTACGGAATTGTGTAAACATTGTGTGAACATTGTGTGAACTTACGGCATTGTGTCCTTATAGTAGACAAAGTCCTATGTTATCTGAACTTCTCCAAGGCCTTCTTCAAATTATTAAATTCTTTTGAAACAAGTTCATCTGTGGCTTGCGTCAATGTTAAACCGACTACATGGGGTGAAAAGAGAACACACAAAATTTTCTACAGGCACTGTCTTCTCCCTTTGGGTAATCTAGATAGTTATGCTTACTCAGTTCAGATGAGCAGAACTTCCGACTGTGGTGAGATTTTCCTTGACTTTATACAGCACTTGTGACGGTCGTGGGAAAATTTCAATTTGCATATGGTTCGCAAAGACTTTTTAGCACTGTTATCCTATCTTCATCAGTGAGGTTAGATTTCTTGACATAATTAAAAATATCTGCAGTCAGAATTTTCACTTCAACTGTGTTTGATATTAGGTTTTGGTCTACTTTTACCTCCTGGAAAGCATTTGAAGACAGCCCCTAGCCACTGCTGTTGCCTTACTCAACAGCAATCTCATCAATGTCACCAGAGTTCAGGGAAATGTTGCTGGGATCGTCATTACTTTCAATTTTACTACTTTCAAAAAAAGAATTTCAGTGTCTGTTGGCGTAATAATTTTTCGCTTTATTAGGCCTGGCGGTGGCGGCCGCTCTACATGGGTGAGCCAGTGAAACTGCAGTATGTACTGAAGAGCTATTTTGTAAAGACAAAAGGTTACAAGGCGTAGCCTTCCACCTAATATCAGGTTAGATTAAGCAGGAGTTATAATTGGGTTTCTATTTTCTTTCTAATTCCCAGAAAGAAATTCCCTTTTGGTTTCGAGGCAGAGGTGAAATCGTTCATTCATTTCTGTTGCTTAGGATCGTAATTAACGAACGTACCCTGGCGCACCCACGTAGGGGGCCTAGGGGGCCCGGACCCCCTCCTTGGGCTGACAAACTTAAAATTATTATTACTCCAACAGACATTGGAACTCTTTTTTTAAAAAAAAAGTAGTAGAAGTGAAAGTAATCACGGCCCCAACGACATTTCACTGAACTTTGGTGACATTAATGTGATTTATTTATACAAGTCGAACACTACGCAGATTAAATTAAGAAACAATTTTTATCAACGTTTTTTAGGCGTAGTAATAGTAATCCGATGTTATGGCATGGTTAGATGGTGAAACGTTCGTAAAGAAAAGAAATTTTTCTGCGTCTGGTGAGGTATGATCCCACGGCCGTCTGCTATCTCAGCAGGTGCTCTTACCAACTGAACTACAGACGACAAACACTCAATCTCCCTACGAACGTATTTAAAGCATATTTTTCGAAACCGGTTATTTCGCGGAATGGGGCAGTACATGGACTGCTTTTTAAACCTAACTGCGAAGAGATCGGTATTAAATTCATCGAAAAGCCCGTTGTAGCACGTTGTGGATCGTGGCCCACCACAATCAGAAAAAGCATTTTCTTTTCTTTGCGAACGTTTCACCATTTAACCATGTGATTGTTGGATTATTAAATATATCTGTATTACACTGTCTCGATATCACCCTTTGTTATAATGGAACAATCCGTCTTACATGCGCCACCTATGTTCGACTGCGCAGGCGCTGAAGGATATCTTCTTTCAATGTAATTCTGCTTGATTGTTTGGCTTTTTTATGGCGCAAGAGCATCTGGGCTATACTGCGCCATTTTATGTAATTCTGCGCTAGCTATCGTGATATATATATATTCTTTTGGTCTTCGATTCCTTTTAACTTTTTGGCTTGCTTTTTTCTTTCTCATTAAAGTTTTCTAATCCTTTGTGTACCTGCTCTTCACTTAACTCTATAGTGATAATATCGACATTATTATTATTACTACCCCTAAAAAGTTGATAAAATTGTTTCTTAATTGATAAGATTGCTGCTGAGGCAAGCAATTTCAACAGCAGTGGTTAGGGGCTGTCTTCAACGCTCTCCAGGATGTAAAGGCAGACCATAACGCAACATCAAACACAGTTGAGATGGAATTTCTGACCTCAGATATTTCTAATTATGTCAAGAAATATAACCTCACTGACGAATATGGAACAACACTGCTAAAAAGTTTTCGGGAGCTATATGAAAATTGCAATCTTCCCGCGACCGTGACTAGTGCTGTATAAAGTCAAGGAAACTCTGACCACAGTCGGAAGTTCTGCTCTTCTGAACTGAGTAAGCATAATTGTTTAGCTTACCTAAAGGCGGAAGACAGTGTCTATAGCAAATTTTGTGTTTTCTCTTTTCACCCCATGAAATCGGTTTAAGATCGACACAAGCCACACATCTACTTATTTCAAAAGAGTTTAATAATTGGAAGAAGACCTTGGAGAAGTTCAGATAACATTAGAACTTTTCTGTATCATAAGGATTCAGTTCACAAAGCCGACGAGTTTGTAAAACATCACAAAAGGAAGAGAGGATTCTATAGATCAAGTAATGGACAGAGGGCAAGAAAAAGCAACTTTTGAACAATATTGTTTTTTTCTACTCATTACTTATTATTATAAGTAATTAATTAATTACCTTATTATTATAGGGGATTTTTTGCGGGAGACAAGAGCTGGCCATTGTAAAATTGTATAAAAAAATCCACCATTTTTAATCATTTAAGCATCTTGAACCGTAGAATTACTAGTAATTTAATAATGATAAATGAACATAAAAAACAACCGTAACTGATATGGTCTTTGGCCATTTTTTCCACCAAAAATTCCTTGTACCAATGGGCCCCCTTGGGAATATCCTGGGTGCGTCATTGCGTAGCGTATGACAGGAAAAAGGTGAAGAGATAAATAATTTTCAGAAATATTTTTAGAATTTAATACTTATTAACATATGAATATAAATTTTAAAAATACTTTTTTATTCATTACAAGTAGTAATTTCAAATGATTTTTGTTTGTTGAACCCAAAATCCCAAAAATCTCACTTATTACAGCTCTGGGGGAGGCCGAACCCCCAAAGCCTCCCCCCCCTCTGGATTCGCCAGTGGCAGTATGTACCATTTTATGTGAAGAGACTACTACATAATTTATTGTCGTAGTCACTTATATTCGACAAGAAAAGGAATTAAGAAGCATTACATCCATTAACAATGCAGAGTATACTAACATCCCAAACAAGTAAGATAATGGAATAGTATGTGATACACAGTACAATCAATACCAGGACATTGCATACTAATAGCATATCATAGAAATTTTTTTCGACCCATTTACTTCAATCACAAAACTGGGCATCACAGCAATTACAACGAATTATGCGCATGCTATATATATGCATATATGCGTATTCCAGATATTATGCGATTAGAGAATACCGGTGTTCCCTAATATATAGGCGGCTTCTGTAGAGACCCAATCGATTGCAAATGGAACTGCACTTTCCGCGAACTAAACTGCGATAATAGCCCCGCATTTAAAACTATCATCCGATTATTCGTCGCTCGTAGCTAAATCCTTTTACTTTTCCTCGAAATCGGAAGTTAATCGCTTTAATGACACTTCCTACCATCGAGAATCACTCAGTGTTATCCCATCGCGTTACTATGTCATCTTCACCTGGCCCGACATTAATGGCAAATCAATAGACGTCGCCTTCTGCGATAAATTCTGGCACTTAAGGCGCGATCTGAGGAGGCAAAAATGGCCCCAAACGACGAAAGAACGATTATATTTGTTCAACCTATGGGAATACGAAGAACAGAAATAAGAATTGAAATTATCATGGCCATTTATCCTGCAGCCACTGACGTTTATCGGTGCTTCCGGAGGAAAAAAAAAAAGAAGTTCTGCCCTCTGAAATATGGAAGGGAGTAATTGAAGTTTTGGCAAGAGAGAGAGAGAAAGCCCGGTCTGGAAATCCAAGTAACTAGATGGCGGGATATCGCGCTGAATTAGAGATCTGCCACGGTATCTTATGAGAGGATTAAACCCAATGGGTTCTACGCAAACAGTGATATCTCTTTGCCCAACCATACAAGCCATCCAAATTATACATTTGCACAACGTTACGTAAATCTTGGCTTGGACCGGTTTGTGCTCAATGGGATTATTTTTGAGCAAACATCGCTATATCATTCCAAGGTTGGGAAAGGAGCGGGCCTTTCAGACACCTCTCTCGCAAATAGATGAACAGAATTCATCTTAGTTTCTCTGCTCTATGTTATCTAGATTTTCAAAACAAACGGGACGGAATAATGAATGTCACTTGGAAGTATTCTGTTGTGTCAAACACAATGTTGCACCCTTCATGACACAATGCACAACTAATCGGCAACCAACAAGGAAAATCTCAGCGGTTATTTTAATATACAAACACATACCGTGTGTAATGTTTGGTGGCCGGTAATTGTTTTCAGTTATTTTATTTCGAAATAAGTGAAAATTTTCCACTAAAGAGTTTTAAAAGCCAAACGTAAAAGAGTTTACAAAATTCAATAACTCTTGAAAAGAACATAAGAAGGCAATTTCATCAACAAATTAAAGTTCAAGAAACGTTCTCACAGAAAAATAATCATCTTTGGTCAATTTCTTAATTTTTAGTTACCCATGTAACATCATTCAGCTTTCTAAAAATTACTTGTGCATAATTACTTTGTTTTGTACTTAGCAGTTTCACTGTATAAGTTTCTGTCCATATAACATTGTGTAGAAAAGAATGCGTATACTTGAGTATATTCTAACGCTGCTATATTCTATGTGTACGACTTCATTTTCGTTACCGATACTATGTTGTAAATTATTCGTTATTTCTAACATTCGAATACTCGTTTTTTTTATGGTATATTATTCATTATTTTGTGTTATTATGTGCTATATTTTTCTTTATTTATATTTTAATTCTATTATGTGCTATATTTTTTTCCTTATTTGAATTTTTATGCCATATGTTATTCATTATTTTATTTCTGGTATTACATGTTATTGATTACAGGCATTTATTTATTTATCAGAATTTGTATTTATGCCATATTTGTTTCAGCTTCCAATATATATATATATCATCATCATCATCATATTCAACCATTATCTATCCACTGCTGGATGAAGGTCTCTCCAAATGCTTTCCACACAAGTCTATCCTGAGCAATTCGCTTCCACGTCACCCCAACCTCTTTTCTTATTTCATCCACCCATCTAGTTTGAGGACGTTTTCTAGGTCTTCGGTGGTCTCTTGGAATCCAGTTCAGAATTTCTGTTGTCCATCGTTGATCAGTTCTTCTTGCAATATGCCCAGCCCATCGCCATTTCAGTCCTTTTACTTTAACAATGATGTCCTCTACTCTAGTTTGCTCTCTCACCCAAGTGTTCCTTTTTCGATCTCTCCTAGTTATTCCAAGCATGCACCTCTCCATGCTCCTTTGCGTTGTCTGTAACTTTCGTATTGCTCCAACTGTTAGACTCCATGTCTCTGATCCATAAGAGAGGACTGGCAATACACACTGGTTGAAGACCTTTCTTTTTAGACACAAAGGCAATTTCCCCTTCAGGATAAAACTGTTTCTTCCAAATGCACTCCAGCCAAGTTTAATACGTCTGTTGAGTTCTTTCATAATGTTTCCATATATTGAAATCAGCTGG
>QLNU02003225.1:79021227-79039791 GCA_006491805.2 Dysdera silvatica
GTCTGCTCAGCACACTGGTTTGTACGGTGGATCGCCTGCTAGACTCCAAACTAGGGAAATGTCTCGTTTTCTTCTGTACATAAAAAGCTCTAGTTTGGGTTGGAAAATGCGGATGTTAGCAATATTTTCTACAAATTTCCACGAAAAAATTACAAAAAAAAAAATGGCCTGATGGCTTTTCATGTTGAACCATTTGGTAATTGTGTTCACTCTGAGAAAGGCAATAATAACTCTTAAAAAATATAGATTCACAGACACACATATCATCATCATCAAGAGCCTTCTTCGATTCGGAGGTTAGCGATCAATATGGTTTATGTTTCTTTTTCCCTGTTCCCATGGGTAATGTCTTCTGTGTTTAGTCCAGTCCGATCTATTAAATTATCATCCATCCATCTTCTTTTCTGCCTCTAAGTCTCTTCCCTATTATGTTTTAAACTAAAGAGATATACACTCTATAACAAACAAATCGACGCATCAAGGAGGAGTTGTCCGATTGCGATAAAAATTGGTGGATGTGAAGAACATACATAGAAAAAGAAACGATTAAAATTTCAGAATAATTGAATGATTTATTGCAGAGTTTGACCGTTACAAAAGGAGGAAGTAAAACAATAAGGCGTTGGTCCACCTCTGGCCTGGATGCAAGCTGTCACACGACGTGGCATAGACTGATAAAGATCCCGGATGGTGTCCTGCGGAATTTCTTGCCAAATTGTCTCCAACTGTCAGGCTAAATCGTCAACATTCCATATGGTTGCAATTGCTTTCCCATAGCGTCTCAAATGTGCTCTACAGGAGAGAGATCAGGAGATCTGGCTTGCCAAGGAAGTCTTGGGCAAGCTTGAAGACAATTTATAGCAACACTATAAATATAATATGTGCCGTGTGCGGCCGGGCATTGTCTTGTTGAAACGTGTGCAGGGTGTCGCAAAAGGAAGGGTAACCCAACCGGTCGTAGAATGTCGTCTGCGTACCTCTGTGCTGTAAGTGTGCCAGAAATGACTATCAAAGCAGACTATCAAAGCAGATGGCACCCCGGACCATAACGCCCTGTTGTGGGCATGTATGGCGTGCGGTAGTAAGGGAAGGATCCTCATGCCTCCTTGAACGTCTCCAGACAAGTCTGCTGTTGTTGTCAGGACACAGTTGATAACGGGACTCGTCACTAAAGAATATACTTACCCAGTCATCGCAGTTCCAAGTTGTTATATTAAACTACATAATAAATCAGCACTTACTGCGATGTATAAATATGTTTGAACTTCCTTACGATAAAGATTGCTTTTGAATGAGTTTTATAGTCCGGAGTTGTTGTTCCTTTTTCATTGAATATGGTTTATCTGAAAATGTAGTATAAAGGAGTTTTTGCTGAAATAGACATGGATTACTTTGACTTAAACGAGAACACGTTTGACGATGCCGAGTTCGCGAGGTTTTTCTCTCCATGGTATCACTAGACCAAATAAAAAAATGAAAAATATAATCATAAAATATAATAATAAAAATACAATAATAAAATTATAATAATAAAGATATAATAATAATATAATAATAAAAATATAATCATTAGACCAAATGAAAAGTGCGAAAAAGTAAAGTTACCCGGATTGTCAACTTACGCGACGGTCGAGATGGTGAGACACCATTGTATAGGTAAAAGAATTATAATATTTATTACTAAAATGGATAATTATTAAATGCGTGCCTTTAGAAACTAATAATGACAAATTTGTATAATAAAGTAACAACGAGGTGGATATTTAGTAATTAGTAATAATGATTTATTACTAAAAAATATTCATTTTCCATGTTGGAACGGACGCAACGAATAAGTAAGAAAAGGTCATTATATTTAAACAGTGTCACATCCAGAATATTTCCAAAGTAGGGAGCCGACAGCCTGAGCCACTGTTGTTGCTTGCCGCAACAGAAGTCTCATTAATGTCACCAGCATTTAAAGAAATTTCGTTGGGAACGTCACTACTCTCAATCTTACTTAAAAGAAATGAACCAGTGCCTTTTGGCAAAATAACGTTTCGTTTCGTTGGACCAAAAGAGGGGCCGGGCTCCTTCGGCCCCCTACGTTGGTGCGCCACTGTATTTAGATAATACAAAATATGGGCCTACAAAATTGAAGCACATAATAATTACATATAAGCGTAAAACGTACTACACTTTTTACACTCATGATAAATAATCCGTTCTGGGGACAGCACTTTTTTAACGTAAAAACTTAAGCGTAATGTTTTCTATTTATTCCAAATTTTACTAACAAACAGGTTGACTGTAATACCAGTTCGGTCTTTTCGCTGATGGCGGCAGAAAGCAAGAACTTGCTAAATGCAGCTAGAAATTCGATCAGTGGTATTGCTGAGAAGTGCGGAAGTATATATGGCGAGTTTATATAGCACTGGAAACCACAAATCGAGAAAGTGTTTCCAACGAATTGGACGCTTCTCAAATACTTTAAGAAAACAATTTGCTATCGTGGCAAATGTATATTCGTGTGTTGGCGTTTTTGTTTATTTGGCGAATTTTGCTAACTTGATCAATGGCGAAGAAATAAAAGGGTTCACGTTTCGGTAAATTTGGAAAATCCGAAAGTCTTTCTGGTTCTTTCCGAAAGGACATCCAGGAATTTCAAGTTCTTTCTCGAGCCTATTTAATAATAACTGTGTTTCATTAAAAAAATTCCAGGAGCAAATGGTTCCATAAATAGTTTTCGAATAACGAAGCGCGATTCATTAGACCGAACAATAATTAATGAATCTAAGAGAATTAATTAATCTTCGGAGTATTGGGTCCGAAATATTCAGTAATTCCCGCCTGTTATTGCTTTTGCAATAAATAGTTCACCACCAATCGTTGTCACATTGAACCGGATACTAAGTCATGCGAAGAATTCAATTTTTATCTAATGAAAATAATGCAATCTATCGCATTATTTTCATTAGATAATAATGCAATCTATTGCATTATTATCTAATGAAAATAATGCGATAGATTGACATTGAATATAAATTTCCAAAACCGGCGCTTGAGGCGAAGCTAGAGCCTTCAATGTATAGGAGAAAAAGAGATATCTTCCTGGTCTAGAATCGAACTAAGGTCCCTCTATTAGATCCTGAGTACTTTAACCCCTAGGCCATCAAGGCGCGGGAAAGTACGCAGAAAGTTCATAAGGGGGAATTTTCAGGCCTATAATAGGGGCTACAGAGCTAAAACTATTTTTTATATATATATATATATACAACATTTTCTCACAGTTGGGGGTTATAACTCCCATCAACACCCCCTGACTACGTCTCTGGTCATCAGCAATCGCATTCCAAATTTTGAGTTCAGTAAAGTTGAAACTATTGCCAGCAATTTGAGTGCAAAAATATGTCAATCTAAAGGAGTTTATTGGGCGTAAATTTTGTTCAATATCCCAAGAAATAAGAATAATCAGCACTGTTAAAAATAATAGTTCAGGGTTGAACCAAAATATGGTGATTTGCCAGCTTCATCCATTATTAAGAACTACGTTTCACTATATTTCGGTACCGGCCATGTTACCAATGCTTGGATGGATGTTAAACTAATATATGGATATTCAGCAACGAATATGGATATTTCAGTAACGAATATGGGTAACGAGTATGGATATTTCAGTAACGAATAAGGCAACATTGAACCAAATATATTGTTGTAGGTTGAACCAAATATGTCTAAAAGTATTCGCACACTGTGCTGCAATATCAAAACCTGCCTTTTAACATGCCACCTATCATGGGCGTATGGAGGAGTGCCGTAACCCTCATCTCGGCTGCTATTGAAGCCACATCTACCCCATTTCATATACAGAGAGTATACACGTTTTTTGTTACTAACAGCTAAAACGCTTATGTTAGGTCTAATAGAAAACCATTGCCAAATTGCAACGGTTTTGTATTAGACGGAACATAAGCGTTTTAGCTGTTAGTGACAAAAAACATCGTAAATCATAGATACAGAAATTATCCCGGCGCAACATGACCACTGAAGTCATTAAGCCGTAAAACCATAAAACAAATAAACAAACAGAAATTATCAAATAAATCATCGTCATTTATCAAAAATAAAAGACATACGTACCATAAACTAATAAATTGGAATGTTCTGAGCTTGTTGGATGATTGGAGAGATCTTGGAATGTAAAAAAACTTGCGAATATCAGCGCAGAATCCCAACGAATAGAGATGTTTGCCACATGTAAACACTCTTGCAGAAAGAGATGGTGGTTAAACGAAAATTTGGTGAATCAAAGTTTGGTGAAATTCCGGTATTTTCACCATATTTTGATAACAACTAATATGCAAATTTTTAACAGTGAAATAACTTGTCACCGCGGACTTAAATCATTCTTTATTCCGCTTCATCAATTTCATCTGCATGGTTTTTCATTTACATAGTTAAACAGCATTTTTTGGAACAGATATATCTATATTTCACCAAAAAATAATCGTAAATGTCAAGAAAGACAAGGAAGTCCACCGAAATTTTTTAAAATTTCATTATCAGTATTATTTTGGTGGAAAAAGCGGCCTAATGTTAGATTTATTGTTTGGTCATCCTGAAAAAAAATTTGGAAAAAACATATTTTACTTTTCCTACATTTTTATATGTTCGTCGACGTAATTTTATCTTTGCCTCGAGATTTTCTTTTCTGATGCCTTTAACGATGTCAGATGTTTTCGCTTTAAGAACTTCTGATACTTCGATTTCATTCCTCTTAGTATCTTCTTTCTCTTCTTGCTTGTTCCAAAGTTTCGTGTAAAAGTCTTTAACGTCTTTTACTATTTTTTCGTACCTTTTGTTAGGTATCGCCATTTTTTTGCAGGGAGTACTTTTTCTTTCCAGAGTATACGAGCAACATACAATAATTTTTGGGAAAACGTTGCTTTTTTTAGCTACTAGAAATTCTTAATAATTTAACCCTGTGATGGTACAACAGTGCTCGCTGTTTATCTACACCTCGTTATCCGGGGTTTAATCCCCTAAGCGACATGGGTTTGGATCTTATGAAAAATTGAAGATGATGGCTCAGCGTGAAAATAGCTATCCTTGCGCCATTAAGCGCGAAAGGAGAATCTTAATGATTTACAAATAGCAGTTTTCTTTTCTCAGTAACTTTTTTAATGATACATAATATAATAATTTTCACTAGTATAACATTTATATACACATCATTTCACTAGTATAACATTTTTGTATAACATTTATATTATCCCATGTACAACATTTTCACTAGTGGAGTCGAACCTTCGTAACAAGAACGCCAAGAAGGAAAGAAAATGTGTTTGTATTACTGAAAAAGTATGAGACTACATTTTTAAGCAACTTATTCCATCTTTAGTTATCATATACATATCGCCATTATTGTATATATTTTATTATATATGTCTTTATTATCATTATTATTATTATTTTATACCATATATCTACTTAACAAAAAATAATAGCAATACATACGTACCTTTTAAGTCCATATCATATGTCTTTTTTTTTCACCAAGCCCGATTTATAAATGGGAACGTTGGGAAAGTGCCCATCGCGCCAAATTTTTAGGGACGCAAAATTTTAAAAGATGTCGGACTTTTTTTAATTACAATCAACTGTATATTTCTGTCTATTCGCCCTCCTTCACTAGTATAACATTTATATACACATCATTTCACTAGTATAACATTTTTGTATAACATTTATATTATCCCATGTACAACATTTTCACTAGTGGAGTCGAACAAGAACGCCAAGAAGGAAAGAAAATGTGTTTGTGTTACTGAAAAAGTACGAGACTATATTTTTAAACTACTTATTCCATCTTTAGTTATCATATACATATCGCCATTATTGTATATATTTTATTATATATGTCTTTATTATCATTATTATTATTATTTTATACCATATATCTACTTAACAAAAAATAATAGCAATACATACGTACCTTTTAAGTCCATATCATATGTCTTTTTTTTTCACCAAGCCCGATTTATAAATGGGAACGTTGGGAAAGTGCCCATCGCGCCAAATTTTTAGGGACGCAAAATTTTAAAAGATGTCGGACTTTTTTTAATTACAATCAACTGTATATTTCTGTCTATTCGCCCTCCTCGAGAAAGCGTCTTCATACTTTTTTGGCTTCATTTCAAATTCTTAAAAATTTCGCGAACCAAACATCGGAAAAAAATTTCGTCGCCAATTAAAATAAAAGTATTGAAAAAATGTGTCCCTTTTTTATACTATAATAATTCGTAGAAGGTAACTATAAATGCCGCTTCCCTACATACTCCACACTTTTTCGTCGGGTTTGAGGGGACAGATCGACGTAATTAAGATGGGGGGGTTCCAAATAATTGTTTTTTCCAGGGCGCTTCTCATCCTAAATCCGGACTTGTTCTTCATCACAAACGTTTGTGCAAATCATCCCATGCCTATCCTTGAAACACCGTAACCATCCATATAAGCACTTAAAATTACTCATATTCAGAATGAAGAAATTGCACATCCAGAATGAAGACATTCACATTCAGAATGAAGAAATTGCTTTTTCCAGGGCGCTTCTCATCCTAAATCCGGACTTGTTCTTCATCACAAACGGTTGTGCAAATTATCCCATGCCTGTCCTTGAAACACCGTAACCATCCAGATAAGCACTTAAAATTACTCGCATTCGGAATGAAGAAATTGCACATTCAGAATGAAGAAATTCACATTCAGAATGAAGAAATTGCTTTTTCCAGGGCGCTTCTCATCCTAAATTCGGACCTGTTCTTCATTACAAACGGTTGTGCAAATCATCCCATGCCTGTCCTTGAAACACCGTAACCATCCAGATAAGCACTTGAAATCACCCACATAAAGAGCATCAGCAAAGAAAAAAAGGGCCTTTACTTGTAAAATTATTTTATTTATTTTAATTATTTTGTAAAATTATACCATTTATTATATTAAGCAAGGTTTTGTGTTCGAGTCTATCTGATCCGCCTCAACGGTCATTTTTATTTCTTCATTTTTGACAATTCTTATTTTTTTTAACAAGCTCGAACTGACCACATACACAAGGAGGTTCAATTTTTTAAAATCATCAATAAAGTACTCTTTGCAGTCATGAATTTTACGGCTATTTATGTATTATTAAACTTTATGTAATCCTTTTGATTATCTCACAGTGTGAATTTAAGAGGATGAAAATGAAACAACGAAAAATCATCGTACTCTGGCAAAAGTGGCTTGGCTACCCAATTCTCAAAGGCTATTAGAACAAAAGCCACCCCATTCAAGAGAACGTTATTGTCGCCGCTTTCTGAATTTTCTGTTTTGAACAAAAAGTAGAATTATTACATATTGCATCGAAAAACTACGAAAAGGCTTCTTCTTTACTTCGTGTTAAGCGGAGGAAATTTTACAAGTGCCATTAACACATTCGACCTGGTTAACGCGAATCCGTTTCATACATGAATTACCCTCCGGCCGGTTTCACGCGGATCCTTATGCCAGGTCGGCCATAGGAAACGAGTGTAATGCAGGTTCCAGTTTCTTCAGAAGACGGGGTTCAGGGGCTCGAGTCGAATGTGTTAATCATCAGTTCGTATTAACCTTGCTAAAACAGCTAAAAGCACAGAAATTCCCATACAGTTTGACAGGGATCCAGGAAGTAGTTCGTGTCAGAAATATGCTCATGCTAACGAGGTTCCTCTATTCATGAAATCCACACCTTTTTGGCGCAGTATAGCCCAGATGCTCTTGCGCCATAAAAAAGCCAAACAAACAAGCACCTTCCATTTTTCAGTCAAATTCTTTTCTAGTATTTCTTTTCAGAGTTCTCCAGAAACGATACGTCTCTATCCGAATTAAATCTCATTCTCCATATCTAGTCTTTCAGTGGCGTGATGGTGGTGGTGGCGCTTTGGTCTATCACGCCCTTTACCCGGGTTCGACCCCAGTGGTAGGCTGGCTGTTCCTCGGAGTTTGTTTCCCAAACAAGAACCTACAGATTTCTCGAAAATGTGTTGCTCTCGGTGTAGTGTTGCCCAATTTGTTCTTGTGCCGCGAAATATGATCAAACAACTATATTTTTTTAATGTTACATCATAGCCATATATTTATTTATCTTAATATTACATTGTCAAAAATCAATCTTATTTGATTAACAAGTTCCTATATAGAGATCAATTACACCAAATTATTGTAATTAAAATTTTCAATTACATTAATAGCTATTTCATTAAATAATTATTAACGTAATTTGATTACTTAATTAAGATGATTTATTGTGATTACTCTCTATATAATTTTTACGCAGTGCGTTGCATAGACTTAATTTTCTGTCAAACCTAGAAGAGAATAAAATTTACACAATTTGAAACTTATGTGACATTTCTAAAGACGTGTGATTATTTTATGTCCATTATTTAATAACACATACTCCCCTTCTATTGATTAGACAATTTATAGACATGTCGTTAAATATTTATGAAATATTAAGTTATTGAATTTTGTAATTAATTTATAATATTCCACTTTCTCCACGTGTGTGTGAAACCTCGTAAACTCTAATTATTTGTAATATAATTTTGTTTGTTTTATTTGTAAATGCATTATATAATAATGCATTTACAGAATAATAACAAACGACTTTTTATCTCAATCTTTAAGAGCAATTAAAATTTAAGAGTTATGGAGACTAAAATTGTTTTTCCTAGGCGTTTCACTAGAGGGAGCCCCACAAAAAAAAATGTATTTTTCATCATGCTCTATACAGGGTGTACAGCATGAACTTTGCATAGCGAATATCCTTGCTCAGAGTACATAAAAAAGGACACAAGTGCCATACCTCTATGACGTATAGTTCTCGAGAAAAATGCGAAATTAAAATATGACGAAACATCCGGTGCACGGAAAATAAGCTGTATTGGAAACATAGACATCAATACTTGCATGTGAAATTATGTTTATATAGGGAGACGCTCAAAATGACCACCGCGCATGTTAATGTATGATTGCGCACGCCGTGGAGCGACAATTTTTTTCCTCATCCGTTGTGAAGTTTACAATATGGCTTATTTTCCATGTTCCGTATGTGACGTCAATTTTTTTCGTAATTTTTTTTTTTTTTTTTGAAAACTATGGGTCGTAGAGGTATGGCTCTTGGGCCATTTTTATGGACTTCAAGCGAGGTTCCGCTATACAGAGGTCATGTAGCCTTGACGGAACACCCTGCATAGAATATGATAGTTGCTTACCATCATAGCGCCTCGTCTGCAGCAGTAAGACTAGCACGTTACAAGACTTACAAAGCATCAGTGAAGCCATCCGGACTACTGAGGACAGATAACGACATTCACAGATGAGGACATGCTGTGAAGGACATTCGATAACATGGGGCACCGCCTTCGAATGTGACGGGAGAATATTTCGTGTATTTATTGTCAATGGTCTTACATGTACATTGAATTAAGGATACTTGTAAATTAAATGTCATGTTTCTACGTAGAGTGGTGAGAAAAACCTAGTTAAAACCTTTTTTTTTTGAGGGATTATTTGACGAAATATCCTACATCAGCGTTTCTCATGCTACGCTCTGTGGAGTTCTCAGGTTGGAGTAAATGCTCTTTAAAGATATTAGGGAAAAAATAAAATATGGTAAGATCTCAGTGGAAAAATCTTGTTTAGATCGAAATTTGGGGTATTCAGAAATCAAAAAAATGGTTTTTACTATGCATACGATAAAATGTCAACTAGTAACTTGTTAAACAGTTTTGTAAAAATAGCTCAAGATACACATAAGTGCCTTTTGCACAAGGGCGCCAATAGTTCTCCGTGACGCACTTCTGAAAAGTGCTCCACGACATTAAAAGTTATAGAAGTGCTGCCCTGTGCGATAGGGAATAGGCTTACGTGCAAGTGCACTTACTTCATCAAAAGCTGAAACGTATGTATGCAGATTTTTCAAAACGCTTATAAAAATAAATCATAGGTTTTTTGATTCACTAACCCTATAAAAGAGAAATTTAACTACAACGTGCTTTAAAGCCACCTTTTAATATGCTTGCGAATTTCAAATGGTATATATTGAGGCCGATTTCTCCAAATTTGTTTTAAAAAGCAAAATATTTTTTTCAAGTGCGCTCGTAATGGCTTTTCGAAATTTAAAACCTTTAAAACTATATGATCTCGGTTTTTCCTCCTTAACAGAAAGTTCTGTGCCTCCTTCGAATTTTCCAGAACTTATTTTAGTACTTTTCTCTTTTTCAAGTAGTACGATACGTTTAAAATATTCAGTAGATTTGGCAAGCAGAAAATAAATATTTATCGTTTAAAATTTAAAATTTTATGATATAAATTTAAAACCAAAGTTATGAAATGGCCAATAACGTCAAAAAAAATTCTCTTCTCCTTTTAACTTAATAACAAAAGTAAGTTAGTAATATTATGTAAAACAAACAACATACGGTGCGCCTCAAATGTTTAGTCACAAAACTGTTTGGCTTTTATAGAGAAATTATGATGCAAAATTATCCACTCTATTATGTAATATATACCGTTTGCGTATATAGAGTCATAACTGCTGATATTTACTTACTGCATTATTTAAAATGAAATTTATGCAAATGTGCGTTTGAAAAGTATTGGCACAGTTTAAGTAACATGCAAACCATTGTGCATATTATTTAAACACTGTTGTTGAGATAATACAATAAGATAATTTATAATATGTTATCAATATTGTTCAAAATATATTATAAATATTGTTCATAATATGTTCTCAATATTGTTCACAATATATTATTAATGTTATTTACAATGTTATTGATATTGTTCACAATATATTATCAATATTATTCATAATATGTTATCGATATTATTTATAATATATTATCAATATTTTTAAAATATATTATCAATCTTGTTTATAATACATTTTCAATATTATGCATGAAGTTGGCACGGTTGCAACGCGCTCCGTTGTAACCATAACCCGGTTATAATGAGAGGAAATGAAACATTTGTTTGGTTACATTCAAAATATACACTGCCTGGCGAAAAAAAAAAATGGCTGCACATCTTAACCCTCTCAGCTTATCCCGTGATTTCCACGGGCAACATGAAAGTAACAAAATTTTCTTTTCAAGCGATTTTCGCGGGTATGAAATTTTTCCATCTTTCATCTCTCATCATCTTTGGTTACAAAAATGTGCTACATATTTTAACTCTCAATTACATGTAGATTTGAAATATTGAATAAAAAGAAATATGCAGTTTTTGAAGAGATTGTTATAAAATAAAAAAAAAATAAAAAATGGGCAGTTAGAGGGTTAATGATTCGTTTTATCTCCTTTATCGCGATCTACGGCACGCATTCGTCGCGGCATGGTTTCTATAAGTTTATGTAATATCTTAATACTTGTTTTTGGCCAGATTTGCTCTATCATTTCGCAAAGGCTGTCAGTTAATGAAAGAAGGGTTCAACTAGTCCTCAGATTCTTTTCGAGTACATTCCACGTATCTGCAATTAGAGTAAATTCAGGATTTTGTGGTGGGCAATTCAAGTCCGCGAAAGGTGTTTCGTGCTCGTCGAACCAACCTTTTTCAATATGACATCGATGAATTCTGGAATTGCCGTCCTGAAGTATGCTGTCGCCTTCAAGGAAAAATATCAATTGGTATAATAAGCTGGACATTTGACAAATTCAGATATCCAATTGACTGCATTTCATTGCTGTATAGCGTTGTTGATCATAGGACCGATGAACAGAAGCAACCTCAGACCACAAACTTCCTCCTAAGGCTCGTACAGTGCGTGAAGAATCTACTGTTTCGTGCAGTTTTCCTTTAATTTTGATGCATATTTCTTTAGAAGTACAATTGAATAAATATAGTTTGTAAGGTTGTTATATAATCATTGGTACAGTATTATTTTTGAAGGTTTTTAGGTATCATTTGAGAAAATTGTGATAAATGCGTAAATAAAGATCTGTGATAAAAATTGCTAAAGGCTGTTATTCTAAGACGTTAAAAGAGAAGATACTAGTTTCAAAATAAAGGTTCATTTTTATTTTTTAATCAGTTAATAAGTTAGGGGAGGGGATTGGGAGAAGGGTTGCCTTTATCGCACTTAATATCATAATTTTTCTTTAGGGAAAAAAGCGCAATTATCTTGAGAAAAAAAAAAAAATTCTATCATAACAAAAATTTGCATAATTGTGCTGTGTGAAATAACACCATTTTTGCGATAATTCTGCGAAGATTTTGTAATATAAGCTTACGTGTTGTTTTAATCTTTTTTTATGTGTGAAAAAGTCCGAAAAATTTACATTATTGATAAGCCGAAATATTGAAGATAATGATTCTCAAAAAAACACACATAATTTATTCAGGGCCAAATTCTTCAGGTTGACACTCCAATCTTTCCAGTTTAAGGCCCATAAAAACTTAATCCAACGATGATCCTATATTTTTCTCGAGTAACGGACATATATTCAAGTTGGTAGGTGTCCACTTTTCAGAGGTTTAATTATATTAAATGGTTATTGCCTATATTTCAAGTTATGTTTAAACGTGCAACTGAAAAAAAAGTACGTAATGCAAAAGAGAAAGGACAGTTAGAATGCTGATAATTTGTAAATAATTGTTTATTGTTAATAGTAATTGAAAAATGCTTGAAGAAAGATGAAGCATGCAAACTAGACCTCGGAAAGCTGGCAGTTAATAATAAAATTTTATTCTTTATTATTTTACGCATATACAGTTTTATGGTAATTGACAAGGAAAGTGGCTTTTTTATTGCTGTATAGGAGTCTGATTTTGGTCCCATCACGTGCCAGCATTTTTCTTTTTTTTTTTATTAAATAATTAGTTCTTTCTGCAAAATGAAACGGCATACAGAAAAAGGAGAAAAATATTTAATAGCTAAAAGTCGATATAATGGTTGTATGTCACAGCAAAACTATTTTTTTAAGGTTAAAAAACTAACGCCGCCCTCTTTTTAGTGTTAAAAAAACTGATGACGCCCTTATGTCCGGAAACGAGCTCGGAATCCTTTGGCTTATGGAAAAGCTAATTTCAACGTTAATAACTACAAATATTATATATACGTGATACAATAAAATCTCCTTAACGGACACTTCCGAATATCGGACACGTTTATTTAACAGACACTTGGAATTCCCAATTCCAGGATTTTTCATCACTTGCTGTTCCTGAATAGTGGACCCCTCCGAATAGGGAACAGATACTCGAGTCCGAAGGTGTCCGCTATTCACAGATTTCATTATATCAAACGCTTATTTTTCATCTTTCAACTTGTGCCTAATTGTGCATGGAATTTAAAAAGGGGTGTGACGCCAGCGATACGGACCGTGGAAATTCTTGCAATTTGTAAGCGATTGTTTATTTTTAACAGCAACTGAGAAACACTTGAAGAACACTAAGTAAGGAGGTAAGTCGTTTAAAAACTGACAATTTTAGGTTCATTGATGAGAAACTGGCTCTTCGTCATTGTATAAGGTTCCAAATTCGATCTCCGGAAGTACAAGCGTGTTTTTTTTTTAATTATTATTATTAAACATTAGCTTTCTCTGCAAAATGAAGAGATTCAGTGAAGAACGACGGAAAACATATAATGGGTGGCAGTTTAATAAAATAGTTTCATATATCACAGCAAAGTTGTTAAAGCAAAGACAAAAAAGAGACATTCTCAAATCCAGTATCAAATTTAGGACCCAAAACAGTGTTTAAAACAAGTCCTTCATAACTAGCAAACTGTAGATAAATTAAATACTTTTAATAGGCATTTCTATAATTCCCAATTTCCATGTCATCCATTACGGTGACGAATTTACGTTTGAGCTAAGGAGGCTCTGGGCTGTGGCCCATCAACTTTGGGTCTACACAGAATTTGAAGGGCCGGGTGTTATGAAAATTTACGTATATTTTAACCTTATTCATTTAAAAGTGTCCGAGAAATTAATGCTAAATCTTAGATTTAGCATTAATTAAATAAAGATTTAGAAATTTATTAATTAGATAAAGAGCTTTAAAATACAATACGTGATTTATTGACTGAATGTCGCCAAGGCTAGATCTTTCGGGGACCCGTTCTATATCCATCCAGTCTACGACCCATGGAACTCTTAATCCGGTGCTATATAACAAACGCAAATGACGACATTTGTTTTCGCTTTTCTGTCGGACTTTTAATTTGTTTGTATCTTATTTTAACGACAATGCTGTTTACACGAGGAATCGGATATAACGAGTATAAATGCAGTCTCTCCGCACTCGTTACAAACGAGTTCTACTATAATATATTAGTAACGTATTGTTTGTAATATACTATACTCGCGGGAAAGCTAACCTGGTACACTGTTAAGGCTACGGCGACCTATTCACGCCCATACAACAAATATTCGTTCGCAAATTGGCGGAAAACGAGGTAACATTATTAGGCTATTTATCGCCTAATTTGGAATGCAGAAAAACGCGGTTGATAAAATTCCAGGCGCCAAATTTCCCGCCAAGCGGACGAAGTCCTCTGAGTGGTCAGTTACTTGAATGATGTCATCGTTCGCTATAATGAGTCCACCGCATGAGGCAACTCCCGTGGCCCGTGTGCCTCCAGTGTCAGACAGGAAGGTGCTCACGAAACACTGGAACACATTCTTTTGCCATGCCCGGCCTACGGCTACCTCAGGGAGGAGCTCCTTCTCGCCCGCCGCCGAATAAGCCTCGCCTCACCACCAGGTCTGTCCGATCTCCTGGATCCCCCCGCCTTCTCGCGCTGCCTTTGTGGCGTTGCTGAATGCCTTCCTCTCCGGACTTGGCCGGTTCCTGTAGGTTCCTCGGCTGGCTCAAGGGGGTGTCTCCGGTTCTGCTGCCTGGGCCGTGGCTGTTCCCCGTGACGGTTCCCCCTGGCCGGCTGGTTTCGGTGCGCTTTGAATGACGACTTTACGTGCATCTTTGAGTGCCGTGTTGGTCGGCAATCCATTTCCTCCTCAGCCGCCGAGGCGGCTGAGTACGCTGTTCAAGCGTCCTGTCTGGGATTACAGCGCCGCCTCCGGCGGCCACCCTTCCCAATGAAACCCTTGCACAATCCTCCTCCTCTTCGCTAAAATGAGCCTTTTCCTAAATTTAATAAATAACAGAGTTTAATTGCACATATATGTTTTATGTATTTTAGCATAATTTTAATGTTTTATGTACGAAATGTATCTTCTATTAACTCTGTTAACGTAAGAAAGGGCGAATTATATTGCACTGGCGAAATCATATTGCTTTGCACCTTGTCAGCGTACCAGATCAGCTGCGAGTCTAGTAATATATTTTTTAAATATTAGCAATATTGTTTGCATTATATGTAACAATATTTCTTATAATATTTGAAGCAGTGGAACCTTCCACTATTTATGAATTCATGTACATATCTATGAATATTTTGATATATTACTGCTATTAGAATTTGGGAAAAAAGCTGTTGCATGTTCTTTGCCCTTCAATGGTGCTTAGGACGCCACTCACAGCATTGCGTGTTGGACTTCGGGCGCAATTTGTGGCACGCAATTTCAATTTTTTCGCGATGCGCAATTTAGGAGCATTCACAATACAATACGAATGATGATAGAATAACCATTTGTTGCTTTGCTTTGATAGCAGGAAAGCGAAAGAATCGATCCGTTTATATCTCGTTTTGTTCGGACATTTTCTTTGGATGGCGATTTACCCGCATTTAGTAAACACGCAAAAACAGCTTTTTGCTCGCATATTATGCAAAAAAAACTCCTAACGAGTTCTTGGTAGAACATGTCAAATTTTGTAAACGGTCGAATACATGTAAATTTGTAGCAGGCTTTTAGATCCATTGATTTTTGTGCACTTTTACCTGCATAATCTAAATTTACCTCAAGTGCTTCTCTGTATGTTGACGAAATTCGCTACTTTATCTCGTTTTCTTGGCGACGCGTTAAATCTGAATGAATAATTTTATCATAGTTTTTCCTTTTTTTTATATTTTTGCTCTTCACTATGGCAAATTTCACATTTACAACCCCTTATTTAAAATATCATGGCAAACGTCATATTTATGACGAAAATAAGATATCTGTTATAATTCAGGTGGGAATTCATTGAGAAAAACTCATCACGGAAGGTATAAACAGAGAACATTCTTGCTTTCACGATATTTCACCTGATGAAGGGAACAGTAGTTCTCGAAACGTTGTGGAATCTTCTTACACCCCGGATCAGTGACAAAATTTTACTAGTTATGATAAACCTTGGTCAGTCTAGGGGTGGACACAGACTTTCATTTGGGGGGTTAAGGACAGAATTTGCCATGGTCTTGGAATAACACCCTTCATTTATCATGAAAGTTGGAATTTTTTACAGTGAAAAAATATATTTTGGGGGTCATGACCCCTGTGACCCCCATGTCTGCGCTTGGGTCAGTCATTCTATTCTTTTGCTATAAGGTCTTTCTTTTGAAGGGTTTTTTTTTTAAGGTTATTCTTTTGAATATAAGGTCTAAAATGGGATTTAACGTACACATAAGGTTCCAACTTTTAATGTTTTCTTTAATTTCTTTTCAACATTCTAATTTTTTTTCTAATTTCATTTTCCAACAATAAAATGATGACAAAAATGATATTCTGCTTGGCCGTTTCCCCTTTTTTAATTGGTATCAGAGACGTGTATTTTAATTGTATCTTTTATATCACTAAAAGGAACAGAATTTATATCTCTTACAGAATTTACCTCCAGCAAGTTTTTTAAATTCTTTATTTGAGAAATAATTGTTTTGTTTAGTTTAAAAGACCAGAACGTGACTAAAAATATAAGGAAAGAAATGACGATTTCTATATGAAGAACTAGCATGTATCTGGTAAAATAATCTACATTTGTTTATTGCATTGGCTTTGTTCTCCTCTACAATGTCAAATTCGTCTTTGATCTAATGAAAGACCTTTGTTAATGGGTCATTGTAACCAAATTTAACTAATACTTTGCTTGATTTAGTGATCATTAAGATTCCATTATGTTTGTTGTATAAACATCATTAACATCTGTAATAGACTGCGTTCATTTCCATAATCATTGTATAACTGAACTGGAAATGCTTCAATTATTTCCGATCATTAATAATCAATCGCTATTAAAAATGATTTTATATACTCGAAAGAATTGAACTGGCAACAGGTTTGAAATTGTTTGAAAACTTATACAAGGTGATCAAACAAATAGGATACGATGTAGCTATGACACATCTTGTCGAAGGAAAAAACATAGTTATAGTGATAAAGATTGGCTTCTAAATGGCAGCACTTTCCAATTGCCATCTTTCAATGTCATGGTGTGACTGTTAATTGCATTTATCTTAATTGCATTTATCATTCTTAAAACTGCGGTTTTATTTTCCTTTTTTGAGCACCGATAATAATCCCCTGCATGTTTACATTTTTACAAAAAAAATGATAAACGAAAGTGAAGGTGTCATTAAAAAATTTAAATTAGGAAAAAGACTCGAAAATACGCTGCCATTTTCAATTTTTAGTCTCAGTTAAAATTTTATCTTATAAAAGATACATTTTTTTTTATCTCTTGAAAACTACTTAATCTGCTTTATAAATCGATGAAAGCTTCATACTTCCATTTCGTTTATATTTCGTTTTATTAACATTAAAAATTAATGCATTTGCAGGAGCCGTCATGATTTGAACTACTAAAAAATAATATTTTTTAGTAGTTTAATTAAAAAAAACTTTCAAAAGTGTGAATTTAGAAAGAACCCTTTACGTTGCAACGCAGATAAAAGTCAGTATTTCAGCATAAGACAACACGATTCCTATAGAAGAAGGCATTAATTTTATTTCTAAATTTTATTTATTTATTTATTTAATTTCAATTCTAGAGTGATCGCCTCGTTTAAATAAATGAGCATTTGACGCCTTAAACTTTTGAAATAAAAATACTTTATGTACGAAAAGTAATGACGAAAACATGTGAGAAATACGTAACTTATCATGCTTGCAGTTCGTTTGCTTTCCTATTGCTTTTCCAGTTCCTTTTTCAGTTATTACCCTTTCAGTTCCCCCGGAAAGGGAAAAATTCTTTTCCGTCCAGATACTAAGACTGCCCATGTACGTAACATGACGAACGCACGCTATATTGGAGAATATGATATATCTATATTTCTATGTATATTACTCCCTTTTCCTATGTGTATTATTCCCTTTCTCTATGTGTATTATTTCCTTTCGCTATGCATATTATTCTATTATATATATATATATATGAAACTATGAAAAATAATTATTGTTGAAAAATTATTGCCTAATACAGCATATAACAAATTAATAATGTTGACACCCACATTTTTTAGCTCATACTAAAGCCCTTTTGGTTTAGGAGAAAAAGGGGACATCGTCCCCGTCCTGGAGTCGAACCAGGGTCCCTCCGTTGAGCCAGAAATGCCTTGACCGCTAGACCAACGAGGACAGGAACAACGCTCTCTTTCTCCGTATATAATCTCCTAGTTCGCCT
>QLNU02003225.1:79046737-79080413 GCA_006491805.2 Dysdera silvatica
TTTCAGTTACTCACCAACTATATTTAGATACGATACGCACACAGATATCCTCCCGATTTTACGAATTCGCGGATACCTTAAAGAAAATTTGTAAAATCTAATGTTAGAAAACAGAAATTAACATTAATTCTATATTATACTTTTTTTCAGGATTAAAGCAGGAGTTGGTACACAAGCGGGTCGATGTACTTTAAATATTTGGATGCGATATATCATCATCATATGCAACTAATTATTCTATATATTCCAATCTATTCACTACTGTATGAAATTTTCCCTAAGTGTTTGGCATACTGAATACCTATTCTGAGAAAATTTTCACTATGCTGCTCAAACCTACTTTATTATTTGCAATATACTGTGTATGTGTGTGTGTGTGTGTGTGTGTTTTAGAATATCTAGATACGAGATAATTTATACGCTATATATGGGATATTTGTAATAGGTATTTGAAATGGCCGGACACAGAAGAATTTAAACAAAGATGGGTTGACGAATAATAAAGGATCTTCTTTTTATTATTATTAAAAAAAATTTCAGAAGTTATTTTATTTTGGGTTATAATTTGGATTTTCTTTTAAAATAGGGTAACGTGTGGTTAAACTCTCAGACTATCACTGCCCTTGTGTACGGACTTAGCGTTTGTGATGGAGGTGCGCAAATTCGCTCGTTGGCGGAATTTGTGAACGTTTTTACCCATTTCTATTAAATGAGCTTGAATGATCAAGGGAGTGTAATAACGGGCTTCTAGCTCGTTGGCTTTGACACCCAAGTAAGCTTGTGAATAAGCATATCGTGGAGTGATGACATTCTCCTGTATGATGAGCCTATGGGGAAATAACTGACATTGTTTTGCCTGCAGTTGATAGTAATAAGCTGGCAAGCCCCAATATGGCTAAATGTCTAGTAATACTGGTCGTAGAAAAATATTGTATTAAATGGACAGAAGCAGTCATTGGTTTGATCTTTAAATGATTTTGGCCTTTGAATGATTTCTGATAAAGAAAGAATCCCTCTTATTTTCGAGATTTGTTTATACTATATGCAGTGGCGGATTTGTCAATAGGCGAAATTGGCTGTATTTTACGGCGGCAAATTTTCGACAAGTTTCCACCAAAAACTTTGCCAAGGCGGGGTTGAAATTTTTGGTGACCAAATGTATTGTTAAATTTGAATTAAGGCACAACTAAGCATTGTCAGAGTGAGAGCTGACCTAGGCATCGCATCGAAAGAGGCTCAAAAGGCACCAAATTCTCGAATACTTGCAAAAAGATGAATTTTAAACAACCATCAGGCTCATCAAACTAAGAATTTGACGAAAGTGTCCAATTCTCTGTTGCACATCTAATTACATTTTGTAAGATTAGGCGGCAAAATATGTGAGCCTGCAAGCGGCAAAATCGTAGATCCTCCTCCTCCTCCTCTGACTATATTGGATGGCCATAATTAAATCGGCACTATCCAAAACCTAACATTCGTAGCTCAAATTAAGCGCCAAAATGTCACTAAATTTGGTAAATTATTTGAGATATAAAGAAGAAAGGTTTTATGAAAAAAATAGCTAAAAATATTACCGATAGGGGAATTAATGGCGTTGTATAATTTAAAAAGGAAAGCTTTAAAACGTAAAGGGAAAGCAAATAACAAAGATTTAACTAAAATTTCGGAACGATCCTTTATGCTCCGCGCTTTATGATAACACAGAAATAAAACATTTAATATCAAGATCATTTAGTACATTAATTATTAATCCTGCTCATGGGTGCAGTCCTGCCAGGCCACTGCCCAATACTTTTTTATCTAACCATGGCTCGCCCTGCCTCACGAAATGGCGACAAACGTTTAATTTTAAATTTGTTTTATTTAACATTAATTCGTTAGGTGAAGTTGGAGATATTTCGAGCTACATACAGATGACCGAGTAGTATCAGTTCAATTACGGTCGCCATTTACATCAAGAACGTCGAACTCAAAATCTGACACGAGCCAAATAAATAATGTTTAGGTTTACGCAGGCTGTAAAAATAAACACAAAAATTTCAACTTTCATAGAAAGGTTAATTTATTTAAAAAAAAAGCAAAGCATAAAAGAACAAGAATAAATTAACGTTTTCTTCCTGGCATTTTGTATCTCTTCTCTCTTACTAGAGTTTCTACTTCGGGGAAATCTTGTTCTCAGTGATTACTTTCAAAACTGACACAAGTTGAATGTTAATAATTCTATATCTAACACATAGGCGTACGCAGAAAGTTCATAAGGGGGGAGGTTATAGGCCCAATGAGGTGGGGTTACAGAGCTACAACTCACATATTCCTATGTTAAATATACAAAATTTCATTGCAAAAAGGGGGGGTTACAACCCCATCAACACCCCCTGCGTACGCCAATGATCTGACAGGAGACTTATTGCCTTTCACAATTGTAAATAATTGCTTACATCGACAGGTATTTTCAAACATGGAAATAATTTCATATGCGAATTTGTGAGTATTTTCAAACCTGGCAAGTAAATATTTGTAAAATCCAGGCACGCCAATTTCACAGAAATTTTGCCGTCAAGTCTGAATCACACAGGATCTCAATTACCTCCATTTGCATTTGATGAGGTACTGATCCTATATTTATTGAAAAAACAATCGAAGAAAATGAAGAAAATTCGTCTTCCAAACAGTTACTAAGCGAACGTTGTACCACTTTGTTAATAATTATGTATAACACCAGAATATCATAAAAATTAAGTTAAGAAAATTGTTTAAAACGCTTTTTATATATATATCGTCATATTGGCTATGCCGCAAAAATATTCGTTGTGGGTAGCTTGTTTGAAATGCTTCACATACAGATTTCTAAATATTTCGTGACAGCTATTGAGGATATATTAGATCATATTTATTTCACTTTCACTTAATTTACATTCGATATTATTTACATACGATGGCGTTTATGATGTTCCTTTGATTTATTCTTATTTACGATAATTGTTTATTATAATTACTTTCACCATGTTTATTTGACATACGTATTACGATGCAAATTTTGCAGATCTATTTACATATTTCCCCTTACGTCTTTTTCTACATAACAAAATCCAGGTGTTCAGAGTGAAAGGCAATCGGTGCTTTGTTATGTCAATTGCGTCTGAAAGAAACTGAACGAACTACGCCGTCTCAGGAACATTGAACAGAACCAATGCCTTTCAAAATCAGGTTGTCGACCCTTTCCTAATAAAAGCGAAAATATGATTAATCCGTATAAATTTCGGGGAATTTCATTCTGGCGGATACGATACACATTTTTTCCGCCAGGAATACATCGCGTAATTACACTTCGCCTGGAAGGGTAATATGTTAATTCCCTGCGTAATTTCCTGTTCGTTTATCGAAAGTTCTCCACTTTTTTGATTGTGCAGCGATAATTGTTGCTGCGGGCTTTATCAATTTTATTAATGCGAATTCTTCGACTTCACCGACATTCTTTCTGACGTGAAATATAATGGAGAAAGGAATTCAAATGGATGCGACCGTTAGCCATTACCAGTTCCTCTGAGACTTGTTGTAATATAAAATTGTTACAACGCCATTTCGAATGTTAAAACCAATTAGATTGCGCGTCGGTTTACTTAGTTATTGCGAACAAAGTCCCAAATCAGCTTGTTTTCATTTTTAATGATGCGAAAGAGAGTTAGTTTTGCGAGTTCCTTTATTAACCTGTGTTCACCCGATCCCTCTAATTATTTGGAAAATATTTATAGGGTAAATAAGTTCATAGGTTATCAATTAAAAGTGCTTCTCTAGTTGAGCGATTTTAATGAAAGCAACAGAATATTCACTTTATAATTAAAAACTCGCTTTACACTAAAGGCGCCAATTAGTTGGGTAATGCGGAGGCGCGTCATCTTTCAACTTTGATGAAGTTAAACAAAAATTAATTGCTGGATGTCAGTGATGTTTTCAGTAAGGTGATAATGGGTTTCAAGAAAGATACATGGAATGGAGTTCGGCGAAAAAAATCGACATTAAATTTGGATTTCACTTTCTACACTGCGGCTCGTTTTACATACACTATTACATTGCATGAGTTAGGCACTGCATTACATTATTTAAGCACAATATTAGAATACTTAAGCACTATATTACAATATTTAAGCACTATATTACAATATTTAAGCACTATATTGCAATATTTAAGCCCTATAGCAATATTTAATCACTATATTATATTAGACATTACATCATATTAGTTAGACACTACATGGCGTTAATTAAACACTGCATTGCGTTAGCCACACATTATGCTAAATTAGTTAGATATTGTGTTGAGTCAAAGCTCAAAATTAGATAATTAATATGAAAATATAATATTTCTTTGTACGCTATATCATTTATGATGTTAAGCAGAAAATTATCAGGAAAATTAAAAACTTACAGATTTAATTAAATCGAAACACAAGTGTCTAACTTGCATAACATTTATTACTAGGCGAAAGTAATTCACTTAAATAAACGAACAAATAACTTGATGGCACAACAAAATTAATGTGTGTGCTTAGCCAAGTAAATCGATATTATGTTCACCAGTAGCACTACTATTGTTTTAGTCATTAAACAACAAAATTCAATCACGATTGAGAATATCTCGAAATAATGCATTTAGATATTTTGTTATAAATCAGAAAAGAAAAAATTCCCAAATCCAGTAATTATAGGTTCCAAATATTTGACACATTTATAAATATGTCTAAATCGAGATGTTATTCTGAAGTGCTAATTTAGTCTTGTATGACATATGGTTTCACATGTAGATTTTACCGAAACAACTGGTATGCAAACGAAATCAAAATTGTTATCAAAATGTTGTCTTTACTAAATTGATATAATATGCTAATTTAAAAAAAGCAAAATTTTAACATATGTTAAAGAGGTACTCGAAAACCTCTTAACTTTAATAAACTGTGCGACCGTTTGTCACACAGTGCGACACACAGTGCGACAGTGTCACACAACTGTGCGATTTAGCGGGGTAATTCAAATTAAGGGAGAGACAGAGAGGGGGTGAGAAGAGCAAGTTTTCACTTAAACCAAGATCCATTCCATCCAATGATGCTTCGAGTTTGATGTCAACTAATATCCTTGGGATTATCACCTCCAGTCTATGAACACTTAGCCGGGGGGGGGGCTGGGGGGGCCGCAGATGACGACGAATGATCTTATTGTATTTACACTAGACATACGTACATTTTAGTCGCTTATTTTAAGGAAATTACAAGTATCATCCAAGTGTTTGGCTCAGACCAGAGCTTTTTCAGCTTGATATTATAAACTTGAATATTCTCCTATCACTTCGGTTGATGAAGGGAACAGTGATTCTCCAAACGCTGTGGAGTCTTTTCTTATCCATGAGACCAGGAACGAAATTTTACTTTTTAAAGTTGGATATTGTCACCCTTTCTAAAACCAGCATAATTACCATGAAAGTGACAGACAACTGACCACGAATAATATAATATACAGAGCTTCCACGAGCAGTGTATAGAGAAATTAGGGAGGAGGAGGAGGAGAAGAAGAAGAAGAAGACGACGACCTTACATAACAGGCTGGGAACGATCTAGCGACCTCTTGGTAGGAACGCAAACGTTCTTCCAATTGAACTACTAAAGCACATTGACGAGGTTCCATCATTTTCACTTGCGTTTGTAAATTTGTAATCTTGCGAAATTTAACGGCTTTTTTTAACTTTATTTTCCTCAACTACACTTCTAAATTTCAAAGTCGTAACTTATATTTATTATTCCTCAACGAGGCCGTCAACTTGAAGAGAACATTTGGGGTTCTATTAACTCCACATCCTACCTATTTTCTTAAGTCTACTTTTCAGTCAAACGCAAGAGAAGGGTCTTTGCCCTCATTCTTATAATTTTATTTAAAGGAAATGTTCGAAGATTTTAATGAACAAGAAATTAAATTTTTTCCGTTAATTTTAATTTCTCGATAATTATTAGTTATAGCCCTGCCTATCTACGTTTGTGTAATAAAGTAAAGGGCTGCGTTTTTTTTCACTTAACTAAAATGCGTTTAAACTAATCTGATGGCGTAGCCCTACGAGGAATAAATAACAAATAGAAAAACAACGCTTTTAAGCGTAGTTGAAATTTTATTAGACAAATTTCAACGCGTTTTGGATGGACTTCGGCTATCCCTCGTAAGGAATACACGCCCGTCTGGCACTGAAACGGAAATTTAATTCTACAGAAGACTTGGGTTGATGAATGATGGTGGAGCCATAAAAATTAAATTTATGATTATTGTCCCAGCAGTGGACTGCAATGGAGGATTTATCGAATTCGGCCTTTTCGACGAATCTTTGATTCTCTTTTAAGCTGATACGTAAGCCAGACGAAGCATGCTTTAGGTCTCAGATTAAAAAAGCATCAAAGATACGTCGAAAAGGCCGAATTCAATAAATCCTCCATTGCAGTTCACTGCTGGGAAAATAATCATAAAATTAGTTTTCATGACGCCACCATCATTCATCAACCCAAGTCTCCTGCAGAATTAAATTTCCGTTTCAGTGCCAGACGGGCGTGTATTCCTTACGAGGGATAGCCGAAGTCCATCCAAAACGCGTTGAAATTTGTCGAATAAAATTTCTACTACGCTTAAAAGCGTTGTTGTTGTTGAATTATTAAATGCTGATCATTTATAACATATGATAACCAGGGCTGTCCTGAAGAAAATTATTGAGAGTATGCAGTGTTGTCTTAATTAAAGAGTATTGTAATTGCGGGGTTACTGGACTTGGTGACCTCACAGCGCCGAGCTGACTGTCATTTGACTGGTCGTCTATCCAAGCTCAGGGTGGCAGTTGCCACTTTCATCAGTTTTTCATTCCTCTCCTGGTCGTACGCAGGATATTATTTTGAGGCTTAGGGTTTTCCTCATTTCCTCATTTGTTTCCATATGACTAGAAAAAAAAAAGGCTGAACTTGGTTGAAAATGGCCCAAAAACCAGCAAATACGAAAACGTTCTTGAGACCTTGAGAGTATGCGGTGCGTACCCTGTATTTTTCAAAATTTCTTGAGAGTACGCGGCGCACACAGCGCGTACCCTTTGTGGGTAGCCTTGATGATAACCATTTTAAACGTCAAACAAAATGTTCCTTCTAAACACGAATTAGAATATACTTAATACTACTACTTTTATATATGTTACTTATATAACACCAGTGTAAAATTTTCAAACTTATTGGTGGGTGTTGGGAAGGCCAAGCACATATTATGCACACTTATACATTACAGTATATGTAAAATTATAATTTATTTTAAATTATTAAAAAAGGGCCAGAACCCCACGCACCCATATCAATTTAGGCCCATGTACATACATCTACTTGGATACTCCATATTCTATTTAGGTACGTACATCTACCCTAGAGAGCAAAGATAGTCTTTGGAAAGTCCTGAGGACGTTCTGGACATCCTAAAAACGTCCCTAGGACGCTTTTTGCTATCTGGGACGTTAACAAATAATATCAAGAAGCACTTTTTAAACTGCGATATCATATGTTCTATAACACTTTATATTCAGATAGTTTTAAATGGCAACATGTGTATTAAATTCCATATATATACTACCTCATAATTTTAAATGTTAAAAAAATACAACATATTTCAGAATTTATACATTATTCATCATTATTATTTTACATTATTTATTATTATTTACCATCATTTAATACGTTATTTATCATCAATAGATTTCTTAATTCTTATACATTATTCATCCATTAACTCACCGATTATTTGCATATTCTCTCTCCTCAATCAGCGCATTCCACGTAGAGAACCACTAGTAAACGCAATTGACATATCCGGCACCAAACTCTAAATCCCTTTTGCAAAAAATATTAAATAGAACCCCCAAACCCACCCAAAAACAATCAAAAGGACAAACAAATGGATGAAAAGAGTAAAGAGGGAAAGAAAAATCCATATATCAAACTACTGACAGAAAGAGAAATTTTAGTTTCTGTTGAAAATCTGTTGAAATATCGCCTTTATGAAAGTGATTGCCTGATAAAATGTAGACCAAAAAATTTATGCATAGCGGTGAGAATTTCGGTGATTAGTATCGACTCAAACAATCAATAAATAATTCCCGCATATTTAGTTCGACATTGAATCATTTTTGACATGATTTGTTTAAAGTTTCAAGGCTCATAATGACACACCTGTTAGGAAACCCACAGCTTGAATTGATTTTTGAGCCACAGCACATTCATATGTAATCAATTTCATCACTGTCTAACCCTAACTCCAGAAACAGCTTAAAAAATGTTTCTATAAATTTCATATTTTTTAATAATGAAAAGCAAATTGAACATGCCAACAAGCTAATAAATCCCATTTTAAATAGCAAAAGAGCGATAGGATCAAGGCAGCTAATTACATATGCAGTGATTTTATGCACAGATTATGGAGAAATATACCCTTAATTTTAAAGTATTGTGTTTAAATAAACGAGATAATTATCTTTATTTTATCAAATTCGGAAAAATCTTACTTCTGTAAAGGCAACAGTTTCTCCACCAAAATGAAAAAATATTTTATTGTCAGCGAACTTCTAAAAAGTTTCACTACGTGGCGCAAAACTTGGGCTTAAATACAATGGACCAATCGATCTAAAGTAGTATCCCATGATGCTGGGCTTCTGTGCACATTCCCTCTCAAATCTCTCCTTGGACGCTCACACGTGGAAAGGGCTTCATGTAAGCTGGTCGCGCGCAGGTTTGCATCGTTTTAGGGCCACGCGGTTCCTCATCTGTCCACAGAACGTCAGCGACAACGGACATGCATCTCTGTAACATCGTTTGCTAACTGATAAACTTATTTGTCTACCAAAAGAAAAGTAATTTAACTAAGAGAAGGGTTCCAAAATGTTGCTCCGAATCCTGACCGTGAGACAACTCTCTCTTACCATCTTCCTGTTCTGCATGCAAGGTAAATTATTTTTCCTATTAAAAGGTGGGGGAGGTTTCTATTATTCAGAGTGATGTTCCGATATGATGAGATGTCTAAATATGAAAATAAGATTATATATGGTTGATCGCTGTAGCTGAATGGCTATGACGTTAACTAGGCAACCTGAAAATCTTTGATTGGAGTCAAGATGCAGGCATAATCAGTTTTGTTTCAATGGGTTTTACAAATCAAATAAGGCGAGTCAAATTAAAACAGAAATCTTAGATACGTCGAAATAAAAATCTGCTGTCATTTTCACCTTCTTAGAAGTTTTGTAAAACTGTTACTTAAAAAACGTAACTGAAGACAATTATACACTCGAAATTTTATTTAAAATAATTATATAGTAAATTAAATAAAACAATTAATAATTTTAAAAATCATTCGCCTATAAGAAGACAACTGTATTTAAGACTAATAAAGACAGTAACCATATATCTGTAAGTAGCTACAGTAAAATATGTCTACAACGTTACTTCCTACAACGCTATTTTTCACGGTCTCAATAAACAGAGTGCGTATGGCGTTTAGCATTGTCTATGACAGGGTCGTCCAACCTTTTTAGACAGCGAGACATTTAAAAATTTCTTACGGCTCTCGTAGACCATAAGTTTCAGCAAGTTTCGTAAAAAAATCATTTCTTTCCTACTACTTCTTTATTCACCTACGATATGGAAGGAGATTCCTGCGTTGTCTTCGCGGTTCTTCCTCATTTATGAAAAAGAAATCAAAATTTTTGTTTTGGGAATTTTTTTTATTCTGAACAGCTGTCGGTGAGCCCGATTACGACCCGCGGGCCGTATGTTGGACTACCCTGGTCTATAACAATAAACAGTCTATAAAGGCGTATCTTCACGGTCTCCAAATTATCTTTATAAAGAAATTTCTCAGTATTATAATAAATGTGTTTAAAAAGGGAATTGAGACAAACCACATTTTAAAAATTAAATTGAGCGCCATTAGTACTTTAAATTTCAGAAATGTCTTTATTTGAACATTTTACGATTTATAATGGTTTCATATATTAATAAAATTCATCTGTTGTGCCACAAACGAAGAAGAAAAAAATATATATACAGAATTAAAACCAATCGACTATTCTGCTTTCCTCGGTTTTCCTTAGTTCACTGACCTGTTGACATGTTTGCCGACGGAGATGAAAGACAACCTAACCGAAATGTCAGCGTACTGTTATTCAGAAAATATATAATTTTATATAGATGAATTTAGTTAAATATTTATTAATTATCATCAATATTTTAATTATTTGCTGATGTAGTTGATTTCATTTATGGAAATTGAAGTTAATCAAAGTGAAAGATATGAGATAAGTTATGAAAATTTAAAGGTAAAGAGATTATAAAATAAAAAGAGCTCATACCTTTCTTTAATGTCTGTCTCTTTCATTTTACCCTACTAAACATTGAAATTAATTAATTAAATCATTATCGTTCTAAACAAGAGCCTACATAATGTCTATGGAAACGATTTATATTAATATTACAAAACGAGAGAGATTTTAAAATGTCTGCTAATTTTTTCCGTCTCCAAAACATTTATATTATTAAATCTAAACTCTCCTTATATTTAAATAAATCGAACACTACGCAGATTAAATTAAACAACAATATAAATCAACGTTTATTGGCGTAGTGATACCAGCGCCGATGTTATGGCGTGATTAGATGGTGAAACGTTCGAAAGAAAATAAATATTTCTGCGTTCGGTGGGACCTGAACCCACGACCTTCCACTTGCCTGGTGGAGGCTCTACCATCTGAGCTACGAACAATATCCAATCCCTTATGAACGTATATAAAGACTTTACATTTTGATCAATTTAATACCGCTTTCGTAATTTGGTTTAAGTAGTCCATGTACTACACCGTTCTGCAAAATAACCGGCTTCAGTAAAGCCTTTATATACGTTCGTAAAGGATTAGATATTGTCGTTCGTAGTTCAGATAGTAGAGCACTTCGTCCGACAAGTGGAAGGTTGTGGGTTCAGGTCCCATCGAACGCAGAAATATTTATTTTCTTTCGAACGTTTCACCATCTAATCACGCCATAACATCGGCGCTGGTATCACTACGCCAATAAACGTTGATTTATATTGTTGTGCAATTTAATCTCCTTATATTGACATTAAAATCACCTTGATTTCAAATACAGTAAAATACTTTTAGTTTTAATGTTTCTAATCAGATAGCAATACTTTTAAAAATACAAAAATGCTTTCTAATGAACAAAAATTGAAAAACCAGCATTGTAAAAGGATAAATATGACAGCAAATAATTAAAATCGAAGCCAAAATGATGATACTATACACCAAACGATTAATAAATAGAAATATATTTACCTCCAAATTCAAGGATACATTATTTTATAATGAATTTTATATATATATATAACATTAATAAGTGTAATAAAATAAATTTCGTACTGATTTCATAATTAATGTCATTTTATATTAATTACGCGTTTCAATTAATTAAATTGAAATCAAATTTCTAAAGTTCTTTGTTCAAGTGTTTTTTCGATATTTTTAAAATTTTGAACGTCGCAAAAAACTTATAACACTATTATGGCATGGAATTATTTATATTCTTTTTAATAGTGATTAGAAGGCGTAGTATTTTTTGTCATCTGAAATGATTTATTCTTTGTTCCTGCAACAATTTAATTATCTAAAATAGAATCCAATAGCATTATTACTTTTAATACGATTTGTCATCAAAAGCTTATTAAAAAAACATGGAGTTTATAAAATCATTTTTACAAAATTCATGCTAATCAAATGAGAATATTAATTATTATTCCTGTCTTTACTTTTAACGAGTCGACATATTCTAACGCGACAAATACGAATTAAAAACCTAACTTTCTAAACTTTATATTTTCTTTGAAATAGAACTTCCAAGTACTTTTAAATAGGTACTTTTCCGTACGAAGCGAAATAAAACTTTTTTTCCATTGTTTCACATGTTCAATGTTTTATCTGTTTATGTAGGTTTTAACCGCCATAATAATTTTATCGTTAAAAGAAATTATGGCGTCCTCTATAGAAGTAGCTCCTGACCTCAAGTTCGCAATATGTATGTAAATGCAAGGGTTATCAAATAACGAACCGTGGTCCTCACCTGGACCGTAGATACGTTTCGGGTATTCTAAACTTTATTATATATATACATATCATTTAGTATACCCAAATAATTATAAACTAAATTTTATGTAGAACATATATTTCATGTACACACCTGGATCATGGAAGTCTAACAATTTTTTAAAACGAACCTCCGCCAAAAATAATTGGTGACATTTTCTGTAAGAAGCACGTCATCCTCTAATGTGAAATAATAGAATTTACATCCTAGAATTTGTTTACAGTGAAGTGAATTTCTTTTACCAAGTGTTTATTTTCTATTATCGCAACACGCTCAATAAATCGTTGTGATTATTATAGAGGAAGCTATGCCATGGTTCCTCTTAAATAAAGTGCGCTTAAACAAGAGTTTGAGAGCGGGAGTCTAGAATCTCCTGTCAGCCGACGCTCATAGTTCTCTCACATTCCAATGCGATTTTGCGCGGAGCTCCCGCATCGATGATACGAAACCCCCATCCACTGTTTTATATTAACCCTCCTTAAAAGCTGAAGTGCACACCTTGCTGCTCTTCTGCCAATCTGTAGTATAATTGAAAAACAGGGCAGAAGCAGTCCTTCGAACATAACCTATGCAGATTATTTGCATTCTGTGTTGAAGATATATAAATTAAGCGTATGTATCTTGATCATGCCGCCCCTCCCCGAAAAAGAAAGGATATGGCTGAAATTGAATTCAAAAAAGAAGGCGTGAGACCTCTATGCTTGCTCTCGTACATTTCACATAACTTATCTTCAAAATCTTTTTTTTTTTTTACTATTCCCCCCTCTCGTATTCAAGAATCTGTAACGAAATGGGCTATCATGAATACGTTGATCTGGAGTTGGTTACATCGCAGCTATATTTAATTAGAGAGTGATACCAGGCAGAGTCGACGAGAGGGGGGAAGAGAGGGCAGCCAGGGGCCCAGGATGAAATCTAGAGGCCCGCGCTGCCAAGGGCCTATGCTGTGGGGGCCCCGGCCCTGGGAAGGGGTCATATGGGGCCGGTCGAAGTGATCTTAGGCCCCGTGTTGGCTTTTAGCGTCCCTGATGCTATATATGCAAAGTATACGAGAAGTAAATAAGTGGAAAGGAGTCTTCCCTTCTTGAGTCCTCCTACTTTTACTCCATACTCCCAACCCTTATTAAGCATTTTTATTTTTTAAACACATAAATAATGTAAGCATATGATATTATATTGTATAATTATTCCTTCTTTCATGGTAATAGGAACACACACAAACCCAACAAAATGATAGGTGGATATGGCCTAGGGAAAGACGGAAACCTCTACTTTATGAGATCCGTCTGTCTGAAACATAACGTCGAAATGAACTTTTTTGACTTAATTTTACACTCTTAGGAGTGTTAAGTTCTACTATAGATCTTACTTTTCATCTATTCTAAAAATGCAGATGCACCAGTTGCGACCAACTTTCCCATCTTCATTTGCTCACCTAAACTAAAAATACCTTTTAACTGTCTTTTCAAACTTACCATTTCCACGAATCGACGTTCATCAGTTTCTAACCTACGTTCATCAATTTCTAACCTACGTTCATCAGTTTCTAACCTACGTTCATCAGTTTCTAACCATCAACACACATTAACGGAAGAAAGTATCTGCGCGCTCATTTCATCAATTTTTTTCCTCATGGACATCATCGCCGTCACCTTTTCCCAGCAATTAAATCATTAACTGTATTATCTTAAACTGAATTCATTAACTGTATTATCTTACACTGAGTTCATTAACTGTATTATCTTACACTGAGTTCATTAACTGTACTTCCTTACATTCAGTGAATTAACTGCATTACCAAATACTCGGTGGGGTCTTAAGGGATGGGCCAACGGGGGCCCCCGAACTTGGCAGTTTTTGTATCTGTTTATTATATATTATGTTTTTATTATAACAAGACTTTGGAAATTTAAATTAAGTGAAAAGGGGCCACACAAATGTGTCAAGACGGACCGTGACTACCCTTAATATCTTAATTGAACAGCCCTACCCAGTTCTTGCATTAACAGTACTACCCAGCTCTTCTCTCTCTAGGAAAACGTATCTATCACAAATATAGTACTAGATGTTCAGTATTTGGGATTATACATAAACAAGCGTACTATATTTTAAAATCTTTATCTTTTGCAATAATTAATATAATCATCCTATATTCAAACCCATGACAACGATGAAAATTATGCTGAAAAAGCCAATACCTAAATAAACGTTATTTACATGAGAAAACTCCGAAAGTGTAAAATAAATACCAGCATATGTAAGCTAAATCATTTTAATGTAGAGAAAGGTATGTTTAATGATAATTAGTTGATTGATAATATTTAAGAAGCAATCGAATATTCAAATTTGTGCATAATTGCTAGCCCAAAGTTATTTGTTAATTAATAAGACGTTAGTTACTTTATTAGTTCTTCTGCGTCAACGAAAGCCAATAAATTTACTTACACGTTTGGGTAAATCGTGTCCACGTGAAAATCCTTTTAACTATGGCTCGAGTGTTTAACTATTCGCTAATTCTTTTAGCCGATATAACAAGAAACGATAATTGCTGCGGCGCATTGTGTAATTTGCTATAATACAGTTTGATAGATTGGAATAATAGTTATGTGACGTCATGATAGATACGATGCATTATGGTTTGACCCATTTTGGATCCATAAGGCTATACATGCTTCAGATCTGAAGACGGATTAATTTAAATGGGCTTCCCACTTAATTACCCATTATGTTTAGACGCTGCACATCTGTCGTTTGAATCCTTATTTTCCCCCATATATCATCATAATCATATAACTTGTATATGTACTTGTATAATGTTTTTGCATTTTCAACCTTTTCAATTGATCGTTGGAGTCTCCACGTTATCGTAGATTATTATTTTTTACCTCATTGTTCATCCATCAACTTAGAAGCTTTTATTGTTATGTACTGCAGAAACTAGAACCAAGTAATCAACGTCGTTGGCTGATGTGTCTTGATGCAAGAAAGATAAACCCATTATGCACCCGAGAACGTACGAATTTTCAACTTCAATTGGTTTTCTGGACGCCTGTCAGCTAGGGCAGGCTTTCTGAACCGCGAATTCCAGTATCAACAGTAACGGATTAAGCGGCTAGCGGTCGCCAGGGGCCCGGAGCTCGAGACATTCCTAGTTAAAAACTGCCACAACACAAAAAGCGAAAGATGCAATATTTAATATTACTCACGCATTCTACGTATATAAGTACAGAACGTTCTTTTATTGAAGTAGAGCTAATTAAGAATCACATTAGCTCAACAATGAACGCCATTACGATTAAATGTTACTATCATAACTATAGTTTTGCCATGTATAGTTAAAAAAGCGAAATGAGAATTAAATGAAATTAAATTATAATGCCAGGTACCATGTTCTCAATAACGCCATTTTTCTTATAAAAAGCTGAGGAGGAGAAGAACGACTTTAATTTCACCTCTAGGCACGCACCTTAATACTTATCCGTATATATACAGGGTGTTTCAGCACCAGGGTTAAAAATTTTTGGGATGGGTAGGATACACCAGATGACTTGGAATCACATAGCAATGCTGGTCGCAAACCACTCACAGAGCTAGTTCTAAAACCGTCCAGCATGCACAAATATTTACAATCAGTGCGTGAAAAGCGCCAGATAAAACTCAGGTCAGCTGCTCAATTGCATAGATGATTAGGACATCGCATTTTGCGCTTCTCATGCACTGGTTGTCACTATTTGTACATGCAGGACGGTTTTAGAACTAGCGCTGCGAGTGGTTTGCGACCAGCATTGCTATGTGATTCCGAGCCATCTAGGTGTACCCTACCCCTCATAGAAGTTTGTAACCCTGGTGCTGAGACACCCTGTATATACACACTTAAACGCGAGAATTCTAAAAGGTAATTGGACGAGAAGAGACAATCGCTGTTGTTTAGACAATATTTCCGCGCGAAAATCGGAGCTTCTGGATAAACCTTCGAAGGCGAGAGGACATTTATGTCCTGCTCTGATTATGTTAATTTTTCTGAAACTCCCTTTGAATTATTATTATTTTAAAGAAATAATTCTTATTATAGAATAAATAAAACTTAGAAATAAAAGAAACTGCGTGTTATTGGGCGCATGTAATCAATGGGCTTATTGGCACATCATTGATATTACGTGGCATTCCTTTTCCCCCACCAGGTGAAAAAGTATAACATTGTTTGGATACTGCGCATGCGCGGCGTCATATTATTTTATTTAATGTTTTCAGTGAACGAGATTTGGCGTTGCGGGAATGCGAGTTTAATATTCGAGAAGATCTTAATTGAAACAGCAGTTATGAGTTTTCGATTCTGTAATAGCTTTTTGGCTTTTCGGTTTTTCGTTTTGGCTATTCTTTCCGTTGAACTTGATATAGTAATGTGTTTAATTTTTCTAAAGAAATCGTTTCTCCTTTTTTGTTCATTTTACAATAAGAAGTGTTATCCTCATCTATATTGAAGCAGATGGTTGTTAAAAATACATTGAATTGATGTCTACAAGAGTTAATACCTTTTGACGCCCCAAAACTTCGAAGAAGATTCAACACTTTTGGCGTCCAACGTGGGGCTACGATTTATCAACCATATAAACCAAGAATTCAGAAAGATGGAGTTGACAGCACTAAAGACACAAAGAAAGGGAATACGTTCTTCCTTTACAATCTGCACGAACAAGATTGAGACGGAGCTTTAAAAGGAGGCGTCAGATCAAAAATCACTTAAGATTTTAGAAAGGCAAATGAAAGACAAGTTCGAACGATTAGAAGAATGCCAAGGTAGGACAACTGAGAAAATACTTTCTGAGGAAAATACAGAAGAAGAATTTGAGTATTGAGTATAAGAATTCAGTAGAGACGCCAAGGAATCTTTAACCTTTTGGAGCCAGTTTTCAAAAATTCACGAGGGTGAGTCGATTTCGGACGATGAAATATTTCAATATTTACTTCAGGTTGTGGTTCCGAATTCAAAGGCAGACAGAGTAAGTGGAAGTTTTCTGGAAACAGCTGCGAATTATCCAAAGGCAATAGAACAGATACGTGAAAGGTTCGGTAGAGAGGATTTGCTTGTCCAAGTTTACGTGAGAGATCTACTGAGCATGGTAATGAAGAATGCAGTTTCCAGACGTATGAAAACAGATCTGCCACGATTGTATGATGAGTAAGAAGGAAAGCTTCGATCTCTTGATAGCTTTGGAAGAACTCAGGAAAAATATGGTGATTTTCTTACACCGCTTGTCGAATCGTGTCTTCCTGAAGAGGTGTTAATCGCGTGGAAACGCCACAGAAACTTGAGAGAAAATAATGGTGAGGAACGGTCTTTAAGAGGTCTCATGAGTTTCATGAAAACTGAAGTACAAGGCGAGCAGATAGTTGTTCTTGCCCGTACTTGTTTTGGAGCTAATCCTTTCTCGAAGAGGACAGAGCACGAGCATAAATTTCGAAGAGGCCCAACAGCGTCGGCCCCGATACCTGGTAAGTACAAACGAGAATCCAGGTAACAAGTTTTTTGCCTGTCTCTTCTGTGATAAAAAAACGTCCTACAAGAGACTGTATTGTAGCTAGAGAGATGAATATAGAAAGTAAAAGGAGGCTCTTAGTGGAAAAAGGGGCTTATTTTTCTCTTGTTTTCGTTCGGGATACATTGCAAAGATGTGTAGAGTAAAAAATGTTTGCGTTATACGCAAAAGGAATCATAATTTTTTTATGTATCCCAGTGGTGCAGAAGATAGTTATAATAAAGAAAAGACGTGTGTTGGTAAAACAAGCAACTTAACGAATGGCACGAAAGATGTTCATCTCATGACATTAGCAGTTCAAATAAGAGCTAGTAACGGAGAACAAAAGGTGCGCAGTATTATAAACACCGGATCTCAGAATTCTTATGCAAGTAGAAGGGTGGTTCAGAAATTTCGTCTGGCTCTTCTAAAAGAAGAATAAGGATGGTGCACAACTTGTTTGGTGGGAGAAAAACCACGGTTGAATCACATAATGTTTATGACCTGGTGATAACTGATTTGAATAATTCTTACTCGTGTAAGATAGAAGCTTTATCCGAAAATAAAATCTGTGGCATTGTGCCGAAAGTTAGCAGTTCGGTGACGCCCCTGGAATTAAATAAAAGAGGAATATGTTTTCCTGACTTAGAGTCTGATGGTTGTGAAATAGACTTACTATTAGGTGCCGACACAGCGGGAGTTTTGTTTACTAGTGAATCCATTCAATTAGATTCAGGTCTGTTGGCGTTAGAGACATGTTTGGGATCTGTTATGACAGGAAAGCCCCATTCGTAAAAGGAAAAGAATTCTAGTGACGATACTGAATTAAATGTTCTTTCCTTATATGTAAACAACTCGTCCATTATTGAATTATGGGATCTCGAATCTGTTGGCATTTCAGAACCTATAGCGATTACAAGGCAGTCTTTTAAGGAATGGGAAGAACTAATGATAATAGAGTTGCAAATGGCCTATATGAAAAAATTATTTGTCATATAGGCCTATCGTAAAAAATGATAGTGTAACTACAACGATTAGGCCCGTATTTGATACGTCTGCCCGAGAACATGGAAGATACTCTTTGAATGATTTGCTTTACAAAGGACCAAATTTAATTGAGCCAATACCCGATATCATTGACAGATTTAGAAGAAATCCTTTCGGACTTTCAGCAGATATTGAGAAGTCTTCCCTTCAGATTGGAATCGTTCCTGAACATCCAGATGTTTTACGTTTCTTCTATCCTTTAAAGATAAGGAAGAAATTTATGGACATTGCAGAGTACTTTTTGGTGTCACTTCCAGCCTTTTTCTATTAGCCGCGGCATTATCGCATCTATTGGATAATGTGCAGGCGGAATACGCTGACTCAGCCGATAGGTTCAAACTAGCGTTTTATGTTGACAATTGTGTCACAGGAGTAGCGAATATACACGAGGAGGAGGATATTATTCTTAAAATCAAAGGTATTTTGTCAAGAGGCTGTTTCAACTTACGGAATTGGGAAAGTAACGTAATGTGCAAGTATATTTCGAAGAGTACGGGTACAACAAAGGTATTGGAGATTTTGTGGGACCTTGATAAAGATGTTTTAAGATGTCATCTGAATAGGGACAATTTCAAAAAATTAATCAAGATTTAAAAAAAAGAATTATTTTGGCAAAAGTACAGAAAATATTTGACCCAATTGATTTGTTGTCTCCTGTGATTTTACTTCCCAAAACACTGTTGCAAAAGACATAGAAGTTGAATCTATCATGGGATTCACCTTTGCCCGACGATATCGTTAAAGTTTTTTGAAAATGGTTGGATGAAACTGATAAACTGGAGGATGTAGAAATTACAAAATATGTTGAATTTAACAATTCTACTGAGATACATACCTTTGTTGATGATTGTAGAGGGGCCTATGCGGCCTGTGTATTTTTGATAACAATAACCTCCCAAGGTGTAAGAATACAACTTATTAGAGCAAAAGTGAGGGTTACTCCTCTGAAGCAGGTTACTATCCCAATATTAGAACTTTTAGGTATTGGCGTCAGGTTGGCGAGTTCTGTACGTCTTGCTCTAGGTATTCAAGAATGTAAAAGTATTTTCTGGAGTAATTCTATGGTTGCTTTATACCGGATAAAGAAATCAAATGATTGGTCAGTTTTCGTCATCAACAGAGTTAAGAAAATAAATACACTCATGCCATCTTCCTTTTGGCGGAGCCCTGCGGTGGCGCAGTGTGGTAACGCGTTCTCCTATTGCGCGGCTAATCCGGGTTCGACTCCCAGCAGTGCAAAAAGAACGCTTACTCAGAGATCTCATAAAGATCGCACTGCTCACTGTAGTCCGGGGTTTGGTTCCCCAGGCCTTAAGAGGTTCGGATTCCTCGGAAAACAGTAGGTCCCGGCGCAGCATGACCATTGTAGTCTTTGAGCCGTAAAACTGCAAGCAACTAAACCTTTCGGCGGCATGTACCAGGGAAAATTAATCCCGCTGATATGCTAGCGAGAGGAAGAAGTTATCCTATAAAAATGTCTAAATCTCGATGGTGGGAGGGACCGACGCGGTTAGCCGAAACTCCGGACAAATGACCAGCCAATGAATTAGTTTGCTCAAGTCCTGACGTTGACTTAGAAAGAAAGAGAGTACGACTCTGTAATCCGAATTTACCGGAAGAGGATATACCCTGGCATGGGGTTAGATTCTCTAGTTATAAAAAAATCAGTAGAGTAATTGCTTGGATTTATCGATTCATAAGTAATTTGAAAATGGGTAAATTCAACAGAAAGAAGGATAATTTATCAGTACAAGAGATAGAACGTGCCGAAAACGCTCTCATTCGAATAATGAAGGATCAGTTTTTTCCAGCTATATCTCACTTAAGCGTTTTTAAGGACGAAGTCGGCGTCATGAGGGTAAAGACTAGGATCACTCGACGTATTGGTAACCCCTTTTTCATATCCCCTGTTTAGTTACGTGCTGAATGTCTATTTACAAAGAGACTAATCGAATATTTTCATATTACAAACTGTCATACTGGAGCTCACATTCATCTTAGTATTGTGAGAGAGAAATTTTGGATTTTAAAAGGGAGAAGAACTGCTAGAAAAGCAATTAGAAGATGCATGCGATGCCAGCGATATATAGGAAAATCATGTAGTGCAGATCCTGGGCCATTGCCTCATGATAGAGTAAAAGAAGCAACAATTTTTGAAGTAGTAGGGATCAATATAGCTGGACCTCTATTTGTCAAAGGTGGAGATAAAGTTTGGATTGTACTATACACATGCGTAATTTATAGAGCTATTCATCTCGAGCTCGTTATCTCAGTGTTTACGGATTCTTTTCTCATGTCCCTATGGCATTTTATCCCAAGAAGAGGAAGACCACGGATAATCTATTCAGACAACGGTACTAATTTCAAAAGTGCTAACAACGAATTGAATAACATTAGCTGGAGTAAGATAGAAAGCTATGCAGAAATGCAACGAATTATTTGGAAATTCAATCCTCCCTCAGACGCCTGGTGGGGTGATAGGTGGGAAAGACTCATTCGAGTGGTGAAAGAATTCCTCTGACAAACCCTGGGAAGAGCAATAATAACGATGGAGGAATTACAAACGGTTTTATTTAATTGTGAGGCCACAATAAATACACGTCCACTCACATATCTGTCAAAAGACCCAGAAGACTTAATAGCAATCACCCCTGCAATGTTTTTAGTCGAAAATTCGGATCCCGAGGTTCCTGACATCGATTGTATCGATGCGAATCAGTGTCGCAGAAGAATAAGATACAGAACCAAACTTCTAGAGGATTTACGAAAGCGTTTCCGCAAGGAATATCTTTGTCTGCTCATTCAGAAACATAACCAAAAATTCCCAATCTACCTCCTTAAATCTAGGTGAGGTGTACTGGTTGGTGATGACGGACAAAAACGTTTAAAATGGTCTTTAGCAAAGGTAGTTGCACTACTTCTTGGAAAAGACGGAAAGATTCGAACAGTGAATTTAAAACACAACAGGGAGTTTTTACGAGGCCCATTCAACGAGTGTTTCCCTTGGAAATACAATCTAATGATTTACACGATTCTTCTTTTCAGTTTAAAGAGAATAAACATCTCAAAAACAAGTTAAAATAGAGAGGTTCCTAAAAAAATTCTAGTGAATGTCAATAAATATTTTTGAGTAGTTGTACAGGAATTCAAAAACGTGGGAGGATACGACGTGGCATTCCTTTTCCTCCACCAGGTGGAAAAGTGTAACATTGTTTGGATGCTTCACATGCGCGGCGTCATATTATTTTATTTAATATTTTCAAACAACAATGTCAATCAATCAACGTTTATTGGCGTAGTGATACCAACGCCGATGGTATGGCGTGATTAGATGGTGAAACGTTCGAAAGAAAATAAATATTTCTGCCTTCGGTGGGACCTGAACCCACGACCTTCCACTTGCCGGGCGGAGGCTCTACCCACTGAGCTACGAAGGACAATATATAATCTCTTTACGAACGTATATATATTGTTGCCAGTTATTTCGCAGAATGGTGTAGTACATAGACTACTATTTAAACCAAATTGCAAAGAGACTGGTATTAAATTGATCGAAATGCACGTTGCAGCATACAGGTATGTATTTATTTTATATAAATCGAACACTACGCAGATTAAATCAAACAACAATGTCAATCACGCCATACCATCGGCGTTGGTATCACTACGCCAATAAACGTTGATTGATTGACATTGTTGTTTGATTTAATCTGCGTAGTGTTCGATTTATATAAAATAAATATATAATATTTTCAGTGAACGAGATCTGGCGTTGCAAGAATGCGAGTTTAATATTCGAAAGACGTTAATAACAGTAGTTATAAGTTTTCTGTTCTGTGATAGCTTTTTGGCTTTTCGGTTTTTCGTTTTGATCATTCTTTTCGTTTAACTTGATATAGTAAAGTGTTTAATTTTTCTAAAGAAATCGTTTCTCCTTTCTTGTTCATTTTACAATAAGAAGTGCTGTCCTCATCTATACTGAAGCAGATGGTTGTTAAAAGTACATAGAGTTGATATCTACAAGAGTTAATACCTTTTGATGCCCCAAAACTTTGAAGAAGATTCAACAATTATTATTGAAGTATTTATCAGTGAGTATATATCACTTGGATATACATACCAGGACGTAAAGAGTCCAATCGAATTGTAAGTATTGTTTATTCTATTTTTGCAGAAGTTACGAATAATAATAATTATGTAGATTAAAGAAGGAAAAATTATCTTTGGCGGCGTGATATGTAATCTCAAAAAGTTATAAATGATAAGGGAAGTTTGCAAGAACATTTGCAAAGAATATTAATATATGTTGTTATGAAATGAGAAATAATAAGAGTGTAAGAAGCTGATAAATAAATAATCAGAAGTGTTGTTGAAGTGTTGATAAATAAATAATCAGAAGTGTTGATAAATAAATAGTCAGAAGTGTTGATAAATAAATAATAGTGTTGAAGTGTTGATAAATAAATAATCAGAAGTGTTGATAAATAAATAATCAAGTGTTGATAAATAAATAATCAAGTGTTGATAAATAAATAAAGTGTTGATAAATAAATAATAAGAAGTGTTGAAGTGTTGAGAAATAAATAATCAGAAGTGTTGATAAATAAATAGCCAGAAATACTATTGAATAATAGTTCGAAGTGTACAAAGAGAGTGGAACTTTTCCTAATGTAGATATTATTTCGAAAATATTTTTAACAATGCCAATATCAAATGCAACAGGTGAAAGATCTTTGTCAGTTTTAAAATACGTTAAAAACCATTTAAAGCATACAATGGGAGCGGACAGATTGAACAACATGGCCATATTATTATACAATAATTTTCAACATCCACGTACAAATAAGCTCAAACTAGAGCTTTTTTGTTTAGATGGAAAAGGAGATGCCGTTCCTGCCATGGGTTTGAACCAAGGTCTCTTCGTTAAGCCTGGAGTGGCTTGACCGCTAGACGAACGAGGACAGGAACAACGCTCTCTTTCTCCATATATAAGGATATAAGATATTATTACCCTTCTCAGAGCCAAATAATGGTCTTCAATTAATAATAATTAAATAATGGTCTTCAATTAATAATAATTAAATAGTGGTCTTCAATTAATAATAATTAAATAATGGTCTTCAATTAATAATAATTAAATAGTGGTCTTCAATTAATAATAATTAAATAATGGTCTTCAATTGCCAAATGATGGTCAATACACAAAGTCCTCGATCGTCTAGCGGTCAAGATACCCTGGATTCAACGGAGGGCCCTGTTCCGAATCCAGAATGTGGACGGCGTCTCTTTTTCTCCTAAAACAAAAAAGCTCTAGTTTGAGCTATTTATACGTGGGTGCTGAAAATTATTGTATAATAAATTCCCTCACAAATCAAAAACTCGTCCCGGTGGCTTTGTGTGTTGACCATTATTTGGCAATTGTGTTATCCTTGAGAAGGGTAATAATATCTTACATTGTCATAATATATATATATATATATATAGAACAAGAAATTTCGGATGAAATAGATACCGCAAAAATAATCGATGAATTTGCCAAAGATAAATCAAGACGCAAATTCATATAGAAAACCCTTTTTAAGCACTCGGGTAACTTGGCTTACTGTTAAATTTTTTAAATAATCTCTGATTTTTCTTGAAACGTTGAGTTTATTATTAGTTACATATTGCCGGTTTAAGGAACTCACTAAAAATTTACTACTGAAATCCTTACGAAAATATCATCACTTCCTTATACATTTCTATTGTTTTGGGGCTTGCGTCTGAGGCAATGGTTCCCAACCCTTTTCAAGCCGCGACCCACTTTTATAGTAGTAAAGTAATCCGCGCCCTTTTTTTTATAGTAACCGAAAAATCTGCGACCCCTACCCCTGTCCCCAAACACCACATTTGCATAATAAAAGTATTTTTAGCAGAGTAAAGAAAACACATAAAATATGAAATTATATTAATTATGTAAATTATATTAATTAAATATATTAATGTATATTATAGATATAAAGTTAACAACCGTTAGTAGAATATTGCAGTTAGCCATGTTGAAATATAAAAGCGTTGGAAACAGTATGACATTCCTTATAAAAATAATTGCAACTAAAAAATAGTTGGAGCAACCCCCAGGTTGGGCACCACTGGCCTAAGGCCCTCGAAATTTTTACAGCGAGGGGCCTCCAACAGGCTTAATCTGCCTCTAAGTATCAATCGTCAATCTGTTTTCCGAACATTTGTCTCCAAGACAGCGTTTCGCAACCTTCCGATCTCGGTATCATACGAGGCCGCAACAATTTCTATTAGAATTTATCATTTTAGCTCTCTAATCACCTTTTCATAGATAAATATTTTATATCAGGAATATTCTGAAATTAATAATGTTCGTGAATGTGTGGATGAATTCAGCCGCAGAGTACCTAAGTGTCATTTGTGTAGAAAACATCAGCCATCAAGCGCCGCATTTTAAAATGGAAGCATTCATGAACGATCGAGAATTTTCAGACATCGAAATCTGTCAACGTGTTAATGAAAATCATCGCAAATCAATTTGATTGTGTTGGCCTGTGGGAACTGCAACATGCTACAATATTTTATTATCTTAGTGACTGATAATTATTTTAATAATTTTATATTTATGGACATGCTGCATCGTATGTATATGCTCCAACACTCTTCACAATTACGCCATAATTAATTATTAATACTTAGGTAAGTTTAATATATTGATTTTGAAATCATTATAGAAGTATTTATGAGCACATCTGTTGGGATGAGGTCCTCGTGTTTGAAAAAAAAAAAAAAAAGAAGTTACTGAGCCGCTCTCTCAAATGATTTGAGAACCACTGACTTCTCTTATGCATCAAACCTCGGAAGACGAATGGGTAGTGAAAACAGCAATAATTCGATGCTAACGGCATTCAAACCCTAATTATCTGCATGCAGGCCAGTAGCCAGAATGAAGGGGCAAGTGGGTCAAGGCAAAAGGCATATGGGGTACAGGGTACCCGGATATCGTTCTGTATACGAGTATATATAAATAGCTCGATGGGGCCACTGGGGCACAAGCGGGGGGCAACTTGGAGCCCCACCCCTGCTGGCCCCGATTGGCTACAGACCTGTCTGTGTGGCAGGCAATATATACTGTAGACAATGTATATGTATGTGTGTGTGTGTGTGTGGAAGAAAATAGAATTACCTTTACATACCACTGTACTGCCAATAGTCAAACATATAAGTTATCAGTGGGAGAATACATTAAAAAAATGTGATCGAAATTGACAGTATAATTAAGGTAAGAAACTATAATACATTACAAATAGAGTGTTTTAAAAACTATTCAAAAAATGAGTTATCACTGTAATTAGAATAAACGTTAATTTCTCATTTGTGCGGACATGTGATTAGCGCGAAATCTTTCTTTATATTTCAGTTGTCTTAAATATCGTCAGTAGCTTTCAATTATTCTATAATTATTTTACTTCTTTCATTTAGAAAATGGCTTTCTATATTATGGAAGGTTTTTAAAACGAACTTGATTTTAATTAAAGACAGGAAATTTTTCTCTTTATAGCCGATGATGTGATAATATTAAACAATAAATTGTCGTTTTATATATATATATATGAGATATTATTACCATTCACAGGGTTAGCATAATTGCTAAATAGTCGGCGAAAAGAGCCATCGGCGCACGCAGAGGGAAAGGTGACAGGTCGTCTGTAGCTCAGATGGAACAGCCTTTGGCCAGCTACCAAAAGGTCATGGGTTCGGTTCCTCAAGGCACCGTGATATCGTTCTTTTCTTTGAAAGCAATCTGCAAAAATACGCCCCGGTGGCACATTGTGCCGACTATTTGGCAATTGTGCTAACCGTGTAAAGGGTAATACTATCTCACATTAAAAAAAAAAAACAATTTATCATGTAAACTTGACTGTGTTTTTCTTCATTTTTAATTCCTGTACGAGACTCTGAATAAAGGTAATTCAAATATGATCCTCAAAATCACGCCTACACTGACAAATAAAAACTTCATTTAAAAATTATAGCATTTTTCCTTATATAATAGCAACTGTATGTGGAATATGAATTCTTTGAAGTCTTTTAGGGCCTTCTGTTACAATTGTGGCTGTTTTTGGAACTAAATATGTGACGTAGGCGAGAAACAAAATTCCATTAACAAAAGTCTGGATATCCCGTAAGGAGGTGGAAATTTTTTTGGAACTGGAAGCCCGAAGAGCACGTCACTGATTCCTCATAACATGCTGAATATTTACCATTCATCGGAAAATTTCATTAAAATTACAAAAAGATGCCTTCCCGTATTCGTATATGAATTAAAGACTTCTTAGGAACCCATAAACGAGAGAATAATGTTTTATTCTACGTTCATTTCAACCTTGCTTCGTCTTGGAGACCAAGAGAAGGGCCTCATAGATAAGAATCTAATGGCTAAACAACAACACATTTCAACGTCTTATATGTCCATTACGATTATATAGATATTCAGGACTCGGCAAATTGTGGTGAGCAGTGCTCTCCAGATAAAACCGGTTCTCAATAACCGGCCTCGATAAGAAAATCCAGGAACATAACAAGAAATCTTCATTTCCAACAACATTCGCCAACTTCAAAAATCAAATCGCCATGGCGACCAGATTTTCCGAGCCATATATATATATATATATATATAGTCATAAAGTGTAAAGGAGGGAATAATACGATAGCTATTTAAATCCAAACATCCTTCCTCGAAACATCTCTCTCTCGAGACAATCTCAACAAGAAATCTCGTATTTTTAGGCTGGTGTACATATAATATATGTTTCCATGTACATGTATACGTGTATAAATTTTTATATTCCGTCATCAATTTTTTATTTTATTTGCGACATAAAAATCGTTTCCATTTCTTGCTCTGCACAGAAATTTGAATGCATTTCTGAAATGCATTTTGTGTTCGTGCGTTCTTTTGTTGTGTACTCCCTTCCAGTATTATACTTCTCGTATTTTTTTCCTTTCAAAGTAAGGTGAACGTGTCGTCTCGCTGTTCTGAATTTACTTGGGCACGCAGTATTAAATTTGTAGAGCGGACAGAAATGGAAAACCGATGTGAGTGCAGATAAGGCGGAAAAATCCATGCCTTCAGGTAGTGACTCGATACAAGGGGAGAAGAGTCTTGCAAACACTCAAAAGAAATGGACGATTCATTAATCCAAGAATAAAATTCAAGAATTAGATAAATTAGATAGATAAATTCCTTTATTTTAGGCAAGATTGACCATAAAAAAATATATGCGGCTAATTAATGATGTTATGACAATTATTCCCGGGCAGTAATGGGTAAAGGCGAAGCCCACGCTGCCAAGGTTCTCCACCAGCGACTCAGAACAGAATAATAATAACCCATGTATAATTGTAAGTAAATGAGAGAAGGAAAACTAAGTAAATAAATAAGATATAATAAAAATACAAACTCATAAATTATTTAGCAAATCAAGCAATCGTATTTTAAATGAAAGAAGTGAGCTGAGTTGTCTCAGCTCATTCGGAAAAGAGTTCCACACCCGAAGGCAAAGAGATCCTATGCGTGACAAGCCGAAATTTGTTCGCGCGAAATTTGGTCTAAAAGTAGTATCCATTCCGGTACTATATCAGTGCCCCGGCAGACATAGTAGAGAGATATCTATATTGTTTTCAAACTTAATAAATCCAAACATAAAGATCGAAATTTTATATTTCAGGAGATCATCTATTATTAGAGTATTGTATTGTCGAGCAATCTCTAATGAAGTTCGACCGATTCTAGTATTAAGTAAGCTGAGAAATTTATTTTGAAGTATCGAAATACGGCGCAGATTAGATTTAGTTGTGTTTCTCCAGGTAAGAAGGCAATAATAAATATGTGAAATTATTTTCCAAAAGGAAAAAGCACCCCCACCTCTATTCTCACTGGAGGATTGATGCAGTTTTGCTATTTTTTCCCTCGCTTTTGAGAGTTCGGTTTCAGCTCTGGTGGCGTGCGGACATCTTTTTGCTGCGGTCCGGGTCTGGCGGGCTTTGGTTCCTGCTCGTACGACTTGAGGTGGGGCTTGACTTTGTTGGAGTGTATGGGATATTGGCCAGGCCGCTGAATTGCGGTGAACTAATGTTTGTGTTCCCGCTATTCTGGGACCGGACTCCGCTTTTCCTCGCGGACCGGTCTACGTCTCCGGGGTCGTGCGGGCGTCCTTTGTTCCGTTCTAGGCTGTTTTGCTACAGTCTCCGCCAGTGCGCAGAGTCTATAGCCTTGGAGAAGCTTCCGTTTGCCCGCGGGTGGGACACCGGATGGACGCTAGAACGAGATGGATGGAGTTCTGTAATCTCTGAGTGTAGGGCCGGCTTGTGCCCGCTCCCTGCAGCTTTGCAGCTCTATGCACTCGTTCAACGATCGGTGTCCGGTGGTCTCCTGTAGGAGCACTGGCTGGCCCGGGGTGTTCTTCCGTGCCATCCATCTATTTCATCTGGTCTTCGGGGCAGATTGATCGGGGATTGGTTTGCGGTTGATGTTAAATGATGACACCAGTGCGAACGATGCGTCCCTGTATGCCAATACGGATCGACAATCTTTCCTACGCCCATTGGCAGTCAAGGTCTCTTGACGTTAAAACATGTCTGGGGTTAAAGTGCTATCCTACGGCGGCCAACCTCCCCATTAAAATCATGCATAATCTAATCTAAAAAATCTAATCGCCCTAGATTTAGCAACCACACTTTCCAAATTTCCTCCCTGCACGCACTCCTCCTCCTCCTCTCCGTGGCTGTTCTCTAATAGTAACCAAACCTAAGGCTATCAGCTTCACAAATCTATCCCCCCCCCCCGCAATAAAACTAAAGCATTAACAAACTCTTCCTTTACTATTACATTTAAAACGAATGACAACAAATTAACTAACAATTAAGCTATGATACCTTAGTCAGTGCTTGAAAAATCAATCATCCACAACATCCAGGTTCAATAACATTTCTCAATTAAACTATGTTGTAAAGCAAAGCTTAGTGGTTTTCGTAACGCCGTAACGGAGAGTGAGAATCATGATTTACAGTCGCATTAATCCAACCATTACTATTATGAAGAAAACGAAAACAATATCCATAAAATCCACTTCGTCGCGTGTGCAATTAAAAAGTTTTAATAATATTCCGATATGCGCTTTACCATTATCTATCCACTGTTGAATGAAGGTCTCTCCAAATGCTTTCTACACAAGTCTGTCCTGGGCCATTAGTTTCCACGTCACCCCAACCTCTTTTCTTATTTCATCCACCCATCTAGTTTGAGGACGTTTTCTAGGTCTTTGGTGGTCTCTTAGAATCCAGTTGAGAACTTGCTTTGTCCATCGTTGATCAATTCTTTCTCTCGCAATATGCCCAGCCCATCGCCAGGCTCGGTGCGCCAGCCGAGAAACTAACAGGTCCGCCAAGCCCGGAGAGGAAGGTGTTTAGCACAGCCACGGAGGCAGCGCGAAGGCGGGGGATCCGGTGGGATCCAGGAGGTCGGACAGACCTAGTGGCGAGGCAAGGCCTAAACGGCGGCGGGCGAGAAGGAGCTCCTCCCTGAGGTAGCCGTAGGCCGGACACCGCAAGAAAATGTGTTCCAGTGTTTCGTCAGCACCTTCCTGACACTGGAGACACACAGGCGACGGGAGTTGCCTAATGCTGTGGGGGTACTTGTTGTTGAATACACAGCCAATTCTGACACGATGCAGCCTGGTCTGTGCCCCCCCCCCGCTTGGGAGACAATCGGAAAAAAAGTACGGCGACTTTCAGTGGCAACCAGGAGCGGACTGGACTGTTCACAGCGGCCCAATGGAAGAACAATGATAATTAATTTAATTGATTTATTTAAGTGATTTAATTAATTAGTTAGTTTAATTAATTAATTTAATTTGCTTTAATTGATTAACTAAGCAACGTATCATAACGCTCAACATGAAATGTCAACAATAAGTAGTTATTTGATATTTTTATTCAGAACGAAATATAATTGAATCGGTCATTTTGAAAAGGGGTTATATTTCATTGTTTTCATATGGAGTTTACCCCTTTTCAAAATGACTGATTCAATTATTTGTAGTATATTCGTGAGAACTCGTTGTTGAATTATGGACTTTTATAACATACTTCAAACTGAAGGTATATTATTATCGAATATATAATGCAGTACCTCAACGTTGACTTACTAAATTTGTTATGAATTCATACCTTTACCCTAGACAGTTTGAAAACCGCATATTAGCAATAAATATAAAATTAGCAATAAATATTTATATTAGCATATAAATTTTAACATGCATTATATATATAAAAATCTTCGATGTTATTAAATATTAGAACGTTGTTTTCAACGTGCCTTCAGTCACATTGAAAGTTTTGTCTTTGAAGTTTTTTATTTTTTTTTTAAAAAGATTTTTTCATTGGTGAATAAAGAATAACATTCGAATTTAAGCGGAATAGTCCTCTCTGGGATAACTGGCCCGGCTCCGGCGGCCACCCTTGCCGATTCTCCCCTGCCCAAGTCAAGTCAAGTAAGCGGAATAGAAAAACTACGTGCGTACCCGTCAAAACTTGAATGAATACTAATAAACAAAAGAGAAAAAGCACCCTCTGGCATTTCGTGCCTTTCGGGTTACCATGATAACCAAAATTAAAAAGTAAAGAATTAATCACAACTAACATTTCTTCATGTAGCTATTATTGATTCCACCAGAATATAGTGGCAACAAACATTTTTCATTGGTTTTAACACAAACAAGCAAGTGAAAGAAAATCACTTAAGGTCAATATTTAAATTTAGCGGGGTTCAATTAACATTAATTCGCGGCCCTCTAATTCACGGCCCCCTAATTCGCAATCCTCTAACTGATGGCCCTCTAATTGGCGGCCCCCTAATTCGCAATCCTCTAATTGGTAGCCCTCTAATTCGAGACCCTCTAATTCGCGGCTCTAATTCGCATCCCTCTAATTCGCGACCCTCTTATTGGCGGCCCTCTAATTCGCGACCCTCTAATTCGCGACCCTCTAATTCGCGACCCTCTAATTCTCAAGTAACTCGGTAGGTTTTCGACGTTAACAATAACCATCATTATTGCATTTACGGAAGACCTTTACCTTACCCTTTTTATTTACCACAGACAGAAAAACCAAAAGCAATAGCGGGTTCAATATCTATTGAAACCCGCTAATAATTATATTATTGATACAACTACAATAAAGTGGCAATAACAGCCTCCTACCTTTAATAAAAACAATAAGGAAAAAATGTGAAGGATTTTGCTAATTGACCTTCCTAAAACCATTTTCAACGTTTAAAAAAAAATCGGCATTTGTTCAAGTTGCCAAAATTTTTTAACCCGCTTCTACGTGGGCTCTATGACTCTCTTATTTATATGGTGCAAATTTTTTAGGTTTTACATATAGATGAAAATTATTTTGCATTCTTTATTCCAGTTTATCAGTCAATAAAAAGTTATTACTTTGGACCATAACATTTAATTGATAATTATGCTAAATTGATCTCATAGTTATATTTATTTAACAGAGCCCTTTTGAAAAAAAACAAACCTTAAAAAACTTAACATTTATTTTCAAAGGCAGAAATCTTTTTATAACCTTTAAAAATATTTCACCCTATTACGGCCTGTTGGATGAATATACCAATTAATTTTCAGAGAACCAGCCCATTTCAGCTCGTGTTTGAAATGGAATTTTAGGCTCGCAAGTGAACGGATAGTGGGCCGTTCAAGTCTCTAACTCTATACTGTATGCAATAAAGAATAGTAGTAACAATATAAATAGTATTTCTTACCGTTATGCCGAAAGGTATCAGTAACTTCTTATATTGTATTACCAGCGTATCATTATATGGGTCGGCGGGGCCTGCCCCGGCCCCAATAAATTACAATTTTACATATATATTGCAATGTATAAATACCCATAAGATGTGCCTGGCCCCACCAATAACTTCGAAAACTCTAGGCCTATGCCCAGCGCCCCTTCCCTTCTATCCAAACTATATATATGTATGCCAAATCAAACTGGCGCTCTTTAATCCATATCGGTTAGGCTCTCTATATGCCAAATTTTACAGGCCCTCTATGTTAAACCGGACCGGCTATCTTCATGATAATTTGAGGCGGCTCTTCGGGCGATCGCCCAATCGCCCATATGGTCAGTCCGCCCCTGGTGGTAACCCGCTTTTAACGGGAACCCAGATGACGGGGGAAAAATTTCCGATCCATTCCTGCTCGTTATAAAAATGTTCAGCTGTACTTATATATCATCATGTTCAGACATTTTCTGTCTACTGCTTGATGAAACATATTTTCAAGTGCTATCCATGAATAGCTGTTTTAAATAATTTGCTTCCATATCACACTAACGCCATTTTTTATTTTTTTATCACCTATCCTGTTCGAGGATATTTTTTAAATCTTCGATGATCTTCTGGAAGATAGCTGAGGATTTAGGTTGTTTGTCTTTGGCCATTTCTTCTTGCGTTATACCCAGCCAATTTAAATTTTAATGATATTCTGGTTGATTTACTTTTTCCACAAATTTTTCATTGATGAAATATTATCTAGAATTTTACACCGAAGTCTAATTCAAGTCTAAAAATTCCACATTAATGTTTATATCGAAGAATTGTGCACTAATATTTATCTTATGCCTAAAGATTCTAACAGACTTTTAGACAATATATTGGTCGTCATTCAAATTTATTTCATGTAAATATGTCTCCCGTGTCTCATATATTTAATATCTGTCCTCGGGTGCGGCATAAGTCCTCTCAAAGGGCGCGAGTCCTTGTTCATTCGAAGACGCCGGTCCTATCGCAATGAGGGCTCACCGGCCCGGGAGGCCGGCGGTCCAGTCCGCCTCTAGTCCTTTCTCTCAACTTTTAAA
>QLNU02003225.1:79091098-79116970 GCA_006491805.2 Dysdera silvatica
TTTAAACTTATAAAATTACATTTCCTAGTAAGTAGATGGAATTGATGAAATATTTGGGTATAATTTGAGTAAATAAGTAAACTGAGAATTTTTTTTATAAAATTCTAAAAATACATATCCTCTTATTATAAAATATGGGGCTATGACAATTAAATAGCGAGAATTTATTTCTTACGCACATAGTGGCGACACCGGCAAACTGTAAACTATATTACCTCATTTTTCGTTTACACTCAGCATACATGTAAAATATCTTGTCGATTACGTTTGTGGTTTTCGAGAAATAAATTGTGAAATTTGATATTTTGAGTACCCCCGATCCAAGAAATGAGTTATTTACGAAAAGAGCAGCGTATTAACATTAAATTTCTTGTGAAATTGAAGTAGAAGTGCGAGACGGGTTGGATACAATCGTGGCTGGAGATAAATCGCACGTCTTCCAATACGACTCCGAGACCAAAAGACAGATCATTTAGTGGGTAGGCGTGGGCGAACCACGATCAATGAAGGCCAGGATGCTAGAGTCACAAATCAAGACGATATTCATATCCTTCTTCGATATCCGAGGTGTGATTCATCAAGAATTTGTGCCAGCCAGTCAGATAGCCGATTCTAAGTTCTACATTGTTTTGAAGCGTTTGAGGGTTATGGTAGCCCGCGTTCGCTTGGAATCAGTGGAGAACGGATGGCTGTTGCATCACGAAAACGCGCCCTCACATACATCGTAGATTGTTAGTCAGTTTTTGATCACTAAAGGCATCCCTGTTCTTACTCATCCTCTGTACAGCCCTGGGCTCGCCCCCTTCGACTTCTTCCTCTTTCCCAAAATGGAAAGTCATATCAAAGGGGTCCATTTCGAAGATGTTGAGGGCATCCACAAGACTGCGATTCGTGTTTTGAAAGAGATAATTTTGGAACAGTTCTAAGGCTGCTTTTATGATTAGGGACGTCGTTGAAATCGTTGTGTCGAGTTAAGAGGAACCTGAAAATTGTGAAGGTGATAAATCGTGATTGTATTGTGAAGGCCTATATTATTAATTTTATTGTTAAATTTCATATACGTCTGCAATTAAAAAATTCTTGTTATTTATTTGCAGTACCTGGTATGAACACGAGTATCCCAATTTCAATTTATATATAATTAAGTTTATATGGCGCTTGGAGTTCAATAATAATTTTGAAAACTTGCAATTCTATTGAGAATCTACCCTCATTTTCTCAAACTTTAAATCACTAAAGCATAGGCAAAAAGATAAAACCTTTAACATAGAACTTTTAGATTCCCGAATTTCTATTCGCTGAACTTTAATTCGCGTACGGGAAACCCGGTTATTTGTAAAACCCCAGTAAGAATGTCACGTTGAACTATTCGTCCCATCACTGAAGATTCATTGAAGGTAATCATGTGAAAAAGGATTCGACAGCCAATTAAGATAAATAATAAAACTGGATAAATCTAACCTTTTAGCCTATATTTAATTGGATATACATCTTTATACTGATTATTACTCTTATAAATATTCTTATCCTTAGCCCTATAATTAGCCTTATCTTTATGATTTTTGTTATTACCCAATTCTTATTTTTATGATTAGCCGCATTATTATCCAATTCCGTATCCTTATGATCATCTAATTCTCCAGCTTTATGATCATCTATTTCTTCAAATTATTTAATTCTCTATTATTATGATTACCTAATTCCTTATAATTATGATTACCCTCATCCTCTTGATTATTACCCTTATGATTACTACTATAATTTTATGTACACTCCTTCACAATATCGGCTATTTTTTTTATTAAATTGAAAAGATAACACAATAAATTGTTTAAACCACCTTAAAGAAATTGATAATGAAAAAAAGATATAAAATATCGACTCATACATTTGCATTGATTAATAATAAAATAAGCGTTTGATCCTAATTCAACTCTCTCGGCTTAAAAAACCTCGTATCTTTTAGATATAACAGTAATTGCATTTGTTAAATGATTTGCCTAATTTAATAAGCGAGCTACAGAAACTGAAAGAATATCTGTAAAATAGGAAAAATTTAGAAAAATATCAAACAGAACAAAAAGAAATTGGGGATATCGAGAGAGGCAGAAAGGATAACAAGGAGCGTAAAAGAGCTCCTTGAAACATTTTTTCGTGCATCCCCAAATTCATTAAAACTTCTCATCCTTTTCGAAAAAAATTTAGAAAGTTTAAATTGAAAAAAAACGTAAAATAATGAAAAGTGTGCTGTACTGGTAATAAGAAATGTTTAATATTTTTTCAAAAAAAGCGAGAGTATTTAAGAAGACGCGAGAAAACTGTTTTTCTTTCTGAATGCAAGCAAATTGCGCGATTAATAAAAATAAAAGATGCAGCGTCATGCAAAAGAATTCACTCAAAAATTTTATCATCATAGAAAACAGCCAGAGAGTTGTTTTGAAATTGTGAGAAATGTACTAAAATTCTGTGAAACATGCAATAAAGGATTTCAGACTGCGAGAGAAAAAGTGATGCAAACTTATTTAATTAAGATATTAAAAAAAATCATTTTTGGTATTCTAATAAATTAGATTAATATTTATAATTTTAGTGGTAAATGTTTCACAAATAGTAATTTCTTATATAATTATATTTTGTTGGGGTATTTCTAAAAGCCTTTGATTTTTCAATATCATTCTTTTTTTATCTGTACCTTTTATACCTACTTTTTCGCATGTGTCTCCAAATATGCTGTTAGTTTCGTAATTCGTTATAAAAGCTAGCTTACAAGTTGTAGACGAAATTTTCTCTAAAATGAGCGAGTTCTCCGAATCCCTTCCACGCATATTTTCCCTCGAAAATTTCTCTGCACAAGTCTTTTCAATCTGTTTTCTATAATCGTTTTTCCATTATATCTGAGAAATTTTCCCTCTCTCTTCAATGTTCTTTTGAAAACTAGTTGGACATTTGCTTTTTCCAATGTTGTTCAATATTTCTTGGGGAATGTCCATTCAAGCCTTTTCGTACCAACAGTTGCATTTCTTGTCTTTTTTTCACCTAAATATTCTTTTTCTCAATCTTTTTTCGTTACTCTAAGCTTGCACTTATTCCCATTTCTTTGAGCTGTTTTCAATTCCTGTAAGGTTTGTTTGTGGGACATTTGTTTTTTGTAGGAATTTTAGAGTATTACGTGGGTGTGTGTGTGCAATATAACCTGCTTTTTATACGTCCATGCAGGGAATGTCATACATTTCGTAATGTATCTGTTGTCAAATCTATTTATTATTTGCGATTATAACTATGTCTCCACTCCATAAATATAAATCTTGTAATCCAGAAGGATAAATACACTCTTTATAACTCTTAGAAGTAAAGGTGGTATTATGGGCCATTCATATATTATGATCACCAGCAATATCTTTTAATACAGAACTCTGAACTTGACAGTAACGACTCGAATTACTAATTTAATTACGTCTTTTGTCGCCAGAGCGTTTGAGTTCAGTTGTAGCTGATAGTTTGTGAGTGAACCTGTTGTTTTCGTTTTCTCGTTCTGTAAAATTTCGAAAGGTTAGTGTTTTGCTTTTATTTGCAGTACTTTTTCATTTACATTCATCTTAGTACATTATTGCATTGGATAAAACATGTTTAAAAGATCGATTTTGAGTAGATACTATGTAATTTTGCAAGTAACAAAGATTAGTTATGTTTTTTCAAATTCCAATATGGCAAATGTTGTAAAATAAGCCCCCCAGACTGTAAGGGGCTCATGTTATAAACACTACATGAGTGGGTTCGACATTTTGTTTCAGATGCCACGAATAGTGCTAGGCGAATAAAATGTTGTTTGTTTAAATAAATTTTTCATACAGTTTTCTAAACCAGTTATTTTGCTTATTTTTCCTAGGAGGCTCATATTACCAGCACAAAACTTTTTTCCCACAAAATGACTTGATTTCGTTTCGATTTTTTTTCATATCTTTAAATTTATTCAAAATATTTTATATTTTAACAACAGTTTTACGAATAGTGGTAGTAAAATTTATCATAAAAATTTGCACAAAAAACTTTTAAATTAATTTTTAAAAAAATAAAACAAAATGGGGACTCATAATACTACCTTCTCTTATATGCATATATTGGTTTTCACATATAATCCTATCACTGGCATATATATAAAAATCTAACTTCCATAAAAACTTTAAAGTAATGGCATTTCTTCGTCAGACAATAGTCTGTAACACAATGAAGTAATCCCACTTTATGAATATTATCAAAAGGATAGCAAAAAATAGATACTAAGAATTCAATAACAAATAACACTATTTCAAATTTTTGTATATAGTCTTTATATCGTCATCCATGGTTTAATAACCATAGACAAAATTTCAAAATATTTATGTTTTCTAAACGCCTAGCTATAAAAGTCATGATCTGGTGTTTCAAATCTCGCAATACAATAAATTCGTTGATGGAAAGGCTATTTTTAAAATCGCATGCGATCGAAATTTCTGGAAAATTTCAAGATCGATCTTTCAATTTAATTTCACTCTGGTTCCAAGAGGTATACATCGCGATTTAAACGCCAAAAGAGAGATATGGTTTAAATCCTCAGCCCATCTGAGATTGCATCTCTCAAAGACTCCAAAGCCATCATTCCTAGCCATTGCTATTCCATACCACACAGGCAATGGAATTCTGATCGTAATGTGACGTTGGGAAAAGAAAAAATCGTAGACCGCTAAGAGGATTATCGTAAGCTCCTACTTATGGTTTCAACTTTTCCTTCACTTTCCGTATTGATTCAGAAATAAAGAAATCCGTCTTATCACATAAAAACCTCCCATCAATATTGGAGAACACATCCCGATATTATTGAACGAAATTTACAGTGAGGCACGGTTATTTCCATGCGTCGAATTTTGATATCCTTTTAAAATAACATGTCAGGAGCAAAGACATTTTAAATATGAATTCCATTAAGAAACAGCCCAATGATGAATTTAAATACGATTTTTAAAACTCGTAGCTTCCAAAATAACTATTCACAGAAATACATGTTTCTTCTGAAGCTATTCCCACATCGACAAAAGATCCTTATGTAATCAGTGTGGATACAGTTTGAAATATAACAACTATAATAGGGAATACACTTAGTGTCCTTGCGTTTAAGCCACTTCTGGCCCTTTATAGGATGCACAAAACTTCGTGACATAATCAGACAGACGAGTAGGGGAATTCAAACCCAATTTAAATTTTGACGCATTTTGTTATGTTCCTTTCGTCTGTTTTTCTAAAGGTCAATATGACATCTTACAACAATTTCTAAGATCAGAAAAATCAGTAAAAGAGTACCTACATGATTATCTATGGAAATCTTTCATGTGTGTCTAAGGATTATTCAACACGATATCATTGGACAGTTGGCCTGATCTCACTATCACACTTTTGTGAACACAAAAGTGAAATAATAGCATCAATCAGAAAGATGCCAGCCTCTTATCCTATCTTCTCTTATCCAGTAAAAATTACCTCTAAATTGTACATCTTCAAAGAGGTAAAACGACTTCAAAACTACCTATTCTAAGTTGCTGAACGAGTGCAGTAGTAAGAGAAAAACATAATATTGTATTTGGAATTCTGCTACATAGCAAAAGCGAAGATTTTAGGTTAAAAAACACCAATACATAGAATGCTTATACATATATACAGCACTGATAAATATGTAAAACATTACCAGAAGGGCTGGCCTTTTTCACAAACTGAGTAAGTGCTAAATAGGACATAGAAACAGCAGTTTATCAAATAACGATCCCGACATCACGTCCTTATACATAAAAGACTGATAGAAAATAAGTAGAGCCCCTAGAATTACAGGTCGGCGCATGAGCCGCCATTTTCTTGTACAATTCCGATCTTTCTTGTACAATCCTGATTTTATTGACCTTGGTTTTCCGCTTTAGCCAATAAAAACAATTTGTAACCACGATCACGTGATATAATAGCAAGAAAATGGCGGATATGCACCAGCTCTCTTTTTTCTAGGAGTCTTAAGAATAAAGGTAAAAGAAGTCTAAAATTAGATGCCCAGCAGTGACGTACGTGGTGGCAACCCGTTCACACCTAAAGCACCATTAACTGGGGTTCGAGTTCCAACATTGTTGAATAAACAAAACTGTTGTTGAATAAACAAACTCTTGTTGAATAAACAAGACTGTTGTTGGATAAACAAAGCTGTTGTTGGATAAACAAAGCTGTTGTTGGATAAACAAAGCTGTTGTTGAATAAACAAAATTGTTGTTGAATAAACAAAATTTCTGTTTACCAACTAACTGCTCACAGCAGTTCAGTGACTGGTTTCCTAGGTACTAATAAGCTCAGGTTCTTCGGGAAAATGTAGACCAGGTGGGCATAGTAGTAACGCATTCGTTCATGGGGACATTAACCCAGTTTCAACTCCCAGGGATATTGTGGAGCGCGTGCTGTCATTTCCCCCCCTGGAAACCGAGGTTCGGGTTCCTCGGAAAATTGTAGGTCCCGATGCAGCATGACTTTTGCTGTTCTTGCGCCGGTAAATCACAATGAAACCTAATAATAGGTAAAAGTTAAATGAATGAGCAAAATCTGTTGGTGGAGAATAAAATACCCCAGTTCGTCCGGTTAGGTCTTGTTAGTTAGTTTGTGTTTTACATTGCAAGGACAACGTAAGACATGCTGCTCCGAAATCTGCAGCTTTCTGAGGACTCTGAACCTCTTAAGTCCTTTACTTTCCTAGGGAACCAACCTCCTGGATTACAGTGGGCAGTTCGTAAGCTTTTTTTTGTCACCGTTGGGAGATCGGACCCGAAGTAACAGCACGCTGGCCGAACGTGTCACCACTGCACCACCACACAGAGAGAGGGGGGGGGCTAAGATTTAATATGTTTGTTTGTTTGTTTGTTTGGCTTTTTTATGGCGCAAGAGCATCTGGGCTATACTGCGCCAAACAAACTTTTAATTTGAATAACATTTCATGTTAAATACCGTGATGACAGCGAGCAAAGATGAAAATTTGCTTGTTTCTGGAAAACAAACACTAAATACTTATTCAAACACATTTGAAACATTATAATGAAAAAATAATTTTTAGTTTTCCGCGATTGAATTAGAACACGTTAGGTGTTTTGACTTATTAGGAATTTCAACATATTAAATATTTCAACTTATTAGGCATTGGCGAACGTTGGGATAAAAATAATTAACAGATAATTATAACCTAACCTTGATACAACATATATTAAAGGCTGTAAATACGAAATGCCTACATGGATTTAACATGACCATATTTAGCCTCACAAACCACCGCTCTAAAGTTCTGTGACGAATCACAGATTCGTTTTGTGTAAGGCGCAAGGACATCAAGTGTCAGGCTGTGCTGGGACCTACGGTTTTACCGAAGTATCCGCCCCTTTTAAGTTCCAGGGACCACCCCCCTGACAACGGTGAACAATTACGCAATAAGCGTTCTTTTATTTTGGCACAGTTGAGAGCCGAACCAGGGCTAATTATCGCACTCAAAGTGAATGAATTATGACTGCACTGCAGCAAGGTCACATAGATTAGTACATACTAGAAATGTTACGTTATAATTCGAGTAAAGGCAAAAATCTTACGTCAAATATAGATGCGTGTGTCTCTATTCAAATAACACTCTCTTCGCTTAAATAGCTTACACAAGTATGATTCGAATTATTTACACGAGTATATTACGTGTATTGGGTCCCATAGCAGTTCTCTGCCAACGATATCGGTAGATCGCCGCTTCGAGGCAACCCCGGTAGCGATCACTCTGTAGGGGGGGTGACACAACGAGTTCGAAGTTAACGCAGGACTTCGACTGTGGTGATCGAAGATCGGATTCTTCGTTAAACTGTAGGTCCAGTTTGCCAACCCGTTTGGCCAACATTCTGAACTTAAGGCCACTTCCTCTGTATTTCTTTCACCGTACTACGTGTACAATCCCTGGCAAAAAGTGTCCAATCACCTGTTTCTGCAATGGTACCACACACATATAATTTTGTCTTTCTGTGTTTTATGTATTCGCATTTTAAGAAATGTAGATATAGAATGAACAGAAACACATATCAAAGAATAGAAATATATATAAACTGAATTATATATTACAGTTTTGATGGTGAAAATTTAATTAAAACAATATTACTTCGAAGGAAAAAAGCATCCGATCACTAAATTTAATATTTCGTGAATCCTCCTCCAGCATGAATGACGGCTTTCATTCTATTCCGCATGGACTCTATGAGACATCTACAATGTTCTGGAGTAACTTCATCCCAACTTTCTCTTATTGCTTGGCGCAATGCAGTTGAATTTGTGGGACTTCTCGAATTTATTTTCTTCTTCAAAATGTTCTACACATATTCAATGAGGTTGAGGTCCGATCCATTTGCAGGCCAAGCCATAATATTAATTGGATTGTGTTCATCGTTTTGAAGATAGCATTTCACTTGTCTGGTACGGTGACACGATGCATCATCATCTTGGAGAATGAAATCATTGGAATCGCCAAACCATTCTTAAATGCTAGGAGGCCAGAAATTTTCCAAAATGGCAACATAAGTTTCGAAATTTACACTTATCAGGATTATACATAGCTTCACAACCCTATAGATCGTCATGCAACCCCATACAGTAAATGATACAGGAAACTTTGCTTTAGTGTTTACACATTCTTTGCTAGATTTTTCTTTTGCTCTCCTCCAGGTGGCACAGTGTTGTAACGCATTCGCCTAGCGTGCCGTTAATTCAGGTTTGACGCCTAATGATGCAAAGAATGCTTACTCAGAGATCTCAGAAAGATCGCACTGCACACTTTGGTCCGGGGTTTGGTTTCCCTAGGCCCTAAGAGGTTTGGATTCCTCGGAAAACTGTAGGTCCAAGAGGTTCGGATTCCTCGGAAAATTGTAGGTCCAGGCGTTCGGATTCCTCGGAAAACAGTTGGTCGCTGCACAGCATGACCACTGTAGACCTTGAGCCGTAAAACCACAAACAAACAAAACTTCTCCAGAAAAATGTACCGTTATCATCACCGGTCCCTAAACAAATAAGTGATTCATGACTAAATATAACGTTTTCCCATTCACTAATTCCCCATTTTACATGTTTTTTTACACCACTTTAAGCGACACTTTTTGTGCTTAACTTTTAAATAGGCTTTTGTTTTTGCTTTATAAAAATGAAACTTCTTTGAATTCAGTCGGTTTCTCACTGTATGTTCACTTATTTTTATGCCGTATCTAGACCATTCGCAATTCAACTATTTGGAAGTAGCGTGGCGTTTCTTTTCAGCAGGATCATAAAGTTTTCTGTCCTTTCTTAGTGAGGTAGATGATGGGCGACCTCTACGATGCAAGTTTCTCATGCTATGAGTCATGCAATACTTTTTCCACAGAACACATGCAGTACTTTGAGCACAATTAGCTAATTTTGCAATCTATCTTTGGGAAAATCCGTCCACCAGCAGGTAAAAAATTCTTGCTTTTAAATCTGTCGAGAGCTCTTTCTTGGAAGCCATGTTTTACATACACCCCATGAGCAAGCGTCGAAACCGGTGGAAGTTCAATACTTACTTTATATCTTCTGCATGCGCATATGGTTCTGAATTTGCATAAATCTCATTTTTACGTGTTTGAACCTCTGTGGTCATATACTTTTTTCAACTTATTCTGCGATCGGCTACTTTTTTCTAGCCAACATTATGGTTGTTTTCCCATTTGGCATTGCATTGTTTACACAAAAAATTAATTCATCATTTAAAATATTCAACTACCATAAAACATTTTGATGACATATAAAAAAATTATATTTGAGTATTTACGCACAGGAATTTCTACTACAACCCAGCTTTGTGGTGTTTAATGCAGTGATCGGATACTTTTTGCCCAGGGGTTCTATGTGCGGATTGAAAATGGTTGATGATTGGTTTGCTTGTCTTTTTGGTTTTACGGCTCAAAGACTACAGTGGTCATGCTGCGCCGGGACCTACTGTTTTCCGAGGAATCCGAACCTCTTAAGGCCTAGGGAACCAAACCCCGGACTACAGTGAGCAGTGCGATCTTTATGAGATCTCTGAGTAAGCGTTCTTTGCACTGCTGGGAGTCGAACCCGGATTAGCGGCGCACTAGGAGAACGCGTTACAACACTGCGCCACCGCAGGGCCCGATTGAAAATGGTTGATGATGATATATATATATATTGTATGGATATATATTAATCTTACATTAATCGAAATATGCTTCAGTGTTATAGACTATGTATTTTAGTTATAGTTTAGATACGTTTTAGTACTATGTACATTAAAGCTACTATATAGGTTTTTCTACATGATATGACAAATGCTTGTTATCGTACTAAAATGTCCCCCTTTTCAAAGAAACCTATTAATAAATTAGATGTAGCATTACTTATTATTATATTATCCATACTCTTTACTTTATTATTCCTATTTATTATCATGTTATCCCTACTTTTATCACTACTTATTCTATGTATAAAATAACATGGGTTTTTTTATATGCTCGCGGCTAATAAGTCAGCCAATTTGTTTGAAGTAGCCTAAGCGCTTCATCCCTTCCATATGAAAAAAAAAATCGTTATACGCAAATGGTCCACTGTTCGAATCCTAATAAACATGTAATTTTCTAAATGTATCGCATTTCTGATGTTAAGCTGCAAAGCTAGTCCATGTTATCTAAGTAACACTGTTTGGGAGTGAATCTGTAAAACTGTACAGTACTGTTCCACCTAACCGGTCGTGTTGGAATCGAAACTCTGACTGATTAATTCAACAATTGAGATGTTTACAAAAAGAAGAGCTGATAATTTATAATATTATAATGAAGACTTATAAAGTAATTGATTAAAAAAATAAGTATTACTCATACAAGAAAACTCATGCAGCAATAATATGTTTTTGCATTCACGGGCAGAATGGACCTCCGGCTCACCAGCCAGAGGGCCAGTGAACCCTCATGGGCGATAGGGCTCTCGCCTCCGAATGGGCAAGGACCGGAGCCCTCCGAAAATCCAATGTATGCTCAGATATAAACGACTTTTTCAATGAACTCAGCAGTATAGACTTTAACAACCACAACTTCCTCCTCATGGAGGATTTTAATGCCTGCTCCCAAATCTGGGGTGTTATTATTTCGAAGATTCCCGCGGCTGCCGAGTTAAAGACTTTGCCCTTCGAAATAATTTCAAAATCTGCAATATTCGTGACTTGGGACCAACCTTCAACTCCCACTCTGGTATTGGATGGCCTAACCTTACTCTCATCAACAATAACATCTCCCATCGGACTGGAATATCCTGGACACGGCTTCCTTCAGTAACCATCTCATCATCCATATCAACCTATCGACCTTACAACCAGAGTGTGATGTCTTTTACCTCAAGACCAGGTACGGCATGGGGACTTTCCTTAGAAACTTTTCCTCTCATCCCGCGGGACTACATGAAATCATTTCTCACGCTTCTGACCACAGTGCCTTGGATAGTTTCTCCGTGTTTCTTGTAAATACAGTTAAGAATTGCGCCTTCCGCCACTTCACAAAACGGAAAAAGGCCACCTATACAAAAAATCTTTCGTGGTGGAACAAGGACCTTGCCACTCTTCGCAATTACATTACCACCCTCTCTAGAAGAGTCAAATCACTCACATCCAAAAACAGCCCTGGCGACATCATTAATGAATGCAAACACAAACTAAAGCAAGCCAAAAAATGATTCAAGAATTCTCTTCTTAAGACCAAACTTGCTACCTGGAAATCCTTCTGCACAAACTATCAGAAGAGATTTGACACCACATTCAAGATTGCCACTGGAAATTACAACAAAAAATCACAAATCAATCTTCAATTCGATAACGACCTTAATCTTCCCCATCGCACGAAAATCAATAGACTCATGGATCACTGCTTTGGATCTTCCTCCTCTTCACTCGTTTACGATTGCACGCATTCGATTACAAAATGCCCATCACCGCTAATCTTTGCGGATTTACATGTCACTTTCGATAACCTTGGTGGGGGTAAGGCTCCGGGTCCTGACGGGATCGACTATAATATCTGGAAAGCCGTCTTTCATCTTGATCCCCTCCTTTTCGAGCTCTGCTTCCGTCTCAGTCACTTTCCAAGGAATCTCAGGAACGTCAATGTGATCTTTTTGCACAAGGAAAGCAGGTATCCTCCCCACTTTGGGAAAAATTCTTAAAAGATGCTTCTGTTTAAAACTTAGCTCTTAGATCAATGACTCTCATATTCTCCATCCCAACATATTCGGCTTCCGGGAACTCCGGAGCAGTGAAGATGTTGTCCTGGCCATCACTAATAAAATCAAAAGGCTTCCATCACATCAAACAGAGCATGCTGGTTACAATCGACATCGAAACAGCCTTCGACAACTTGGATTGGAACATCCTCAGTAACACGTTGGATCAATACAATATATCTCCATTCTATAAGAATTTCGTCTTTTCATACCTCTCTTCCCGAACAGTTTCTTTCAGTGATAATACTACCTGAGTATCAAAATCCCTATCTAAAGGTGCCCCCAAGGCTCTGTTCTGGTTCCGGTTCTCTGGAACCTGTATTTCAACAAAATTCTCACCTTGAATAATGAAAACATCTCCTATCTACAAACTTTTGTAGACGACCTCAAAGCAATTACATGTAGAACAAGTCGGAGAGAGCTTGAAACAAACACGAACAACGTTCTTGCTACTATTGCCACTACTCTTTCATCTCTCAACCTTCCAATCTCTCCTGCTGAATGCCATGTCATTGTCTTTGGCAAATTGAAGCCCCTGAAACGCCACCAAATCATCAAGGTCAACAATTTCTCCATCAAAATCACCACCAGTTTAAAATGCCTTGAAGTCATCATCGACAATCTCCTCTCATGGTCACCACACATCTCTTACCTTGCAGATAAATGTTATCACCCCTCTGTACATTTCACCTTACTTTTCCGGCTCCTCTGTCCTCATTTAATAGTTTTGTGAAAAAAAACAACAACATTAGAATCTGGCAAAACCAACGGGACATCGTTGAACGTAAGGCCTACCAATATTTGAAGAAAGTCGATAGCAACCTCCAGATCACCAAGCAATTCCTCCTCTACTTCCTGAGAGATCACGGACCTTTTCCATCATACCTTCATAGCCTCCACCTACTCAATTCACCAAACTGTTCATGTACCTCTATTGGAGACTCTGAGCATTACATTTTTGATTGCCCACACACCAAAGTCTTTCATCTGACTCGACCATCCGAAACCAACAAGCCCCTGTGGCTTAACAATGTCATCAATAACCCCTCTCTCTTTTTCTTCTGAATCAATGCATTTATGTTGCCATCCAGATCTGCGACGAACTGTCTAATTAACTCTTGTCAGTATCTGTTCACCGTCTCCTGGCGTGTAACTCTGTTTTTTTATATATCTAAATAAGTGCTGCCTAGATGTCTGTGGGTTGCTCGTTGGATATCCTCCTCTTGGGACCAAGTTCTTCCGACCAGCCATCAAATTGCTTCACACCTAACGGTAAGCTAGCTGGCCCGGGTTATACAAGGCATGCATCATTTGAGAGGACCCTGTCCGATCCTGGCTGCACTGCTTTAAAAACCGCCGCAAAAATTGAAAAAAATTTGAAACAACGTACAAGTTACATACTAATCAAACTTTGAATAAGAGTACGTCACCAAGAATTAAATAAGTACATAATGGACAGTTGATTACTTTAAAAAAAATCTCAATTTGCAATTTCAAATGTATATAAAGTAAAAACAAAATCTCTCGTACATAGAAAATGTCTCAATTTTTAAAATTCGAACGTTTTTAATCGTCTCTGTAACATACTCCCCTTTTCAAAATAGTTTAAGATATTAGCAAGTGTACCGCAAATTGCATGTATGTAATTTATTTATGCTTCCCCAAGAAATGAAAAGGAGCATTAAGGAAAGAGAGGAGGTGTCAACAGAATAAATAACCGAAAGACTTTTGGGATATTTTTCTTTTGTATTTCAAATATTTCTTTCAATTTGTCTACTTTTTTTTGTCGAGATTCTTTCTAGTTTCCTGCTGAAAGTAGAAATAGTTCTTCGAGAGAAAAGTGGAAAATACTATTAAAACAAGTTAAGTTTGAGAGGTAGAAGAAACTCTAATGGAAAATGGCAAAAACTCTGTTCCAGGTAAAACTATAAACCATTTCCTTTTTGCTTTTTTTGCTTCTCTGATTTATGTTCACAAAATTATGAGAAAATTGTTCCCCGACGTAAAAGACCCGTACGTAAAAGATCAAACACATCAAATAAATCACATTTTTTCATTAACGCCCTAGATTATACATATTTTTTAGCCATTTTCTTGAACAAGTTCCATTTTCCGCGTAATTACCTTATTAGTGAGGGGAATGAAACATTGTAACCGATAAGTGATATGTGAGTTTTATGTATGATTTATGAAGTACCTCCTTTAACGTAACATAGAAAGCTAGAAGACGCTTACTACATGTTAATAGATAGCACAGATGCTCTATTTTCTTATTATTCCGTGTGAGTACTCCCGAGTATGGGTGAAATCTGTGTCCTCTTCAGAATCAATTGAATCTATAATTTTCAATTCAACTCCTTCCGCTTCGTTTATTATTTTAATCTAAATCCCATCTCACACACCAGAATTTTGCTCCACCTTTCTCGTATTGTTTCGCCATTCAAACTCGTCCTTCTGCTCTCCAGCTTCCCCTTTAGGATACAGGAAAGGGAAAATATCACATTAAATTTTCCCTCCCAATATTTGTGTGTGGGCCTAAAAGGAAATCAATTTCTTTAGAATTTGTATCCCAAGACTTCTGACGGAATCAAATGAGAGGGAGTCAGTGACGACGTGATAGAATATGGCTGAACGTGTATTATGACTAGTTGAATGCTGCCAAAACAGAAGGCAAAAGCAGACGAACTTTCGTTCCGTACTGCAGTGTCGGTTAAGTTATTATATATAATATATATTTTATATCATATTGAAAGTTCAATCTCTGTGGCTTATATACTTATAATAAGGAAGCGATTTATATATGGAAATACGGTGCCTATGTATCGAAGTTACGTATATCGGAATTCTATATATATATATAAATTCTATCTATAATACCTATATATTATAATAAAATATAACAATATATAGAGAGAGTGGGAGAATGTAACGTATTGAATAAATATAACCTACTGAATTTTGGGAATATTTCGTTCATTCAAAATCCCAGTTCATTACACAGAAAAACTATTTCTACATATCGAAGACTTTCGACTTTCTACATATCGAAGATTTTCGTGGAATCTTAGACTTTATTAGGTTGACGTTCTATTGTAGCTAGCCACTGAATCAGTGCCTTAAATTGTCTTCTATGTTGTATGTCTTCAACTTATTTTTTATATATTTAATTTAAATCTTAGTCGTTCTTTTAAGTTCTGTCAATGTTCGCTCAATAATAATTTTAGTTATTATGTGGCTTTTGTAATATATTGTTATAAATATATATTACCATTTTTAATATCGCATTTATTCTTGAAATGCCATATATATAAGAAATTTTAATCAAAGTTTAATGAAAATATTTAGCTTTTTGCAAGTTGCAGTTCTCTTGTAGTAACTCGGTTAAATTTTTCATTACATTGTAATAAAACACCTGTATAGTCTTTAATGCATTACATCCATATATATATATATATATATACAATAGGGTCTCCATATAACGTACTTCCGTATAGCGAAATTCTCCATATAGTGAAGTTTTGGCAAATCCCCATGGTCATTACATATGAAAGTGTTTCTATATAACGGAATAAATTTCTATATAACGAAATTTTTAACGACCAAAACAGAAAATCGAGTGGTCACGTCAGTGACATCGGGTTTCCTGATACCGTGGAAATACAATGCGCGCACTTAAAAACATCTATTTTTAAATGGTTGAATGTTATTTATGACAAACAGTCCTTTACTGAAAAACGGGATTTTAATTGTGGCACCATATTGTAATACCCTGGTTCATGAATACATCGTTTCCACATAGCAAATTTTCTATATAACGAAATTTTTTCATGGAACTGTCGATTTCATTATAGGGAGGTTCTACAGTATATATGCAATATTTTTTAATTTTTCGCTTGAAGCACTATAATTTACTACATGGGCTATAGTATTTGTGAAGAAATAAATACAAAATAAATTAAAAATTGGAGGTCCGGTTCGAAATGACTGAAAAAACTAGTTCAGATGAAAAGTAAAAAGTATTTTTTTAGATTTATAGAATACAAAAAGTTAGCTTATCCTCAATTTTGAGCTTATTTTCAAATAAAATGGTAATGCCCAGGAGCCAGATGGTCATACATATATATAAGAAAATCTTCAGCTCGCTTAAAATTGTATGATAATTTAAGTCTTCAGACTGACTTGGTCACGATTTTCTGATATTAGAACTTCAAAAACGATATCCTGATATCAGAAACGGGTCAAATAATCCCGCTAAGACCAACTTCTTTCACGTGTTACTTAAAATTGGAAAAATTCTATCTAAAAACGCAAAGCCCGTGACTTTCAAACGGAAAGGAAATTGATTTAATTTTCTTTAAACGTGGGATGATTTCCTAAATGTTCATGTGTCACTCGTATTATATGGATTTCTAAATTCTTAACGAACAGAAAATGTAATGATTTTTTAATTCGTTTTCAATCGGCTTTAGTGACACATTAAACTCGAAAAATATTTCTGCCAGATCAGCGTGACCGGCGATACAAAATCTTATCTCCAACATTCATCCTCTTTTGACAAGGATGAGGATCATCGCAATATAAATCATGATGGATGCTCTTTCTGCGCGAAGAAGAAACAAAAATCGCAAATATGGGAATGGAAAATGACGGCAATGATATAAGCCCACGTCTTATTTTTTTCCATAAGAAATTTATTGAATATAGGAGAAAAAAATATATGTATTCCATTATAACTATTTTTACAATTCGTGACATTACTTATTTTCAATGCTTTTAAAAATAGTTTATTTGTTATACTCCGCAATACAGTACATTTACCTCGCAAAAATGAATTATATTTTAAAACTTGAAACCTAATTAGATTATACAATGCAGCAAAATATATGCTTTATATTAAAAAAAAAGTTAATAAGCATTATTTTTACTTCAATCCCTGATAGAAATTCCAACTGCACTTCCTATGTCCCGATGAACAGTTACTCTTGTTTTAACTGACGTCATAGGCAAGTCATTTTAATATATACTTTTCGAAAACAATACCAAGAGATTCAATATTCCTTATTCTTTTATATTATTCCAATAAGAGCATGATTTCTTTGTAGTCACTAAAAACTATTTTTTGTTTTCGCGTAATTAAGAAATATAAGGTTTAATGTTAATTGTGTGTTCTATGCTCTTATTATTTTAAAGTTAGAATTGCTGTTGATATTGCTCTCTTTAACACAAACACTTATTTTTATAACTCGTACAATTCTATGATTTTAGCAGTATGATGCATAAATTCAGAAACGCTCATCAACAGATCTCAAATTCAGTATCAAATAGCCGTGACTTGAAAATCACTTCAAGTTCTGAAGCTCCGTCAAGAATATTTTAATATTCTTGACAGATTATTTTAACTCCGTCAAGAACTTATTTTCGAGCGTAGAATATATTTATTACAAGGGAAGGGAAGCACTCTAGCAGTGGCGCAGCAATTTAACAATTATTGGTGGGGCTCAGGTAATTTTAAAGAAGCTCATGTGATAGGACATTTGAGAAAATAAGGGTTTTGGAATCCAATTGTTTGCTGGAGCCAGCGCCGGCCTTACCCAATGCGGGACCTGGGGCAAAACATATTTCGGGGGCCCATACATATACGAGTAAGAAAACAAAACGAAATAAAAAAATGGAATAATGTATGAACGCTAGATGGCACGAAATGCGAGATCTGAAGTAAAAATATTTTTGGGGAAATTTTCAATATTACAAACATTTAAAATTTGAGAATTAGACTTCGACGGGCCCCGCTCGCCCCTGCTTAAAGGCGGCCCTGGCTGGAGCCCCCGCTTTCCTATGCTATTGACTACAGGTTTTCTTTTTAAATATTTTAAATGCGCAGAGGCAACTGTTTAGGAAACTTTGCTTCATTACAATATGTGATCCGATTAGATACTAGCTGATATGAAAATATACTTCGACGTATGCCTTTGATCCAGAAAAAATAGTCCTTGGGATATCATGAGGACGTTCTAGACCTCCTCAGGGCGTCCCTAAGACAATCTTTGCTCTCTTGGTTCCTTTGTAAGATATTATTACCCTTCACAGGGATAACACAATTGCCAAATATGGTCAACACAGAAAAGCCTCCGGGGCGAGATTTTTGTGAGTTTTCGTGGGGGAATTTATTATACAATAATTTTTGCCACCCACGTATATTAGCTCAAACTAGAGCTTTCTGTTTTTTAAGAAAAAGAAACACTGTCTCCATCCTGGATTCGAACCAGGGTTCCTCCTTGTTTCCTTTGTTCAATAGTTTTTAAGCAAATTAGGTTTTTTGTTTGTTTTTTCATATTTCAAATCCAGGAATGAAAGAGGGAGAGAGAGACTTTGTGGATTGAGAAGAGTGAAACCATATATTCTGCCATATACAAACTTACGCATGGTATGGAGGTGTAAAATGTAAAATACAACCAACTTGGTCAATTCAAAGCTGAAGGTACCATACACTTAATACAAATTATCCCAAAATTTCAATTATAGAAACATTTTATGTAAGTAATTTTAGATTTACCGCACTTCGAAAATCCTCTACCTCGAATTATCCAAGTTAAACCGCACTGCTAATGATTGCTTCTAGAATTTTTCTCAAAAATGTGCTTTAAATTAACCAAAACTAATAATTATTATAAAACTTGTCTCGCAGTTATTGTGTCGAGATTAACTACTAGCCATTAAAAAAGATATATATATATGTCAGTATTCGTGCGTGCATATATACACATGGCGGGAAAATTAAACTTCCCCTGTTTGGAACCGTCTCTGTTCGATAGACCTCGATCTGACAACCATAATGCCGCCAAATTTGATAGGTAGACTATTCAAGTCACTGGTACAAAGGTTCTGGAAAAAATAATTTAAAAAATTGCCGATAGGGAAAATAATGGCTTTGTTGTAACCTGGGAAATTTGCATACATCCAAGTTGAACATCTTTTTCCTATCAGCATAAAGTAACGAAATGCAATCTGAACTTCAGAAACCCATTTTTATTGATATTTGTCGTCAACCTCAACGTGCTATTCGCTTTGCCTAATCGCGCGTTAATTGCAAGGTTATTTTACTTCAATGAGAATGCGATGTAGCATCAGCAATTCATATAAATTTAGAATCAGCAAGAACTTACGTAAAGATCCTCTGTCAGCTGCTGTAGTTAGGTCAATGCTTCAAATGTTTGAACAAACAGGTTTTTTTTTTTTTTTTTTTTTTGGCATGGCGCCGATTTCAATAAAATATTGGGAGGACAGTATACCAGTAGAAGCGCTAAACAGCTATGGCCCAAGGACCTGTCTCCCAACCCTTCCGTAATGTTTTTGCTACCAATACTTATTCATTAGCGAGGTTGTAAAAAATTTTTGCCTCCCCAAAAATATTTCTGGTTAAAGCCTTGTTGTTAACAACTCTTTACAGCGATAACAGACAACAACAAACCAGTGTTTAATTTAAAATGTGCTTCTGCTTGATGACGTTCACTTTACCATAAAATGAATATTCTTGTTATATTTCTAATTTCATTTTCATATACAATGCTCCTTACTAACTTTCGTATTTATTATACTGATGGTGATGATGTAGACCAGCGTTTCTTATTTTTTTTGTCATGGAGTCTTTTAAATCCAAAATTATGTGACGGGGCTCTTTTAAATCCAAAACTATATGACGGAGCCCCAAATTCTATCACGTAAACCTTAAAAATTTAGCAATTCATTATGTATAAAGGGGGCATTAAACTATTACGTAAAAGACTCAGGAGAGATGGGGATTTGAACTTTGCTTATATTTTACTTTTGGGACCAGCGGGGAGGGGGAACTATACTTACGTAATCATAGTTCAGTTGTATTATTTTCGATATCACGTCGTAAAACGTCGAAAATAATACAACAAGCGTAGTGTGCCTTGTTACCAAGTGACAACTGCCTTAACAGAAATGCACTAATTAATTCATAATTAAAACCTACGATAAATTATAAATTACTCTAAAAAGTTATGTTTACAACAGCAAATAAAAATCAAAGATCAAAAACATCACGTAAGCATGGGGTGGGTCAGGTATTTGAATTTTTTGCTTATATGGAGAAGGGTATAAAAAACAGCTCAAAATATATGCTTAAATGTAAATAATGCCTGAACGACCCTTAAACGCTGGTAGAAGAAAGTCCGCTAATAAAATGTCTACCCTCTTTGTGAAGGATTAGTTGGTGGAAGAAAAGTCACAGCTTTTTAAAATTTGTAGTCTTATTTTATTTTAAGAAATTTTTATGAAATTATGGTTATACATATTACATATAAATGTAAAAATATTGAAAGTAAACTTTTATGCAGATTTAAGGGATGTAGCGTTCACTCTTGATGAGACAGATGGTATTGCTCCCCATATTTCTGCAAGTTGCTTGAAACAATTATATGTTGAGAGGCTGTGATTTAATGAAATTTATTATTTTCACTGCTTCATCAAGGTCAGATTTCAGAACCATTAATATTTTTTCACGGCCAATGCCTGTCGGTAAAATACATTTACTTGTACGATGACAAATACAATGTAAAATGTGACGACTACTTGTACGATTGGTGGCAAATCCTTTGTTTCGTGCAGTAGCACCAGTAGTTGTTCTTACCATAGCTTTAGCACCATCCATGCAAATATTGACGCAATTTTTCCACGGTGTTTCAATTTCTATTGAGAAATCGTCTAATATATTAAATATTTCAGCCCCTGTGGTATTACTTGGCACGGACTCCCACAAAAAAAGGTCTTCCTTGACTGATACCTCGTGTTTGTACTGGACGAACAGAAGTAGCACTTCCAGTCCAGCAACATCAGTAGATTCATCCAATCGAAGGGCAATTTCTATTCTTTTAAGGCGGGACATCAGCTCAGTCTTTACGTTCATCACCATAACTTTAATCCACTAACTTATGGTATCGTTTGACAGAGGCACTGAGGAAACCAGTTTCGATGATTTTTCATCTAACATGAATTTTGCAATATCAATTACGCATGGCTTGATAAGAGTTTGGGCAATTGTGTAAGCTTCTCCTGCCAGTACTACATGATAGCTTACAAAGTACGATGCATCAATCGCTTTTTTGTTAACAGTTCTGGAATGAAAATACATGCATTTCTGTTATCCCAATAAATCATTGCGTCTTTTAAAGAAACACGTTCTTATCTTTGCAGTCAGGATGTACAGTTTCAATATGCTGACGCAGTTTAGAAGGGAACATGGAGCCGTTTGGAAGACCCTTGAAACAGATGACACATCGAAGGAAATTGTCATTGTCCATGAATCCAACTGACAGGTAGCTTTGGTCATACTTGAGCTTTTTCACGTTCGCTGTCTACTAGGGATTCTACTGCGGTTTACCCTAAAAATACATCGCGTCTAGGGAAGATTTGTTTGTTTGGCTTTTTTATGGCGCAAGAGCATCTGGGCTAAGGAAGATTTTATAAAAGTACACATAAAAAATACCTTTCAATTCAGAATACCGACAAATTTCCAGATCTTTTTTAAAACACCCCATTTTGGAACTAAAAAACTAGATTAATAAATTTAGTTAAGAAGATACTATTTTTCCAATTCCTGATTATTTTACGTCAACGTTCTTCGCGGAGCCCTAAAATATTACCCGCGGAACCCTAGGGCTCCGGGGAGCACAGTTTAAGTACCACTGATGTAGACAGTCTCTTTAATTTATGTCGTTGATAATGAGCGTAGAGGGCCAAAAATTTCCTTGAGCTTGCGAAATTAAAATTGGGAAAATGTAGTTGTGGTTGTAACGTTATTAAAAACGTTCCACTTGAAAGTTGAAATAATAACACGTCAATGAAAACGCTGCCGTGCAGAAAAGAGAGCTATATAATGCAATCTAACAAAAGGTATAATTACATCAAATAAATGACAAAGTGTATTTTTTTTCGTACTAAATACACTACGCCGAAAAATATAACCGCATTCCTTAGATTAAAAAAAAAAGAAAAGAAAGAGAAAATATTTTAAACTTTGAACGACGTTACCTATTATAAAATTGGGGGGGGAACACGAAACCCTAATACCAACACTGGGGGGGGACAGGTTCCTCTGTCCCCCACCAACGGTGCCCATGATTTTTGGAAATTCTTGTGAAGGATATTCATCAACATTTCACGCTCTACTGTTAAGGATACTGTATACAGGATGCAATTTTTAGCACAAAAAATAGTGGCCACATTAAACAATATCCTGTTCCTCATGAGCGAATTTAATGTTTTTGGATTGTAAAAACTCCCGCACTACAATAAATATACTAATTAACAAAATATACATGAACGTGATATAATGTGTTTTACTGTTTATTATTATAAGTGCAACACATAAACGTTCATCTCTAATTTCACTTTAGCCTTGATTATTAATATTTCTCACTGTACGTTTTAATACGTTTAAAAATAATATTTTTAATTTGTATATAACATATTTTTAAATTTAAATTCTTAATAAAGCACATTAATTACAATAAAAAGGTTCGTTAAAACATTTTTTACCTTGTCTTCAATAAATTATAATTTCAATCAATCAATCTTTATTTCGCCAAGATGTACAAGTATTCACTATTGAATACACGCCATAGTATTGGCTTGGCAGGAAACCTATAAAAAAAACGATAAAAAAACGGCTTGGCAAGTCTCAGCCCCTTTGTCTTCAAGTGTCTTGGGCACTTATACTCTATCTCATACAAAAATTTTCGCCAAATTGTGATATACTCGTTCTCAATGAAGCCAAACTTAACGATTAAAACGTCTAATGGTATTTTGCTATAAATATTTATGTGTTATTCTCCATTTAAGTCATTGTACCATTTTTTACGTTATTTTTTATATTATTTATTATCAAAAATATACTATATTATTTATTTAAATAAAGCGATACCTTATAAAAAAATATATTGTTTTAACTGTCATTATCATAGCAATTAACATATATTTTTTGCATGTTAATTCCTTGATCATTTTCAGTAGATAAAAAATTCGTTAAAAAAACCTTTAGTTAATTTAATTCGAGTTTACTTTATTAGGCGCAGCTTTTTTACTTAATTATTTTCTTCTTGAAAAGCGGCTACGTTTTTGTAAACGATTTCTGGCTTTCGCTTTAAGGAATTGGAACTTAAAAAACGAAAAAACAGCTATTTTTAATTCAGTGAAAATCTATTTATTTCCTTCCACGAAAAATTTAAAAATTGATAAATTTTCATTTGCTACAAATTTATTTACCTTAAGAAATGGGGGAAATTTTTCTTAAGCGGATTTTTAATTCGAAATAAAATTTATTATTTCGTTTTGCATTTTTTGGCCTCCATTTTCTATTTCGAAATAAAATTCTTCATGCAATGAAATAATAAATCAAATTTAGCAAGATTTCATTTTTATAATAAGAATAAAAGTAATTCATTTAATTAATGAAAGAGAAAACAATGTTATTACTAAAATAAAATTTTGACTTTCGCTACTAATTCGCATTTATTAAAACCAATATTTTATTATATATGTTATTTATATATATATTTACATATATATATAATTTATAAAATTGTAATATTAATATTTTCTTGCGTTCACGTTTATTTTCGACGCTATGAAAACATATAAAATATTTAAAATGAATTGAGCATTTAAAAATACATATTTCGAGATTCTATAAAAGTTTCTGCTTTATGAAGTGTATCGTATAGTTAATTAGTTTTTATAATTGAAATTTAATCAACAATAAAATGCGAAATAATTTATTGTTTGGCTGGTTTTTCAATATGTAAAGCACTGTTCATCACAATTCAATTTTTTTTTATAGACAGTGGATTCGGCTTTTTAATGACTTCCAATTTATGAACTACAAGTTTTTATGAACTATTATGTCGGTCCCGAAAGTATCCGATAGCACACTATATTTAATTCCCATTTAATAACATCCAATTTTACAAATATTTTTTAGGAGAGGGTGTCCGCATGAGTTCGTAGAATCGAGAGTTCGCTGTAATATATTTAAAATTTTCGTAAATTAAAAGTAGAGAAGACCCTTAATAAGCCGACCTTTCACTCTAACCTAAAAGGAGCCGGGTTACGCTTCAATGTGACGTTGCAAGCCAGAGATTTAATAAAGAATTAAACTAACTTTTGGCAAAACTGCATAGTCCGTCACACTACTGAATATTTTTTCGCAATGTTGCCAAAAGCAATTGGCAACGGGCGAAGTCATCTTCCGCCACGTTGCAAATTTTATTTAACGGGGTGTTTTGGGCATGGAAATTTTCCAGAATCAGTGAATGACTTGTGGGGTTATACTTGTGGGGTCTCCTATACCCTCCTGCTTCCAAAAAAAAACATCAGATAAGCCTGAAATTCGAAGCGGTTGAACCAGTCAAGAGTGCAGCAGTGAAAACAAAAGAAAAAGTATCCATCTAGTTATCATAGTCATCTGTGTGGGCGGAAAAATCGTTTTCATAACGTTGAGGAATGCTGGGCAAATATTCCCAGGAAAAAAAGAAATAAAACCCACAAGGGTCAATCATTCTGACATAATTCAATTCGCTGCAACGAACAAAACACAACCTACGAAAACGTGAAACGGGTCCAAATGGTGTTACAAGCATACAAGATGCGTATACATGCCTACAGTATGACGTCAGAGAGTATGATATCACAAGTCTAACTCCTGCAATTTTCGACGAATTTAGGAAGAGAGGGAGAATGAGTGAGACGAATTGTGCAGTTATGCCTAACTTTTTAATGCATTCCGAGTAATTCCATCTTCTCCCTAATCTGGCTTTTCACTTTAATGCAAAAGGGACGAAGTTACGTTTCTATGTGACGTCACAAGTGAGAGCTTTAATAAAGAATTGAACTAACTTTTTTATGCACTCTCGGTAATTCGATACTCTCGATATTCTGACTCTGGTGTAAAAGGAGCAAGGTTGCGCTTCCATATGATGTCACAAGTGAGAAGTTCAACAAAAAATTGAACTAACTTTTTTATGTACTCTCGATAATTGGATACTCCCGATAATCTGGCCTCTGACTCTGCTGTAAAAGGAGCGGGGTTACGCTTCCATGTGAAATCACGAGTGAGAGCTTTAATAAAGAATTGAACTAACCTTTTTGTGCACTCTTAGCATTCCTATATTCTTGCTTATCTGGCACTCCTTTATTCAATAAACATTCAGATTATCAAGAGACTACTCCAATATGAAATCCAGTAAGGAAAATCTGTCCTTTCTTGAGACGTGGAATATCTCGAGCAAAATTATAAAATTCAAGCTCCATTTTCATCTATACTTTACATGCCAGTGTCGCATGACGATATATTTATAATTTTATGTGTTATTTAAATATTTAATTTTATCCAACGACACACGATTCATACGATCATTTGAAGTTAAAATTTTCCTCTCTAAAAATGAATATTTGAAAACATAAAGTTTTAAAGAGGAGCGTAGATCACTTCCAGTGTGTAGCACAAGGGTATTAAATTAAGAAGATATGCAATGCCGGATTTAGATG
>QLNU02003225.1:79121300-79142547 GCA_006491805.2 Dysdera silvatica
AGCATGACCATTGTAGTCTTTGAGCCGTAAAACCACAAAACAAACAAACAAACACAAATTTGGCTTTGGAAGACATACGACGTAAGGGCCGTGCCGAGGGTGCGCAGACAACTCTCACGTTACCTAAATTACCTTCAATACCTCAATTACCTTCAATACCTCAATTTCCTTCAATACCTCAATTACCTTTATTACCTCAGATTCAAAGTTGAATAGGCGCTAAATGTGTGTGGTAACGTGGATGTGTGCAATAGGAGTACGCAGAAATTTCAGCGTATTATCGATTATGTCTGGAAGCTGAGTTTCTTCACAATATATGATCTGAGTTCAATCCAACATAAATTGTTACTTTTTTTTCGTTAAAGGTTTTAATTTTGCCCGACAAATGAAACAGTACGCCACAGAAAAAAAGAACAGAATGTATAAAACAGCGTATTATCTCCGGAAGCCGAGCTTCTTCACAATATATGGTCTACGTTCGATCCTACATAAATCGTTTTTTGGTTTTTTTTTCATTAAAAGATTTAATTTTGCCTTAGGAAATGAAGCAATGTGCCGCAAAAAAGATGTAGTATACGGTTTCGATAACATTATTCTAATTAAGAGCTACTTCCTTTTAATTACTGTGTTCTGCGGTCGGGGATAAGGCTTCAGGGTGTTATGCACATTCCGATTAAAGTCTTTTCTTTTTAACGACATTTTTTTACGTCCCTTGAAAGCTATTAATGGGAGAAATTATTGTAATTTAAACATTCAATTTAATCGTAAATTTCCATGACATTCTGCCAAAAAGGAGCAAAGAAATTTATAACAACAATAAGATATTTGATGGACGCTGCGTAAGTATAATATATGAATAGTTTCATGAATTGATGCGCAGTTGCCGTATTGATGCATCGCTGCAAATGTTTTAAAAGCTTTTTAAAACGGTGTGACCTGTGTCTTTTCGTAAAATCATTTGCATATATATATACTGCAGGACCAGTTTATAGTGAACCCGTATTTAGCAAATTTCCAGATTTAGCGAGGAAAATGTATATTTTGTATGGCATAATATGATTAAGTGCAGTAATAATAATAGTTTTCGGTGAGCCAGGCTTTTTGGGGTCCCCAGATTTAACGAGGAAATATAGACAGATTTTTAAGCAAACGGTAGAAAATACCAACACTAATATGTACTTTCAAAATTATTCATTCTTGTACTAATGTTTACCATAAAGCCTTACGCTAAACTACTTTACTAACAGAACGAACGAGACTAAAACTTTTATTATTATTACTTATATTAATTATTTCCTTCACGCTATCCATATTTTATTATCAATTTTAAAAAGCCTTCGGCGATAAATTAACAAACATGATATGTTGTTTTAACTGAAATCATTAAAATATAAAACTGCTAATTTTAAATATTACAAAACTAGAAATAGTGGTGTTTCGAAAAAAGATAATTTTAGAACTAAAATATAGTTGCCAATTGATAACTTGAATCGCATTTAAAACGCAAAGGATTTGCAAAAGACAAGCAGTCTTCAATTTGCCAATTACACTTTCACAGCATGAAATGCTTCTCGTTTTAGACAGAAAAAAATAACATTGGGCAATTCGCTATTTTTAGGAATAGAGTTTCCTTGTTGCCGCTTTTATGTCTTTGCTCTTTAGCGAATTCTTTTTCATGAGAGAACCCGGGGAGAATACCTAAGAAAACGATTTCCTGAAAATAGAAGTTACCGGACCAGCTTTCCAACTTTCCATTGGTTTCACCAGATAATTCAGGAGACAGTTTCTTCCCGGAAGAAAAGCTACCTTATCTTTTGTCTTCTTTACTTTTCCGGAACATCTTTAAGAGGAATTTGAGGCGTTAAGACTCATTACCTAAAGAGTGATCGAAAATATGGTCGGCAAAAATATCACAAGAAAAATATCACGTAATTTTTAGTCATACAAATTTATTGTTAATGGTGAAGGAAACAAACAAAAATTTGTCAAGGCATTTGATTTTTATGCCATTTTGTTGTAACTCTAACATGCGTTAGAAATTTAACGATAATATTGCTTTGTTTTACAAATATTTGAATAAAAAATATTACAAATCCTTACGGTACTAAATCTTTCCAATTTGTTTATGTAAAAGAGAGGGAAGGAGAAGGATTTATAGACAGAGAGAGAAATAACGTACATACACTCTATAACAAAAAAATCCATGCACCAAGAAATTTTTGTCGGATTGCGATGAAAATTGGTGGATATGAATAACATACACAAATAAAGAAACGACTAAAATTTCAGAACAATTATACAACATATATACGACACATTTTTTTTCTAAAAATTAGAAGGCTGAAGCTATTAACTTAGAAAAAAACTGACCAAACGAATTTTCCGTCATATTTTTGACCCTGATGCCACATGTACATATATGTGTGAAAAATTGGCCATCAATAGTGTTTTGGAATATTTCCGTGGCCTGTTGGTGAAAGAATTTGCATCTTAACTGACTCAGGAAATGCATTTCACAATCTTGCGCAGTTTATGCTGAGGGACTAGTCTTCAAGACTTTTTAAATTTACGAATTTATGAATAAATTGAAGAAAAATAGTATCTACGTCATTGGGTTCCATGTAAAGTCGACATCAGTAAGAAAGCGAGTGAAATAGCCATGCCTTCCTCAAATGTATCTTCGTTGTAAGGGGCAGTTTCAGGATCCAGATGTATGAAAATTTCTAATTTTCAAAAAATAGTGACATACTCCTAAACCAAATTAAGTACAATTTCGTTATTTTATATTTATATTATATCACATCTTCATATTATATACATACATATTCATATACATGTAATTATATCATTAAAAAGCAAGGGATCATTAAAATGTAGTACTATATGAGGCTTTTAATGACAAGCTGGGAGGACAAAATAGGTAACAGCATGGTTTCAGAAATGGTTGAAAAAGTCCAAACTACATTGGTAAAAAAATACTCACAGTCCTAAAAAAAAGTAAAATTTTTGAATATGAAGGATAAATTTTTAGAAAAATCTTGCAATTATAATGATAATTATAGATTGCAAAAGCATGAATTAATGAAGGGATTAATGAAAATTTTACTATATAAGTAAGCGTAAGTAAATTAATACTTATTGCAAGTAAGCGGAAATTAATAAATTTTATTATGGAAGTTTATTATATATACAAACGACAAGAAACGAAAAAGTATAAGATGTATGGCGTTTTATAGCTTCCAACCTGACGATGGGAAACAGTGGCCAACATCTTGTTATTATTAATTCATTACTAAATTAATTTCTCTTTGAATTCTTCCCCATCATTTCTTATTTTAGAAATTTCCTTCGAATTTCAGTATTTCTATATAAAAAATACAAAGCTTCATTATTATTACAACAGCTCATTATTATTATTATTACGACGGCACTTTTGCTAGACACATTAAAATGAATACTGGACTCATTTTTTCAGACCGTTTCGTTAATAATTGGTCAATAGTTTTGATATGGCTATAACAAAGTTTATCTCAAAAATATTCATTGGTAGGCTTTACAAGGAGTAAATTTCTAGTAAACTAAATTGTGAAAGACTAAATTTCTTAAAAACTAAACGGATACACCATATCTACTACAAACCAAAGGTGCTGGTCGTCTGCTTTCAAAAATTACAATGCACATTTCGTATTGCGAGTCAATAAACACTTAATTCATTGAACTATGTTAGCACGATAATTAAGTTTGCATTAAGCTCCAACGAAAAATTATTGAATTGAAGTTTGTTTTTGAAATTTAAAAATAGACTAAGAAAATTGTTAATAATTAGTGCTACCTTTTCGAATAATTAAACTTGATAAACAAGGGTCTAGAAAAACACTTCTCAGTTGTAAAAAAATTTACAACGCTTTCAAGGAATTCGTAACGGTTATTCATGTGCAAAATATTTTACATAAGCCATTCTCCAAAGGGAAAATGGATTTCTGAACGTAAAAGCCTTTTCAAAGGAAATAGAAACGAACAATCACGCGGAAACTTACGCAAGTTTGTGTGATTCTTTCTCAAATCTCAGACTCTTGGAGAAAATGATCTATCAAAAGCACTTTCAAGAACCCTTTTGTGTTTAGTGGTTGTCAAAAGCCGGTAATCACTGGAGACTTGTTAGTAGAAAATGATAAAATACTTGTATGCGAACAATAGTATGGGAACTAATAAACCATCGAGTTAGAAATTCTGAGTAAGGATAAGAAAAGCTGAAAACACAATATCTTTTAATTGGAAATTGATGAAGTTAAAACCTGAAGTATGAACATTATCAGTAAGTTAAATCCTTACAGCGTAAGAACATTGGCTGCGGGATATTTTACTTTGGTTGGAAAAATTATTGTGTAATAAATTCCCCCACGAAAAACTCACAAAAATCTCGCCCCGGAGGCTTTTCTGTGTTGACCATAATTGGCAATTGTGTTATCCCTGTGAAGGGTAATAATATCATACATCCTTATATACGGAGAAAGAGAGCGTTGTTTCCTGTCCTCGTTCGTCTAGCGGTCTAAGACACTCCGGACTAAACGGAGGGACCCTGATTCGAATCCAAGGCTGGGAGAGCGTCTCTTCTTCTTCTTTAAAAATAAAAAAAGGTCTAGTTTGAACTATATGTACAGTGGCAAAAAATCCGACCACTCGACTTTTCTCGAGAAATATTGAAAGTAGAACAAAAATTTCAACGCCACTTTATCTAGAATGACTAATTCTATAAAAATATGGTAATAAAAAAATATTTGGAGGGCCGTCTTCATATTTAATTTAACGTCAACTTTATAATTTCCAATAGCAATACCCACTTTTTAACTCATTTTTAAATTTCATTAATAAAATTATGTGAATATGTCAAATTTTATAACTTTTGAATGAATGGTTGCTGAGCTATTAATATTTGAATTTCGCATCTCCTAATGTTAAATTTACTATCCATTTTTTTAGCGATATCTTTTGAAACAAGTAACGAATGATTCTAATTATTTTTGCACGTCATAGGGCTCAATTATCCAAAGGGATTTTGTATTAACTTTCTGATTGGTCAAAGTTATAAATATTAATTACTAATTATGAAATTAATATTTCAAACAAATGTGAATTGAAAGAGGGGTAATATTTTACGCCATTCGATTCAGCTGCAGCAAAAACATAAATATGCAAAATTGGAGTGCAATTGCGTTATTAATTTCGTTATTAAAGGTTCTTTCAAAAATCAAAAGATGTTTTGACCACAGTGACTTTTTTTAAGAATGGCCCTGCATATATTCAATTTATGCAAAAAATTTAAAGAAATTTTCATTATTTAATTTTAGTTATGAAAAAAAATTATCTGGAATATATAAGCAAAAAAAGTAATTGGCTTATAAACGTAGCATCATTTGCATATATATATATTTATGATGTTACAAGTTTACTTAAAATTAGTTGTAGTTCTTGAAACGCTAAAACCATAATTTGATGATTTAAACTACCTATAGTTAAATAACATTAAAATAAAAATGAAAGCATGATATTTTGTAAAGACATCTCTTTATTAGGACTATAACAAAAATATTAAAAAAAAACATAACATATATCTTCCCAACCTCTGACTGCACGCTCTGAAAATGTTACTATTCTGAAGCATTTACAACTGCGCATAAGCTAACATAGAAAGTTCATAAGGGGAATTACAGGCTTACAAGGAGGGCAGGTTACAGAACTATAACTACATATGTTCATATATATATACACAAAATTTCTTGGCAATGTAAATTACAACTGCCTCAGCCCTCCCGTGCATATTCCAATGCGTCTGTAACAGAAGTTTACAAAAATAAATTTGAAAAATGAAAAGTCAGGACGTCCACCTAAAATATTCTTAGGGTTGCAGTATCAAAATAAAAGCTGATATTGACAAGATTGTTAAAAATAAGCAGTGCCAAAAATCTCGCTAAAAGGTTTGATTTCGCTTTACATATTAATAACTAAAAGTATTGTAAATGTTTTTTGCTTCCATACGTATCTTACATTATATTTATTTAGTCCCGGAGGCGGATCTAGCAAATATTTTTGGGTGGGCACGCAAAACTAATATAGAGACCTAAGGAAAAAATATCAACAAGGGCTGGAGAGGACAGAACCCACCGAGCCGCTTTTGTTCAGTCCTAATATTGCTGATACAGTAGTGCGGCCCGCGGGCCTGCAAGAATAAGCAAAATTGACCCTTGGACTGAAAAGGGTTGCAGACTACTGATCTATGTAAAGTGGATGAATGGTGGCTGAGCCAGTAGTAGATGGTAACCATTGAACATAGGAGGTTGTCCAGCTTGGTGAAAAAAGTCGACGACAGCTAAGGACTCCACTGACAGCCGATTTCAATGCTTATTCAAGTAAAAGTGTTTCACAGCACACAATTCAGAGGACTGTTTCATATGGCGAACCTCTCATGTGCCTCTGTTAACCAATCATCATCGTCATTTACACCTACAGTAGGCTCAAGAACATCTTTACTAGAATGGATATGGGGAAATCAGCTATGGAACGATAGAACAGAGTTACCTGGTCGGTTAATTGCTTTTTGGTTTTACGGCTCAAAGACTACAGTGGTCATGCTGCGCCGGGACCTACTGTTTTCCGAGGAATCCGAACCTCTTAAGGCCTAGGGAACCAAACCCCGGACTACAGTGAGCAGTGCGATCTTTATGAGATCTCTGAGTAAGCGTTCTTTGCACTGCTGGGAGTCGAACCCGGATTAGCGGCGCACTAGGAGAACGCGTTACCACACTGCGCCACCGCAGGGCCTGGTCGGATGAATCAAGTTTTCTTCTTTATTACTTTGATGGCAGTATCAAAGTACGCCGTGGTGAACATTTCCTGGACACATGTACTACGAGTCATAAACAAGCCGCTGGTTCTTGTATTATGGTTTGGGTGACATTCTCATAGGCGTCTCTAGGAGGACCGTTCGTCGTGGTAGAACACAGCCTGAAAGCTGCTGACTATCTCAACAATCTTGCGTACCAATAGTACCTTTGCATGGCTGTCTTCCCACCGAAAATGGAGTCTTCCAGAAGGAGAACATCCTTATTACAAAACCGGAATTGTGCTACAAAGAATGAGTATGCAGAGTGCTACAAAGAAGGAGTATGCAGATGGTATTTCAATTGATGTCCTTGCCCCCGAACTCGCTGGATCTTAATCTCATAGGCCATGCAGCTCAGAGTTCAAAATCTGCAGCCCGAAAGTATCCGGGAATTGTGTGACAGACACTTGCACATCTAACACCATATGTCTCCGGCCACCTACCAAACACTTATAGCATCTATGCTAAGGCTGGTTCAGCGGTTTTGAGTTCCAAATATGAAGCAACAAGCTATTAGGTGGGGGGTTATAATGTTTTGGCTCTTTAGTGTATGTGCTGGTACTATCGCACCAGACATTTTTGTATCGAATACTTTCAAATACTGTACTGGAATTCGATTCTTTTAAAGTAGCCGACTGTTATTGATTCGAAACTTCTCTAAAAAGTCACAAGCTACACTCGTTTCTCGTTACATTCTCTTGCTTATGCGATAAATGTTTTTCTTTGTGAATATTTGATTCAGGGTAAATTTACGTTCAAATTTGCATTCATTTATTTTGCTTTGCATTACAGTGTCTTGCTTTTATTTAAATTTGGTAGGTGTTGAGGAGGGTAGAAAATGAAAATAAATGAAAATGCATATACTTAATGCAAAACACTCAAACTTTTTTTTTTTTTCAATTTCTTACTTCCCTCGAACAGAATTATTACATGGTAAAATGCTTACTCTTTCTTTTTTATTGATTGAGTCTGGAGGAGAATCTCGTAACAAGCTTCGGCTTTATATTCTCTTCCATTTCTAACCTCAAAACTTAAAATAATTTAATATAGATCTTCTCTTACATTTCTATAATTTTTATACTGCTCAAGCTATGTATCACGAAATATTGTATATCGGGTTGAATGAAAATTTATTATTATTATTATTATAAGCGCAAATTGCTTATTCAAGCAGCTGCATCATTATCGAAGCAATTTAAGCATCGACAATAAGCTTCAGATGTACGAATCAACAAACAAACCGATGCTCATTTGTGCCGCAGGTACTCGGGGTCACGGCGTCACCTACCACTGTCCAGAAATTAGCCCATTTTAAGAGAAAATTACTTCGTAAGTTTACATGAACACTCTAGATTGTAACCAATACTTCGGCATACAAAGATTCCTTTGGCTCAGCACCTGATTAGTAGTAGAAATTCCACTTTCAAAGCTAATTGATATACACACCAACCCCTTAATGACCTCATCGATTTTTCACACGAGTAAATTCTTACTTTTGAGGCCTACTTAACGGGAACGAACTCTCATTATCTGCATGCTCTTTTTTCTAAGGCAATATTGTTTTATATACGTACACACACACACACACATACATACATACATACATACATACATCATCTCTAGATGCTAAATGTAATTTTGTATTGATATGTTTAGTTTCACAAATTAGACCTTAACACAGGCTACCTTAGCCATAAAAGCCTTACGGCGACTTCTTTCATGAGCCCTATATAAAAGGTTCTTAACAGATAAAGCGACTTCATCACGATGCTTGTTTGGTTGCATTTTTATGGCACAAGGACAGCAAGGGTCATTCTGCACCAAACAAGGTTTATCTGTGTACTAGGTAGTACTATCAGGACTTGCCTAAAATAAACTACATACATTTCTGCTTTTCGCTGATCATCATACTTTCTTTTCGTCGTTTTCGATATTTGTAACCCTTCGCTTAGATGTAAGCAACCTTTTCCAATTTTTACATCTTTGTATTGCTTATATTTACTCTATTATGTCGACTGTTTCTGCTACTTTACGCCGACCGTTTCTGCTGCTTTATGCCGACTGTTTCTGCTGCTTTATGCATGCAGACTCTTAAACCTACAAGGCAATGAATAACGCGTGATAGTGTGAGACTTCATTTGCTTTGGGGAGTAGCCATTTTGTTTGTCACTTTACGACGCAGAGATCGCAAATATCATGTTGCGTCGGGACATAAAGTTTTCGGAGGAGTGAATGAGTGAGAGTGGTTTATGCAAGAAGTGTAATGGGAAAGGTGGCCGCCGAATGGGGCAGCGCTGTATTCCCAGACAGGCTTTTGTCACATAAAATGACGACCAGTGGACCGAGAAGGGACACTGGGGGGGAGGGGGCATTGCAGGGGATTGTCGATCGAAACAGGCGTACAGAGACGCACAGCTCACATGATTGTCGTCATTCAACGTCGACCGGAGGCCATCCACGATCAGTCCGCCCCGAAGAGCGGCCGAAATAGATGGATGGCGCGGAAGAACACCCCGGGCCGGCCGGTACTCCTACAGGAGACCACCGGACACCGTTGAGTGGGTGAGGTGCCGCGAGCGGCAGAGAACAGGAGAAAATCATTCCCCGCAACCAGGGCGCACGAGACCAGAACAATCCGGACAGGCATTACATGCCAAAGTATCATCCACCGTTTGCGAAAGCTGGCCCCCAAGCGATCGCAGCGGACGAAGACAATGACGAACGCCCGTCATGGACAGAAGGCCAAGCACGGCCCTAGCGACGAAGTCCGAATTACGAGGGAGGGCGGAGTCCGGTCCCAGAATAGCAGAAGCAGGCATCCATCCACCGCCACCCGGCGGCCAAAGTGAATATCCCAAACACTCCGTCTTAAGCGAGCCGGAACCAACACCCGCCAGCCCGGAGTTTTCCGAAGAATCCGAACCTTTTAAGGCTTAGGGACCAATCCCGGACTACAACGAATAGTTTTTCAGTAACCGTTTTAGTTTTCACTGATGGGAGTTGCACCCTGATTAATGACACGCCAGGTGACAGCATTACCACCAGACCACCGCAGCGCCGATTTCTATTTTGATAGTACATCGTAGAAGGTGATACATTTTGACCAAATTAGAAGTTCATTTGTGTTAATTATAAGCCACAATGCAAATATTTTAAAAGAAATTGTACTGATGAGTAAAGTTTAAATTATCTATATTTATCAAATTAATTTAAAAATATTTGTCAAAATAGGGAGAACCCTTTTGTTACTTAAATGAATCGAGAAAGACAACATCATTTAATTTATATAATCAAATTAACTGTCAAACAAGTTTAAAAGAACTGGTATGCAATTATTTTGCATGCCATGGGACAGAGAATGCAAACCCCCCCTCCCTCAGCGAAACAATAGAAATGTCTAGAAAATCCCATCATTCAATCAATATAACAGATGAATATAAATAATCAGATTTCCTTGGGTAAGGGGTACGATGCTACCGGGTAAACAAATATAACGACTTCATTCATACCGCCTTCAAATTAAAATAGACGTTTGGTAATAGAAATTCAATTAAAACACTTCGTTGGATACAAATCTTTCAGTTTAAAAACTACCTGAAAATCCCTTCAATGTCTGCACCGCTTCCGATCGTTAACTAATTTTATTAACTTACTAAACCCATTTCTCACGAGAAGAAAATTCTATAGTTTAATTTCCTATAATCTAAAGTTTACCTGATTTACTAGACAGGGAAAAGAGGAATAATAACTACGTCGCTGCGAAAATTTGGAGCAGCATCCAGCCATTTTAGTTAGTTTCAAAACAATTTCAGTTATGGGTCCGTGCCAGCTAGCAGCGTCATCGCGAAGAGTATGTCATTATAATGTCGGCAGTGGACCATGTCATATTCCCCCGCTATGTCCATCGATTTCGTGATATGTTTCCAACGTAGTTTCTTAAAACTGTACGGTTAGAGTACCTTCCACTTCTTTACAAGTGCCTTCTCAGTTTCAAGGAGTACAGCTAACGTGAACAACCACTTTTCGCTATTTTTGATTCATGAAAAATTATTTTCTGTACTTAGACTTGCCTGAGTCATTAATTAATTTACGGTTCCTCTTATCTTCCCACGAAGTTTCTGTCTAGCGGAAATTTGTATTTTGCATCTTTCATTATGTGACTATAATCAGGGCTGTAGCTAGACACTCGTTACAAAGGGGCGTAAAATTCATAAATGTTTTGATGTATATTTTAATATATTTTAATAATACAAAATACATAAGCAGACTAAAATATTTAACGTTAATGAATAAATTTCTTAACATAAATTTTATATTGAAAACTTATGAATCTTAGTATGCCTTTCTATAATTTCCCCTTACCCATATTATAAAATAAATGTAGACTAAAACTTCTGTAACCAGCATCATGTACCCAAACTCCACCGTAGAAATCTGCTTTGACTACATTTTTAAAGTCAAGGAATAATCTATATTGTCATGCACAATTTCATGCAAAGCAAAAAATTTAAAATAAATTTCTACAATAATTCATTTTGAGATAAAATATTTTCCAGGGGGGGATGGGTGGCTGACTACATTTCTAGGGGGGGAATCATCCCCCCTCTAGCCCCAGTCTGGCTACAGCTCTGACAACAGCGTGCTAATTTCCTTCTAATGAGTGAATTTTCTTACGTTATGTTGCTAATCTCTTTTTGATCAGGAATATTCACGCACAGCATACCTAACATACGAGCACAACTAAAATGTATTTAAGTCCATCAAGCCAAGTCGATTCCCACGGGAATATCTAAAACGAGTGGCGATAGTTAGCCGCCCGCTCTACGGTGGGACAATTGCGGCACAGATTGTCTACCGTGTCGTTAACTCATTCAGGTTCGTCTTCAATGATCTTCTAAAGCAGGGTCGCCAACCTCTCAGACCCCCACAAACCACTAAATTCATAATTTTAAATCCCGCAGACCACATTTCGTGAATTTAGTGCAATATAAAGGTGGAAATTGTCATTCAGAATATGAGAATTTCTTAGAATATTATTTTTGTTTTATTATTAATAAAACATTAAAAATGCACATAATGTCCAGATTTTGCTGCGGACTAACTGTTGGCGACCGCTGCTCTAGAGCAGTGGTACGCCCATTTTGTGCAAAATTTTAAACAGTAAAAACCCCTGAACGAAATGTCCTATACTTATAAAATGTGTTATATACATATTGTGTACATTTGATTGAATTTGGCGACCCACAAAAATTTTCTCGCGACTCACGGTTTGCGGACCACTTTTTTAGAGAACTGTGCCATTTTTTTTCTGCGCACTGTGGTTCGTAGTGTGGTTTCTTAAGCAATAGACGTTCAGGTTTCTCAGAAAACTGCAGGTCATGGCACCACATGACTTTAGCTATCCTTGCGCCGTAAAACCTAAACCAAACAACAAACTTTTGATTCACTGCTATGAAAACCTTGTGATTCAACGAAATACAACCGTATGATACACGTCTAAATAACTGTCTGTACCTTGATCGCATTAAAATCTGATTCCCCAAAATATATGAAATTGTTTTATCTCACAATAAAATAAAAGAGGAAAACATACCTGACCTTTTTTAATTTCTCTTCAAAAACTGAAATTGGGGTCTCGGAATAGAAGGGTGGCATTAATAACGCACTTATACTGAAAATTAGTGGAATGAATGTAAAGATAAGTAAGAGTTCCTTATGGACCCTGAAACCATGCAATCAAAAAGACTTCTTCTATTTGTTCAATATACAGTAGAACCTGTCTAGAGACCATATTTGGTCATTTGAACTGCGATAGTCACCATAGGCAGGTGGTCTTTATACACAGCACCGTAGCTAGATCAACTTGTGCCCCTGTCAGAACCGTCAAATGACGTCCCCAGCCACGTACATGTTCTCCTTTTGAATTATTTCAGCTGATTTTACGTCCTTCGCCCCTGATGTGGGACTTCCATGCCACCCTTTGCTACAGTCCTGACTATACACAACAGACTTTGAAATAGGCATGGCTATGTCCCTACGAGCTCTCTCTTACAAAGAGTGGTCACTTTATGCAGGTGGTCAATTTATAAAGGTGATCACTTTACCAGGTTCCACTGTATATCTCTTACACGCATGAGCACATACTATACATTCGCTTTTATGTATTTTACCGTACATCTCTTATATGAGCACATTCAGTCCCATAGAACGCATGTTTTCCTAAGCTCCATATGCTTTTAAAAGTCCTCACATGAGCAACATAACGCCACCAAAGCACCTTACCACACAAGAATCCTCGTGAGCTGCTTGACAACGCCAAATTAGATACCTGCTTAAGGTTTTACTCCAGGATATAAACCTGAGCCTATAGGATGAAAGAAACCATGTGTATTTACAACATCACAGCGATTGAAACCCGGTTTTTCGGAGCAGTAGAAACCCGCGTTCTCTCTTCATTACCATAGAACTTTTACTGCTCTGAACAACGTCTTTGTTAAAATGAATGTTAAAAAAGCGAAAGCTCGATTTTCATGAGCTTTCCCTCAAGCTCTACAGCATTACTCAATGTAGCATGTCTCATTGTGTTGATATAATCTTTAACTAATAATTTCTAACTATATGTATATAAACGAAGGAATTTGGAAAGTTGCCTTTGAAAAAGAAAACACATGGAGGGAGGAGAATCATGCTGCTTTCGATAGTTCTTGAAGTTTTTCTTGAAAAACGCATTGTTTCTTCCTTCACGCAAAAGACATTTTTCGTCACAACCCGATGAGCCGTACGCATTAAGCGAAGACTTCAACATTGAATGCACATATACCACAGATGAAGAAAAAGAATTTGTCCGTATTAACGAGACGTCCGTCTTGAGAAAATCCGCATTAACGGGATTTCACTGTATATAACAACCAAATAATTTATATAAATTGTGAGGAAGTTTACTTAAATAAACAAGTAAAATTTGTATCGCTGGGGAAAGTGAGTCTTCTGAACAATAACTGAGTAAATGGTTATCATAATGCATACATCCCTACGGTGGCGCAGTGTGGTAACGCGTTCTCCTATTGCGCGGCTAATCCGGGTTCGACTCCCAGCAGTGCAAAAAGAACGCTTACTCAGAGATCTCATAAAAGATCGCACTGCTCACTGTAGTCCGGGGTTTGGTTCCCTAGGCCATAAGAGGTTCGGATTCCTCGGAAAACAGTAGGTCCCGGCGCAGCATGACCATTGTAGTCTTTGAGCCGTAAAACCACAAAACAAACATAATACATACAAATAAATTGATACACTGACGCAGTATAGCCCAGATGCTCTTGCGCCATAAAAAAGCCAAACAAACAAATTGATACATAAACGCCCTTAATAATTATGAAAAGATAGCGGCGCGATTAGTCTAACACGGAAAGCTCATAAGGAGAGAGAGAGAAAGGTCACAGAGCTATAACTCTATATTCACATGTATCTACAGGGTGCCTCAGCACCATAGTTACAAACTTCAAGGGGTTATTACTCATCAAGTTGAACGATAATTGTCATAGAACCTATGGTCGCAAACCACTCACAGAGCCATTTCTAAAATCGTCCAGCATGCACAAATATTTACAACCTGTGTATGAGAAGCGCAATATGCTTTATCCTAATCAGCTATGCACTTGATCAGCTGACCTGAGTAGTATCTGGCGCTCTTCACTCACTGATTATAAATATTTGTGAATGCTGGACGGTTTTAGAACTGGCGCTGTGGGTGGTTTGCGACTTTAGATTCTATGACAAATATCGTTCACCTTGATGAGTACTATGACCCCTTGAAGTTTGTAACCCTGCTGTTGGGACACTCTTTATATAAAATTTCATCGCATCAAACCCCACTGCCTACACTAGTGACTGTGCGCATGTATTCGCGTCAGCTTTCAGCTAGCGTTAGGAATAGTAAACACCCGTATCAGAAACTGAATTTATAACTTCGGCTAACTATCCAGACGCGGAACCTTCGATAGTAAATTAAGCTAATCGTTGGAAGAAGAGAAAGATGTCAACGTGTATTGCATCTTACGTAACAAGCTCCTGCCTAATGGGTTTCTTCAGTAAGGCAGGCCCTACACAGACAAAAATCGATATCACAATTCACTGTAGCTTCAATTCGACAATCTCTAAAGTGTATCGAATTGTTCCATTCCGATGATTGCGTAAGAATTTTTGAGATTGACTGCCATTAAAAAAAATTTTTTTTTCACTCTTTTACAGAAAAAATCCATTTATAAGAAAACTGCATATGAGAGCTGTTGTTGAAGTCAATAAAAGATAAAAGAGGTTCGAAAAATTCTCATGAAGACACACACATATATGCGTGTGTGTGTGAAAATATAATATTAATACCATAATGGATTCTTTCATTCTTTCAAAGCTATTAATCACCATTAAAGGCCATTTCTTATTAAATAAAATATATAGCAATAATAAAAATATAACTGGTATATATTAAATAAAAGATACTGTAAAATATTTTCACACTAAGCTGGGTTTTCTCTTCAATATTTATCAATATTCTTCAATATATATCAATCGACATATTGAATATTGGTTTTCAATATTTGACATGTCGTACATTGCATGTGCGTCTTTTAGGGGGAGCAGGGGGTCAGTTGCCCCCCCCTCTCTAGAATTGAAATATATGCAATATTTTTAATACATTAAAAAGTTAAGTGGTCATTTGCTTCGGGTTAACATTAACAAAAAAATGCCCCAGCCCCCCACCCCCTGTAATTTGCTTTAACGACGCCCTTAGTACATTATAATGCATTAAGTATTTGCATATATAGCAACTGACGTCTATAATCATATATAATATGGTACGGCGTTCCAATACAGCATATGCGTACGCAGAAAGTTCATAAGGGGGGTTATAAATTTATAATATGGGGGGGCTAGAGCTACAACTCCAATTATCCATATGTATATATATACAAAATTTCATCGCAATGGGAGGTTACAACAGCCATCAATCCCCTCTGCGTACGCAGTGCAATACAGAAACTAAAGATGAAATTAAATAACATTATTAAAAATATTACACATTAATTTATCAATATTATATATTCGTTTTTTGTTTAGTCATATTTTAATTTTCAGCATAAAAAATGTTATATTCATTCGAATCGATGACGTTTATAATGCTTCCTTAGTCACTATGATTTGTACTAAAATTATTTAATATAAACGTTTATAACGTTAATAAATCATTGTATACACGGTTTCAAAGTTGTTTTAAATAATTTTAGTATATTTCACGTATAGATTCGTTATTTCTTACCACTATGGACGGAATTAAACAACAATATAAATCAACGTTTATTGGCGTAGTGATACCAGCGCCGATGTTATGGCGTGATTAGATGGTGAAACGTTCGAAAGAAAATAAATATTTAGATGGTAGAGCCTCCGCCCGGCAAGTGGAAGGTCGTGGGTTCAGGTCCCACCGAAGGCAGAAATATTTATTTTCTTTCGAACGTTTCACCATCTAATCACGCCATAACATCGGCGCTGGTATCACTACGCCAATAAACGTTGATTTATATTGTTGTTTAATTTAATCTGCGTAGTGTTCGATTTATTTAAACACTATGGACGACGTGACATATAGGAATTTGTTTTTTGTTATTGATAAGATTTACGAGAATAAACTCTAAAGTCCATGTAATAAACATTTAGGTTGATTTGATTTTTATGACGCAAGGATAAAATAATAATTTTATTCAATCCGATGTACAACATTTTGTGATACATAACTTGAGAAGTATAAAAGTTATAGGAATGTAAGAGAAGATCTATATTAAATTATCTTAAACTTTGGGTTAGAAATGGAAGAGAATATAAAGCCCTAGCTTGTGACGAGATTCTCTTCCAGAATGCGGTGATGTTGACAAGAGAGAGGGTAAATTTTCATATTTCTGAATTATGCTTATTTTAAAGAGTTCAGTTGTTGTATATCTTTAGCAGAGGGACGTGGAAAACTTGTAATAACTTAAGAACAGACTGAGCGTCGTTTTTACGAATTGATGAATAAGAAGTATTAGTGTTATTTAGAGCTTTTCATGGGCCTCATTTGAGAAAATTGCGATACACACCTGGATAAAATTTGTGAAATTATCTGTTTATCAGAATGCTAGCCAGAAGGATATCTGAGAGACAGCATGTGTAAATAGAATTTTTGATTCAAAAAATGTTAAAATGTTTGTAAAACAAACGTTAATTAACAAGTTAGTTGTACTATTAAGAGTTAAGTATATGAATTTATAATACTATGGACGAGATAATAGATCAAAAACATAATCGAACTTGGGCCTAAAAATACAGAATAGCTTAAGGAGGAATAGGAGACGTAGAGATTCCATCCAGCAGGTATCACAAGTTTTCTTTAGGGAAAAAAATGTCATATTGCGCCCAAACAAATTTAAAATTGTAGGATCTTTAGCAAACATAGATTTGTAGTTTAAAAAGCATCCGGTAAAAAATATTGACTTCATTAAGGCAAGCAGGAAATTTGTAAAAACATACAAAAAATTTCACAATTAAGGACACGAAAATTAATGAGTTGTCAAAATCCAAAATTAGTTAAAAGGTTTTACATTTTTTTCACGAAAATTGGATTTATTTTTTAATCTTTGGTAAGTTTAAAAAATTAAAAGTGCTTACATCGCCAAGACATCCGGTTTGAAGGTAATGAGATTCTTATTTAATTAACAAATTTTATTAATTAATTTATTTAAGACTCTCTAATAATTATTTCAATGTGTTATAACGAATTCATGTTTTAAATATTAAGTTCTCCCTTTGGTGAGGCTCGTGGGCTTTATAATATAATTAGTGGGAAATTTCTTCTAGTTCATATTTTTTAATTTATTTTTGCATTTCTTGTTTTATACGGAAGTTCAAAATTTACGCTAGCTTTGTATGAACTTGAGTGTACCTATAATTAAGGATGAAGTGTTTAGAACCAATTAAGAGCCGATAGGCAAGAATCTACTGAACTAAAGTCAACCAAATTTATCGTTCATTCTGTTCGTATTCTGGAATCGTGGGATTTTGATTTAAAAAAAGCAAACGGTTTGGCCACTATAAAGAAAAGACCCTGAAATCGCGTAATTGTTCATTTTCTCACTCAAAAAACATACATTATATCTTTCGTGAAATTCGCTGAGAGAAAAATCTTAAGAAGGAATTATTTTAGTTGTTGTGTGTATTAAAAAAAAAATATCATGCGTTGAATAAATAAGTCTACAGTGTTAAGGGAATAGTTAAGGTCAGCGGACGTCTTGTACAGTTATTTCAAAGCAGCGCGTAACATTTATGACAGAGATAAACATTGTGAAACCATCTGTTATTGTTGTTGTCTTCTTCTTCTTCACCTCCTTCTTCATCTTCTTCGTCGTCTTCTTCTTCATCTTCTTGTTCGTCTTCTTCTTCATCATCATCTTTTTTTTCACATGTTTATGTGGGTTGGTGTTATGCTCTTTTATTCTTCCTTTACACAATCTTCTATCCAAGGCTTCTTCTCCACTCCATCTTCCGTCACTCTATCCTTCCATCTCAGATGTGGTCTTCCCCCTCTTCCTCTCACCAATTACCACCAGTCTATCCAATACCTTTCCCACATATTCCTCATTTCTCCGCTCCATATGCCCAAGCCATCTTAACCTATGTTCTTGTATTTTTCTTCCTATGGGTCCAACCTTGACCGTACCTCTAATTAGGTTATTCCTTATTTTATCCCTTATACTATCTATTATCATCACACATACATTCATTTATTATTATTTACTCTATAAAATTCTTCATTGTTAAGTCATTCATATTTCCAAATTCTACTAATGAACATAAGCCAGATTTGCCAAATCTGTAGAAATTATCTGCAGGCCGGAAAAAAGTTAAACAAATTTCCAAAGAAATTTTTTGCCATACACGTGTATGTAGCTCAAACTAGAGCTTTTTTTTATATTTGGAGAAAAAGAGAAGCTGTCCTTATCCCCGATTCGAACCGCGGGGAACGCGGGGACCCTGGTTACAATCCGGGATGAGGACGGACGGGGTCTCTTTTTCTCAAAAAACAGAAAGCTCTAGTTTGAGCTACATATACGTGGGTGGCAAAAATTATTGTATAATAAATTCCCCCATGAAAAACTCACAATAATCTCACCCCAGAGGCTTTTCTGTGTTGACCATTATTTGGCAATTGTGTTATCCCTGTGAAGGGTAATAATATCTTACAACTTAATATATGGAGAAAAATGCGTTTGTTCTTGTTCTCATTCGTCTAGTAGGTCAAGACACCGCGGGCTCAACGCGGGGACCCTGGTTCGAATCTGGGATGAGGACGGCGTCTCTTTTTCTTCTAAACAAAAATAGCTCTAGTTTGAGCTACTAATACGTGGGTGTCAAATTTATTTGTAATAAAACATAGCTCTTAACATTAAAACAGAATGGCAGAAGTTCCATTGGCGGCCATATGTGTTTTCTAAGAGGAGGTAGGAATGGGCTAGTTAATTCCAGAACAAAACCTTTTATTTTTGCATAAAAATTAACTTAAAAAGTTCAAACATCGCAAAGCGATAAGAAGGGCTTGAGTCCCTTCATTTTTCTCATCGTCTCTCTCTATGGGGGCCATAGGAGTAGAGTTGTGTGAGCCTATGGTGCTTGTGTCCCCACAATTATTTAAAATAAATTGCAATTTTACATATATTGTAATATATAAATGTACATAATAGGTGCTTAAGTCTCCCCAATAACTTTGGAATCTCTCAATTTAATCCTCCCACGGGCGCCCGTCATCAACTTATAGCATTTAATTTTTTCGTGATTAGGAAAGAGCCAGCCTCGTCGCCAGATCAACGCTTTCCGTATTTCACTCGTTTTATATAGGGATCACCACGGGGCTTCCCCGTTTTGTCTCTTGAGTATCATTGTATTAGAGCAGCGATAATGCTAGATTTACATGTAGGCCCAGAGCCCAGTAGAAGCCTTTAAGGGATCTAATACTATTTAAGTTCAAATGTTTGAAAATTTACTTTCAGTTCTAGGATAGAAATTTTCGAGTAATTCTAAATTTGTATATTCTTAGTTGAGTCATCGTCGATCATGCCATTTAAAAGTCCTCTGATCTCTGTGCAAGTTGCAATTTCTGCCTTTGGGCACCTATTTTCTTGTTTAGCTCCCATATCTACAGATAATACGGTCATATACACATGCTTTGGAAACCCGGCGTATGTACAGTCATGAAAATTATAAAATTCCAGAATTTCTACTCGATTTTTAGTTGGTTGTTTAGTTGTATTCTTACGACGTAAGAGCACTAAGCAGGTTAAGACTATACATAAGGTTTAAAAGAAAATAAAATTAAAAACCATGAAATAAAATCAGATGAGATTTAAAAATTCAATATGAGATAAAAGTTAAAAATTATTTCATGATTAAGAGAGTCACATAAAATTTCACGCAGATGAAAATTCTTCCGGTTAAAAGTTAATAAACGTTGACTGTTAAAATTAGTGCAAATGGTTAAAGCGTGCAAAACATCTAACGGTTCGATCCATGTAGCATACGTCGAAGCATCGAAGTTTTATAATAACTCTAATAATTAACTTTATTCGAAAGTACTGAAATTGTTATGTACTGTAAACAGACCCTTCATGTTCAAGTGTTCTATTCGATTGTTAATTCCACGGTATTGGAGTTACGAAAAGAATTGGTATAACAGTTAGCCACTTTTTTTAAAATAATTTTCTCCCGGTAAATTAATGTTACCCGATTGTGAAACCCAATATTTTGCGGCAGCGCCCCCTCATGATGCTGCCCCCGGGGCCACCGCCCCTCTCGCTCTGCCCTTGTGGTGGCCCTGCTTTCTTTAAGCAATACTTAACAAAGACTTGATGAAATCAATCTTTCTCAAAGTGTGATTCGTGGACCAGGCTTTTAGTTCACAAGATCTAAAGAAACTTTCAAAAGAATAATAATGAAATAGCATATTTGACATCAAGACTTAAAAAAGTGCCCGTAAGCCAAGCATAAAAATTCAACGAACAATAATGTTTCTAAAGATGACACACTGGCGTACACCAGTGGGGGGGGGTTGATGTGAGTCGTAACTCCAATTGAAATGCAATTTTGTATATACTGTATACATATGAACACATGGAGTTGTAGCTTTATAACTCCCCCCCTCCCCCCACCACCACCACCACGAACACACACTTATGAACATTTTGCTTACGCTAATGAAATGAAATTGGAGCGGATATCTCAGTAATTTAAGAAATTATCTTAGGATATATATAAATCGGATCTCAGATGCTTTAAATATTTTAATGATGATGC
>QLNU02003225.1:79142647-79177317 GCA_006491805.2 Dysdera silvatica
TTCAATGTTCGTTAAATTTATTCTATGCCTTAATTGTTATTGAAAGAGATAGAAATTATAATTCTTTTGTTTAATGTAGAAATTTCAGATTAACATCCCGATTAATTTACACTTTTTTTATTAATTTCTAAGTATCTCTCAATTATTCTTTCGTCTTGACTCAAAATCCAAGTGTTTTATGTAAATTTAATTAGTCGTTTATTAGTAATTATTAACGTAATTAATTTAGGTAACTCGTTTAAATAGAAATATTATTATTTATGAAGAAGATGTGTTAAATGAAGTAGCAACGTAAAATTACTTCCATTGTATGAAAAACTAAAATTTAAAAATAGATTAAAATGCTTTACAAGTGGTCAAAGCACATAAATATATATGCATGTATGTTTTTAATAAAGAATTACGTTTATTAATGGTGCAAAAAAAAGAACGTTTACTGCCCGTTCACCAAAAGAAGTCCGGTAAAAAAGTTAGAAATAACGGGAGCTGACGTCACAAACCGGCTAACCGATTACAGCAGAGTAGGACTCCAATCTCAGAACTTGTTTTTAGCGGATGTTTGTCGGTGCCAAAAACGAGTGTAGAATTTAAGTGTTACCCTCCCGACGCCAAATGCCTTATTCACAATACCGTGAAATAAAGTCTACAAAGCATACTAGACTTATTCATTTACCGACTAACTACTCTTCGTAATCCGGAGGTTGGTTCCCTAAATCTTAAGGGGCTCAGGTTCCTCAGAAAACTGTAGATCCCGACACAGCATGACTCTTGCTGTCCTTACGACGTAAAACTCGAACAAACCAAAAAAAGCTTATTGATTTAACTCCTCAATCGAAGTCTACGGCCTGGAAGGTGGGCAGTAGAGCAGATAGCCTCCCTCTGCAAAATGGCGCGCAATTTCTTCACCAGGAAGTTCGTTTCTATTGTATATCGACTACTTTGTGACCCTTGCTCACCCCTCTCTTCGTGGCCCTGCGGTGGCGCAGTGTGGTAACGCGTTCTCCTAGTGCGCCGCTAATCCGGGTTCGACTCCCAGCAGTGCAAAAAGAACGCTTACTCAGAGATCTCATAAAGATCGCACTGCTCACTGTAGTCCGGGGTTTGGTTCCCCAGGCCTTAAGAGGTTCGGATTCCTCGGAAAACTGTAGGTCCCGGCGCAGCATGACCACTGTAGTCTTTGAGCCGTAAAACCAAAAAGAAAGCGAAAGCGAAACCCTCTCTTCATGAAAACATCTAGATACACACCTGATGGCAGCATCGTTTTAAGTTTCTGTTTCGTTTACAAGATTATGGTTTGAGTTTTCTAATCAAGCTTTCGCAATTTCGACAAGCCCTATATCTGATATTTTGTATCTTCTTAGTTACTATCTCTAATTTTCTATCACGTGGGTTGTTTCTCGCAATGACCTTAGCTTTCGTTTTATTTTTACATTACACCAGGAGTGTAGTCGAGGCCTAGCGGCTTAGGGTACTTCTTTTGGAGGCATAGCGGCGCTAGGGCAAAATTTTAGGAAATCATACATTTTACGTAAAAAATTCTGTTCAAGTTGTAAATAAAAAATATGTGGATTCTACAATTCTGTAAAGAAATTTTTTTTAGAGCAATGACCCTAAAATTTTGAATAAATCAACTAAGAATCGTGGGAATTTAAAGGAAATTACAGCTTGGAACACGTGTCATAAACTGTGTTCCGAAAATAGAAAAAAAAACACAATGCGTTGTTTGACACAGCGAAGACGACAAGGGTGAAAAGGTAGTCCTTTGGATATCTTTTTGAATTGTCAATTTATTTTATTAGCTCACTTCAGGAGTCATTTCGGCTTGGGACCATGTGTTTGTATCACATTATTATTATTTTACGCTTATATGCTCAGAAGCTATATGCTGTAGGCAGTGTCGGATCCAGAGGGGCATTTGGGGGGGTCACAATGCCAGCTGAACAACCGATACACAATGACAATTTCTGCTCCCATCTGGTTAATGGGCTATTGACCGGTTAGGGGTTCCCTTTTTCCCCCCTCCATCGTGGATCTACCCCTGATTTAGAATAACGATAGGCTATTTTTTTTTTTAGAACTACACCACTGCTTTGCACTTCAATTTCTTCTAATTTCGCTCTAGAATTAGGGAGTCCCTTTTAGTTTAGCCTCCCTTCCCCAGTTTAGGCGTCAGTTTCTTTCAAATTTTCGTCAATGACAGCGTTTTTTATGCATCTTTCAAACCGTCAGAACTTTCCGTTTTAAAATTATTGTTATCCTAATCAAATATCGATTAATTATCACAAGTTTAATCAATGGAACATAAATGACGTTGGTGTAAAGTAACGCTATAACGATTTAAAATTCCAAAGTAATCTTTTGCTTCAGAAAATGCTGCTCCGGGTGGGATCTTTTACTATCCAGTATTTTTATTAACCCATGCCGTTTCTTTTTCAACTGAAATTTTTCCAATTAGCAGCCATTTAATGCGATTTGCGCTGTTGCCAATACTAAGCGTCATTTAATATCGCACTAATGACGCTTTCGTTACATTTAATCTTCACTACTCCCAAAATGCAACTAATGTCTCAAACTACCTCCTTTTTTATCGGCTCCATTATTGTAAGTAGTCCCTCGACTCGCGATTTGGAGTCTTTTTTCCAGTCGGTGTTCTGATGGCGATACCAAGTGTTCAGAAAGTTTTTGGCTTTCAGGCACGGAAGTTCAGAACGCCTAGAAATTAATCAGTCCATGTCTTAATATCTCTATGGTACCGTGCTGGTAAACAAAACTATCTACTACTACTACGTAGAAAACCAGATTTTACTTCCAAATGATACCAAACATTAGCTAATTTCGTACTGATTAGTAATTCGTGGTTTGACTTCCTTGATAATGGAAATTCAGGGTGAAGAGAAAACTGTCGGCGTTGGCGTAACATGAGAAGAGCGGTTCTTGTATCCCAAAACGAGAATAATTAATTCATTAATTGATTGATTCATTAATAACAACTTTATTTTTGGAGAGATCATGAACATTTGTACAGAGGTACAGTTTGATTATATTTAGTGGGAACAATGGAGAACAATGTATAAAGACACATCCGGGGAACAATGTATAAAGACAAAGTATAACAAAGCCCATAGAATATATTTTGCTTGCTTCTCTGCCCGAGAGAATATATTTTGCTTATATTGCAAATAAATATAACTTGAATTATAAAAAGAAAATCAAAACGCATAAGAATAAGATGAGAGTCGAATTATTAAAATAGCACTTGACTCTGCGTGAGAGAGATAGAAAATGTAGTGAACAAGATCAAGGCTGGTAGACGGCGAAGGGCTTGATACAGGCCTGTATATAGGATGAAGCGGCAACTAGGGAAGGCAAAATACATATGGGGCACAAAGCACCAGGGAATTGTTCTATATATATTTAAATAGCTCGATGGGGCAATTGGGGCCAGACCCCTGCTGGCCCCGGTTTGGCAACAGACCTGGCTTGATATATTACAAAACGAACCGACGAACAATCAAAATTTTCAGTTGGAGTCCAGAAGACCATCAAAGACTGAAGAAACAGTTCCCAACGATAAGAAAACGTGTTGGAATAACGCAGATGAAGCTTTTCGGAACAGATAATTATGGGAAACACCTGAAAATTTTTTCATTCAGCAGTCTGTATACGGACAATAATCAAATATCATGACGACACACCTTACAATGTAAATGCGGGATTTAATAATACAAAAATGCATTTTGAAACGCAGCCTAGAAATAAGTCAAGCTCAGAAATACAAACGTCTGGTTTTACAATTCCTACGAACGGGAAACATATATATATTGAACATAAATTATGCAAAATGATATGAAAACGTTGAAATTTAAAGACCTACAATTATGTCCCTTTTAATATATGGATACAATATGAATGTTAATGTTTGGAAATGTGTGTGCGTGTTAGTGGCTAATTTTTATAATACAAAAACAAAAATTGTACATAAAATAAAAATATGAATAAAAGATTTGTGAAAAATATTAACCTATTTAACTAAATGGAGCCCCAAAAGCTGGACACCGAAGAAGGCAATTAGCAGGGGTGAATTTAGAGGTCATTCAAGGGGAGGCTATTAATGACTTAATTTTTGGAAACAATGCCTCATTAGACCTTTACCTTGTATCTTTTCAGTATTAAATTTTCATTCATAAATCCACTCTTGGTAATTAGAACTAACCGGACCAGTAACACTATATCTTACCACCCCCCCCCTCTAAAGTATATTGGTTCCTATAACGAAACGTCTGTGTAAAAACTATATATTTACTATTTAAATAGTTAACCAGGAAGTAAAAGAAAAAGATAGTTTATCACAAATCCGTCTCAAATCAGCATGTGTAGGAACAGTGTTTCCAGAACATTTCCATGTACTTGGAGAGAGGGGCGGATTTAGGGGCAGGCGTGGTGATCGCTACCCCTCTTGAATGAAAATTTAACATTGAAAAGGTACAAGGTAAAGGTCCAATGAGGTATCATTTCCAAAAATCAAGTCATTAATCGCCCCCTTCCCCTTGAATTACCTCTTAATCCGCCCCTGCTTGGAGATAGGTTCGTTCAATTGTGGATGGATGATATAGTAAAATTTTCGTAACGAGTATATTCGAATTGCGGACACCTCTGTTTGACGAGGACTCTTATAATTCCTATTCTCAATGCTTATTATTCCCTAACCCTCCCAAGCAGCCGACAGATACTGAAGTCCCGAAGTGTCCGCTATTCAGAGATTTTACTGTGCTTGAATATGATGATGATGATACTGTTTTGAATAAAAATACGCAGCTATATATTTTCTAAATTTAAAAAGAAGCACATATTTTTTAAATGTGGCACGAAAAAAAACGAAAATGTTAAGCAAAATTAATTTACATTTTTAGTTTTGAAATCTCCGAAAAACTTTTATTTGATGCCAGTTTTAAAATATGTCACGAAATGTTTGTTAATTTTGATAAAATTGGGGAAATTAATAGCAAAGCTTTCTAAATTTTGAGCAGATCCAGCACTTGCCATAACGATGAAAAAACTCGCTGAAATGTAAATTATGTAAAACCAGAACCAAATAAGTTTTGAATCATTAAAATTAAACGGATCATTAATTCCATAAATGACGCTACGTTTTGAATTTTTTTTTTCAATTAGAAGATCCCTATGCAGTAAAATCAAATTTTCCAGAAAATAGTGTTTTAGAAAAAAATTTAAAACTTTTGATGTTTCATAAAATCAATGAATCCAAAAATTTCGAACACAAATTCCAAAATTAATCTTATATTTTCTTTAATTATTTTAGCTATTGAAATTCATGGTACAATTAAACGAAATATAAATTTCTATGGTGCATGCTTTTAAAAATTCATCGAGCATTAACGTTTTTCGAAAATTCAAGCTTTCTGAAACGATTTATATATGTGCACACATACAAATATGCAGTAAAACCTTTGAAAACGGGGCACCTCAGGACTTGAGAATCTGTCCACTATTGGGAAGTATTAGGACATGAAGCAGTGGAACCGATAATTGATAGTGACCGCTATTCTAGATGCCCATTATGGAATATTATTATTTAATTTTTCAATTTATTGAGAAAGACAAATTGTATCTCCATATAAAACTTAACCCTTAAATGCATGATTTTTTGTTTTGAATTTTAAAAAATCTTTTTTTATAGGAATGTAGTCATAGGTTACGTAAAAAATAAATAAAAAAATCCACGTAATAATAATATTGAATATTTATTTTGAAAAAAGTTATATGTAGAATTTTGGCAACATAAAGTATATCCCTCAAATCTGGCATATATCCAATAAAATTTTCAAACGCAACATCAAACATTGATAGATTACCTGACAACAGATGAGAAGTAATTTTTTTTCAATTAGATAAATCACTCCTTTATAGGTAACTCGAAAATAGAAAATATCTCTCCAAATAACACACTGAACTTTATTTATCACCCACCACATTCAAATATAAAAAAAAATATATAACTTACTCGCCAAAAGTAATGTCAAGTTTTTTCTTTCACACATGATTTATTGTCTATGGTTATCAAAGTGCGTGCGTACTTGCGTTCGGAAACGCACACACTCAGGTTTTGTAATAAAATTAAGTGGAACTGGAATGTAGACAATTGGCAACAATATCCATTTAAGGGTTAATAAGGGAGAAGTTGAGCGTAAACCATATTGATAAAGCATTCGACATGCAATCGAAAGGATACGAGTTCGTGTCTCATCCGTCTACGCTTTCCTCCCATGTTTATATGTAATTTCCAAATTTATACACACACATCTATAGTAACCATACAAGCTTTTTTAACCTGCCATTTTCAAATGAAGTTTGCATTTACTACTTGTATTCCTGGGTGCATCATCTTTTCGAAGGAAACTTCCTAATAATTCCTGTAGCTACAATGACTAATCAATTATAAATGCAACAGTTTTTGGCAAATATGGCTCTTTGTCAAACACATTGCTACTAGAACAGATTACCTCTTCCAGATAAAACAATGTTTTCTTTGAAAGACAATGCAAAAAGTTTTAAAAGAAATATCATAAAGGCGTATATATATACTGCTAAAAAATTATCTTTTTTCCTTTGAATTTCAGTTTTCAATCCAATCTTAATTAAATTTTTCATTTTAAACTTTATTTTCGCTAATAATATAATTTTTTATGGTTTCATTTGGCAAGACAAAACAAGTTTTCTAAAGAAAAAAGGCGATGCTTACACTTCCTTTTACCGTGACGTAAAGCCATCTTCAATTTATTAATCGTCTTGCTTCCTTATTCTATTTTCTTCAGTTAGTATACGTCCTGTTTTCTTTTAATGGCAAATAGTTTCATTTGGCAGGACAAAACAAGTTTTCTAAAGAAAACAAGCGGTGCTTATACTTCCTTTTTCCGTGACGTAAGGCCATTTTCAAATTGTTAATCGTCTTGCTTCCTTATCCTATTTTCTTCAGTTTGTACGCGTCCTATTTTCATTTAATGGCGAATGGTTTCATTTGGCAGAACAAAACCAGTATTTTTTAAAGGAAAAAAAAATACGCTTTCAAGTTCTGTATCAATCAGCAGGACCGTATCATCTAAACACTGACAAAAAAACCATTTCCATCGTTTATGGCCATTGGACTGCCTACTGTAAAAATTCTGTACCTTGTTCCAGTGTATCGCTTCATTTGTCGGGGTCCGATTGTTTTTTGATTTAAGGAAAAAATAAGACTCGTCTGGTATCGAAATCGGGACTCTGTATGATGACGAAAGCCACGTTTATTGTTAAGCTGGTGAATAGCCATAAAATTGCCTGGTGTTAAGCGTCTTGCTACTTATTTTATTTTTTCTCAATCAACAGACGTTTTCTTTTTATAACGCATGATTCTATTTGCCACGGCAAAGCTTTTTCTGTCTAAGGGTAAAAATGGATATCGATTGTAAGTCCAATATCGAACTCAAAGCATCACACAGTTATGCAAAACTAATTTCTTTGTTGATGACGAATAAACTTCCTATTATTGGACATTATTTCTCTTTCTTCATTATTTCTTCATTATTTCTCTTTCTTCTTTAACTTCATTTAACCAAACTAGCTTTTTTAAAATAATCGAGAAGGCAAAAAATTAACACAGTTAAATTATAAGTTAGGTCGCTTACAAATGTTTCAATAGCCCTGTGCTGTTTTCATCAAAACAGCCAACGATAACACGACGTGTAATGATATATGTCGTATTATCGTTGTCCGTTCTGTCGAAAATGGCCCAGAACTATTGAAACAGATGTAAACGATTTACCTTATTATTAAACTGTGTTAATTTATTGCCATGGTTGTACATGGTTAAAAAATTAAAACAGATATTTCACCTTCAAACATGTTATTGCATTTGTCGGAAGTGCACATACTAATGGAACATTTTCTATCGGTGTGGTATATAGAAAAGAGACCTCTCCGGGTTTCCTGTCGTGTGCATTCTCTGGGGTTCTACAGAACTCCACAAATTCTCCCACAAATTCTCCGACATTTATTTAACATACACATAAAGTGGCAATTGGAACTTCAATTGGCTCTAGTTCCATAATGTAATTAACATTTCTGAAATTTGGTATTGATTTCCAAGTATTTTATGATTAAAAAGATACGTGCACTCGTGTTCACATGTAGCAGACATTGGCACTCGTTCCAATATATATCTTTATGTGCGTATGCATGTTCCCTTCAGTGTGTGTGAGTGAGTTTGTGGGTTTATATAAGCCTTTAAAAGAGACAGAGATCGAGTGTACACCACAGCTTAGTTGGTAGGGTATTCGGCGTGCAATCGAAAGGTCCCGTGTTTGGTTCTCTGTGGTCTACACAACTCTTCTCTTCTTTTCTTTCATGTTTATTTAATAAACATATTATATATATTTATATATATGCATAGTCTATACATACATATATATATATTTGCAGAGCTCATAGAAGGAAGTGGCTAGGACAGGCCTTGCTTACTTTAAAGTTTAAAAATTGCATATATACATATGAAATTTGACAGATGATCATAAAAAAAATTAAGAACGTAAGATAGTGTTGCCCTTCTCAAGGATAACACAATTGCCAAATAATGGTCAACACACAAAGCCAGTGGGTTTTCATGGGAGAATTTATTATACAGTAATTTTCAGTACTCGCTCAAACTTGAGCATTTTGGTTAGGAGAAATTCTGGACTCGAACCAGGGTCCTTTCGTTGAGCCCGGAGTGTCTTGACCGCTAAACGAACGGTATTTTTTTCTCTGTATATGAGAATGTATTTTTACCCTTCTCAGGGACAAAGTACATAAAATAATAAAAACTGTACCGTTTAGGAAATACATTTTCATGCGCCTGAACTAGATAATATGTACAATAATGGATGCCCCCTTTATCCTGTGTAACCGCATGCGCGGAATTTCCAATATTAAATGGTGTAAGCAGCTTATATATCTCATCCCCAAATACCAGGATATTACCCAAAACTCCCTATCACGAATGGTAAATTTACAACATGGTCAAATGGTGGGCTCTCCACACTATATCCTATATTAAAGCAGGGCTTAGATTTATACAGGATGAGCGTTAGAACTGCCCATCCTGTATAAATCTAACGCTAAATTAATATCAAATCAAATTTTATTCAGACGGATACAATATTCTTTTACCATATAGTATTTGCTATTGACTGGTTAGGTCTGGCCTTATTCTAAGCGTGTTTTTGATAAAAAGTGTGCACTTGGAATTTTGAAATGCGCGCCTGCGCTTAAAAAAAGTGCGTTGTATATTTAACTAAGTAATTTCTTCAGTCAGTTAAAATAATGCATTTTAATTGAATCGCGGTAAGTTAAATATGGAGATAACAGCCGTGGTAATCTGGCGTATTTAATGAGAAGAGTAAATCTGGGAGTAGTGGATCAGAGAAAAAAGAAAATTGCGACGAAAGAAAATTCGAATTTTAAATGGCAAAAAAATTACGACTCTACCCCCTGCATATAATCTGTAGTCATCATATTGCTTAAAAATGTGTTTAAAAATCGAAACTGCATATTTGTGTAATCATTAAGTTGTAAGCAAATATATGTGGTGATGGGGAGTAGTTAACTATACTGTGGTTAACTTAAACTACTAAAACGAAGTATTTAACTACTTTTTTTCTCTAAAATGCATCAAATGTATGTATATTTTTAAGCAAAATTTCGGGGGGTGACACTGCCTTTGAGGAAAGTGATTAGTAATTTAGTTAAATTACTTTTTAAACTCCACGAACAAGATTGGATTGAAAGTGTGCAATTGGAAAATTTGCTTAGAATAAGGCATGGGTTAGGTTGATATGTCCCAGCAGCTAAGGATAAACACTTTGGGGTCTGACAAAGCCCTCGTTCCCTAGAATGGGATATAATTAGTAGAGAATTAGTAGTAGAATGGGATATAATTAGTAGAAGCGGAAGTAATAAATAAGTCAATAAAATGACGTAAAATAAAACAGCTGGTTGATTAATATAGGTATGGAAGTTATAAATTAAGGAAAGAGTGTCGGTATCGTAATTGTCCCTCCAATGGATATGCACGGATATATTTTTTATATTTGGTAAAAGAATAAGTAGATTTAAGTGAGTTATATCATATGTAATGTGTGCAACGCTTTTAAACATTTTAAATTTACGAAATTGCCTCCCTAATATCATACTTATTCTTGGAACGTAATTTACTATTACACAAACATTCGCCATTTAGATCTTGGCAAAGAATCATTTGTAAATTTTAAATGTATTCTCTTCTCTGAAATTATACAGATGTTTCCAAAATTCTTAAAATGTTGTTTAAATATCCGATATATAAAATTACCTAGCTTTATTAAAATATATTGTTTGCAACACGAGTGTCGTTTAGCAAGGGTGAGAGCCTACATAATTTTATAGTCAGTTTAAAAGCGTAAGTCTTCTAAACAATCCACTGAGAGCAAGAAACATTAGCCAAGTACTATGATTATATGACCATAATATTGGACAATTATATCAACTCTGGATAAATTTAATTTACACGGATGGAGAAGAGGTTACAGTCTAATATATTTTATAAGTTTGTGCCTAAAAAGCAAAAGAGCGGTTTTTCTTTAGCCCTCTAGCGAAAAGAGGATATGGAATTTGTTCCCAGTAGTACGTTTTAAAGTCAGGTCTAACATTTTTCTACTTCATCAAACCGGAGGACCCATTTCTTTTATGTTCTTTTTTTTTTTCAAAGTTGACTTTCTAGATCCAAAGAGTCGTCCAACGTTTGTTTGTTTTCTTGAAAGGGGACTGCTTTTGCTGATCTATGCACTACCGTGACTTTTATTTTGAAATACTAGGAACTACGCGGAGAAGTCCTAATTTTTCTACGTTTTAGAATAAAATATTATTTATATTGATCGCAAATAGGGCATAATTCGTTTGAAATAAAATTATTTAAAGGATCTATAATTAATATCGGTCATTTTTTTCCAAATACAACAACGTTTCATTTTCATTCGTTACCATATTTTGGGTAGAATTCAGACACATTAACTTCTGTCAAAATAAATATCAGACACCGCAATATCCTCATTTTCTAATTCCAGTAACTCCCAATATTCTAAAACAGTTATTTTATTTTAATGTTAACAATAATGAGTAACGTAATGGCGTAACAATATCAGTACGTCATTATATTATTAATGCCATCATAAACGTATTAACTGCAATGATGGAATAGTAAGTAAGTAAGTAAGTAATACTTTATTCCTTATTATTATGTACATCAGGAGACTATAAAAACGATTTGCTTGGGAAATGGAAAGAGAGCAGTAGCGATGCTAGTAACGGGGCTCTCTTTCCGGTAGAAAAAGCAAGGGATTTCTCGTATTCTGCAAGAAACAACAAAGATATTGATTCGCGCGTACAAATCCGCATTGTTATTAAGAGATTTACATTCGCTGATGTATCACATTTACAGAGTTTATGAGCAGAGTCTTGACTCGAAGATGTTACAAGTGAAGGTTGAAGTCCAAAGGTGGAATCTTTGTGGGCTGCAGAGTAAGAATGTTTTTCCTTGTAGCCTGGACCGAGAGAAGAAGTAGGAGAAACAAAAATAGTAGAAAAATGTAAATGAATTTTGAGTTGACCGTTGCGGGTGCAGTTTTAAAGGACATTTAAAGGGAAAGGCAGACAAAAGAAAAATGGAAAAGGAAGAGCAGGGAGAGCAGAGGAGGGGGAAGAACTGAAAACTAAAAGGAAAGAGTGGGAAGGCAGAAGTAGCAGGCAGAGCATACTTGATTTAAGTACTAATCAAAGATTTTGGCTTTAAGGGTGAGAAAAGACAGGGCTTTAAATTCTTGAGGGATCGAATTCCAGATTTTAGAACCCGTAACGGAGACACTGTGTGTTTTATAGTTTGTGCGAGTCCGCGGTAGCCTGATATCGTCCTGGTGACGTGTATTGTAATCATGTGTCGTCTGTGAGATGGAGAAAGGTAAAACTAGGTCACCTTTAGTGACTTTGTACATAAAGACTTTGTACAATAAGAGTGATGAACACTGTAATGACCTATGTATTACTTATATGCTATTACACATCGTCCATTAATTTGCGTTTTATTACTTTTATTAGAACGTTTATGATGCCAATAATGGATAACGTAATAGAGTACAGCTCACTAGAATTTTCAAGTTCTATTACATAAGGGAATACAGTATGAACTCACGTTTTTAAGAATTATGGCAGGGATGGGGAAACTTTTCATGTTGGGAAGGCCGCATTAAATTAACCGTTAATGTTAGAAGGCCGCATTAAATTAGTCGTTAATGTTGGAAGGCTGCATTAAATTAGCTGTTAATATTAGAAGGCCGCATTAAATTAACCGTTAATGTTAGAAGGCAGCATTAAATTAGTCGTTAATGTTAGAAGGCTTCATAAGTTTTAATTATGTCAGTCAATCAAGGAAGATTATTTCGTTAAATCTTCTTCTACTCTTTTATACTTAGGTAGATTTTAAGATTATAATACAAACAAAAAAGACGAAAATAATCATATTAAAAAAATAAAAGAATTTTTTTGCGAAATTTGATTTCAGTCAAAAGGCAGAAACTAAGGGCCTCGCAGGCCGCATGTGGCCAAGGGGCCGCAGATTCCCCAACCCTGAACTATGAAAATTGGCTCCCAAGTGTATCCCATGGAACTAATATTAATTCCCGTTTACGAACTCCCGTTTTTGCGAACTTTTTTTAGGTTCCGAAAGAGTTCGTGAAATTATGAATCCAATGAATAAGACTTTTTTTTAATTTAAATCGTAATTTTATATTTATGGGTTCTATCCTTTTTTACACCAAATAAAACCGAAGGAACTGGCAATGGACATAGAACAAAATAAAATACAATTTAAGCACGGTAGAAAAATGTCAGAAATCTAATTTCGATCTATTTAAAAAAAAATACGATAGAAATATATTTCGCAAATTACTCGCATGTTCTGGCTATAAATGGGGTTTCATTTTTCACTATAGAAGGCTCATTTATCTGCCGCTCCTTGTATCTCAAACTCCTTGACTTGGGTGTGTAGCTGCGATAAGAGTTGGGAAATGGATGACTTTACTGAGTGATTTTCATATCATTTCTCTGACGAAAAGGTTAAATTTTCGGAGATCAGTGGGGCGATATTTGGACCATAATTTATTATAGGCACGTTCGTTTATTAATGCGCTTTCAAACTCTGATTAGACGGTGGAATATAGTTTAAATTAAATTTTCCTCGCGAAAGTTGCAAGCATTTCCATTTATTGATTTACTGTTCGATTTCAGGGAGGAATCAAAAGGTACCATCAACTAAACCACCACTCTCAAAGTAATTGCTTATGCGTATATTATATATCCAGGGCCGTTTCTACCATTAGGCCAGGGTAGGCGACCGCCTAGGGCGGCAAAATGGCGTAAAAAATTTAATTTTAAATCAAACGAATAAAAAATTGAGCAAATGAGGAGAAAAAATGAAAAAGAGGAAAAATTAAAACATATAATTGTTTTCAAAAGCATACGGGACAATTACTTAAAAAGTCTTTACTTTGACGAATGTAAAATTTCTTGATGTGTTTCATTGTTTAATTTTGCACACAAGTTTTTTTATATCTAATACATTTAAGCCTTCTAGCTCTGATAATACAACGTTGTGTTTTGAAATATTACTCCTTTAATATTTCAGTTTTCAAAAATATAAAATGTTGAAATTAAACAATTATAACATGTAGCAATTGTTTTACTATTCACAATATTCTAATATTACAAAATAACTAATATGTCTAAAATATAAATATAATTAACGGGTTTAATGATTAAAAGTATAATAGAAGATTCACATGACTGTACTGCAGGATATTGGTGGTGATAAAAAGAGAGATATCAATCAATCAAACAGTTTGTTCCAGCAACGGGATATATACATAAGGGAGTAGGTAAAAAAGTCGTAGTAGTAAAAAGGTGGGGGCGGAATTTTTCAATTCTCGCCTAGGGCGGCAAAACGCCTAGAAACGGCTCTGAATACAATGAATACTCTGGGCTCTGAATATCATGAATACAAAAATTAGCACTTTTTTATTCACGTTGTGACTGGGCTGGAAATCACAAATATCATCACATAATTTCGTAATGTTTTTTCTTTTCTAGTTTTTAGTAAAATTGTTCCATCGTGCCAAATTTTTCACCAAACCTCGCCAATTTTACAATAACGTTTTTGATGTTAACGTACACATTTTAACTACACATTTTTCTATCTAGTAAAAATTTCTAATATGTTTTTACTAGAAACATCTTGTATTTCTGAACTAGTTAATAAAAAACTGTTAGTAATTAATACTCTGAAAGGTACTAAAATAAACATATATAATAATAATTTTTTTTTCATGTATTGGACATTTTACAAATTTCAACATTACTATTTACAATTTCACATGAAGGTATACATTTATAGCAATGCTATATTATAATGTAACCTTAACCACTAATATTCTTGAACAGTTTAATTTATTTTATTTTTAAATATATTATTTGATTTACTGTTTTGAGTTTCATCATCTAACGTATTCCAGTATATATGCTAGTGAATTCGATGAAGTGTAAGAATCTGTACTAAAACAATAGGAAATAATACTCTGTGTAAAATTGCACTCCCTCTGGTGTGAAGCAATGATCTAATTCACGTAAAATTTTCTAAACGTATTAAAAAAAAGAGTCAGACGTGCTTCTAATTTAATTTCGACTTCATCCCCAGGAACTGATTATTTGATTATATAGTACCAACAGAATCTATAATTATCATGTGACAACTTGATTAAATTTACGGATGCAGGAGAAAAATAATGGAATACACGTAAACAAGCGGGTACTTAAGCAGGCAGTGTTAATTCAAAAAATATGCCTAATATTCCCCAATTATATAAGAGTATTTTTCAATTAATAATTTAGGTTAATAAAATGAAATCGTGAAAATTAATTTCCAGTAGATATAAATTGTCAATAGTTAAGAAATAGAATATAGTAAGATAACATAGAATATAGTAAGAGATTGATCACCTGCCAAGCCAGAATTCATGATGTTGATCCACTACACTGTATTCAATTGTGTATAATTGTACGTCTTAGAGAAATATTGACTGACTGATTGATTGATTGATTGATTGATATTTTGTTTTTCATCTCCCGATAGAATTAGCAGAACGCTTGTGACACAACTCCAACAATGAATGGAATTAATGAAGGATAGGATAATTTCTCTCTCTTTGAAACTATGTAAAATAATTGCCATTGAACTGCTAAGATTAGTGAAAGTACCAGACAATTGGAACTATTGATGAAAACCTTATATTTTATAAGTTTTGCGCTTTTTATGTGTGTGTGTGTGTGTGCGCGTGCGTGCATTCATTCATTCATTCATTCATTTATTTATTTATTTATCACTTCACTCCACTCCCGAAATAGATATATTTCACGGGGAGGGGGGTTATACTGAGATTATAATTTTCAAGCATCCACATTCTATGGCTCAATCTTGAGTTGTTTGACCCGCTATTACAAATTTAGTCCTTCAAATGCTTATCAAATCACAATTTGAAAATAACAAAATTTTTTGTAAGAGATAGTAGAATGATTAAATAAGTAGTTGCACAAAAAGCCTCCATGGGCAAGGTTTTTGCTTTTTTAGGAGGAGGAGGATAGGGATTATAAGGAAGGAAAAGGCTTGTCTCAAGCAGGACTCGAATTAGCGACCTCTTAGTTAGGACCCAAACATCATTGTTGCTGAACCGCTAAGGTTCAACTACGTCTTTATCTTTGTATTTATATTTGTAAATTGTAGGTTTAAATTTACAAATATAAGTACGAAGATAAAGGTGCCATAACATGTGCTTCAATGGATCAGCGGCTAAAGCACTTGTGTTCTAAGAAAGAATTCTCCTGTTTGGATCTAGACTGAAACGAAACCTTTTTTTTTTATAACCTCCAAAAAAAATCTTACCATTTGAAACTCTAGGTGCCTAAGGGCGGACTGGGCCGCCGGTGCGCCCTCATGGGCGATAGGACTCGGGCCTCCGAATGGGCAAGGACTTGCGCCCTCCGAAAATCCAAGGTATGCGCCCTTTGAGAAGACCCAGTCAGCCCCTGTATGTGCCAACCACTTATGTAGTAAATGTGCTGTCCATTAGGAAGGCAATGTCTGAATTAGTAATAACTGATCAGAGAGTTCCAGTTTGAACCATAGAACCTGAGTGTTGGAAATTTTTAATGTTCTGTTCCGTTAGTATTGTCGAGTAATGTGATTGTGAAACATTTTGTTTTACAGAACTTTTTGCTTACCATGTACTTACTCACGGAACCATGGTCGCCAATGTGGGGAACGACTTTGTTCGAAGATTTGATTTACCCGATTCTGCTATGCATTTACTTTCAAAAGTTTTTCAGTCACATTTTAAAATAAAGTACTTTTTAGCTTATTATTAATTGTCGAGCAGCATCATTACCGTAGAGTTTTCAAAATTAGAGGGGGGGGGTTCACTCAAATATTATGTACATCTATTCATCACAATATATGTAAAATTGTAATTTATTTCAAACTATTTGGAAGTTTGGGCTCCACGGGCCTATACGACCTATGAATACGCATTGTCACTCATTTTTGTAGTATTTTAGTATCGTATACATTTACTAAAATGTTTCATAATCTTGAAAGAGGTAATTTTTATCAGCCTCCCCCCCGCGTAGAAGTACTTATATGGGCGCCACTGCACGAAACTGTTTTATAAATTTCGCTTAAAGAAACCTGACAGAAATTTCATAGGAGAAAAATTACAGTATTTAAACATTTCTTGAAAAGTTCAACTATGTTCTACAAAATGCTTGCGGAACCCCTGAAGGTTCATAGCGGAACCCTAGAGGCTTATGGCCGAACCCCCAGAGCAGTGTTACTCAAACTCTGGTTACTCATGGACCACTTTTAAGTATTCTTTTATTTATCACGGACCACCGGGGTAGGGGAATCCCCCCTCCCCCCCATTAAAAAACGCATTGTCTGAAATTAAGGTTACCAACTATGGTTAATAAAATTAAGCCCTACTGAGCCACTGTCGTATTGATCTATCATATTGTACCCCCCCCCCTCTTCCAAGGAAAGACATAACTAAAGTAACCTCGATTTATGTGTATTATTGTAAGTATTGTTGCGTATATAAGGCTCCGGCAGTAGAGATTTAGTCATTGTTTGAAATATAATTTGTAATTAATTTGCTTTTTGGTAAATTTAAAGCTTTTTTTGTTTTTACTTTAAAAAAGCATGAACTTTTGGCAGAAAATCTCTAAAATATCCGACCATGTTCTTAAAACATGGGTTGGTTGCCAAACTCACCTGAAACAAAATAATTTTTAGAGTAATGCTATTTGATAAAGAGAATGAGTTACGATCTTATTTTGTCAAATTTACAATGAAAATGACATCATTAACTTAAATAATAATAATAAGCAATGTAGACAGCATGGGTGTATTCAGAGGATTCAAACCTTTCACGAAACGCCGAAAGGTAACGTTTATAACAAGTAATATTTATGAGAAATTCCTTAACCTGTTAACTGGGTATGACGACATTTTTCGTCATGCCCGGAAGACTACCAAAATGCGAATGACGACATTTTTCGTCATTGAAATTAACCGTATTATGTTGAACGCATTACGTTTTATGTAGTTCTTATATATTTAATCCTAGCGTGATGGTGTGATGACATTACTTATCACTGTGAAAAAAAGTCCCCAGTGTGAAACGAGTTTCACAAAATTTTATTCCCCGGTTAACAGGTTAAATCTTACCTGAACCTAAATTGTAGCTACGCTGACAATTTCTAGTTCATTTTGTTTTTCTAAAATTTGGTGGTTATCCTGCAGACCACTTGATAAGCCGTCGCGAACCCCACTTTGAGAAACGCGGACCCCGGGGGTCCAGGCGGGGAACACACTTTGTGAAACGCTGTATTAGAGAAAGGAAGACTGAGAAAGATGTTAAGTATATTTCTGTTTATTTTTTCTCTTTAAATTTTGAAAGTGAAAGTATAATGTCATTTGGTGCGAATTAAATAGAAGGCCGTGCCTGTTTCTTTTCGTGGAGGGTTTACCCTCCAACTTTACTCCGGAGTAAAAACTGCCATCTGATCTCTTTCGCTAACTTTGGAAAAGACAAACCGCTACAAAGAATATGAATATCCACTTTGTTCGGAAATGACCTAGCCACTAGTCTTACATGATTGATTATCCTGGTAAAACAATGAAATTTATCATCGTCGATCTGGAAACTTCCCTAAACTTTGCAACTTTGGTAATTTCTCATTTACATGCTGGAAGAAAAAATAACAGACGTGGATGGTTGTGTTAAAATTCTTTAATAGTATTAATAATGGTATTTTGTTTCGAATAAAAATACGTACGAAGTCGAAATGTGTTATAAAACATCTGTGCTGATGCTTGCAGAGAAGATAAAACGAATTGCAAGACAATTTGCATACTTTAAATGATAAATAAAATAGTTTTATTTTTTAAGAAAATTTTGAACATTTAAAAGCTGATTTTTTTAATGAGGTTTTCTTGGGGTTTTCTGGTTTTTTTTGGTTTTTTTTTACACATCAAATAAAAACTCGACATCCTGAATTTCATAAATATTGTAGTCAGCGGCATAGTGTGATTTCAGATAGTGGGTAATCTCAAAAAAAGTAATGCTCGTTAAATACGGGTTTCAGAAATACTTTTCCGCTAAAAGCGGTTTAATTGTATCGCCACTTAATCATTCATAATCATTATACCAATTTATTATAGTATATTAAATATTATATTTAATCATTATACCAAACAAAATTTGTATTTTCCGTGCTACATCCGGAAACTAAATTCCGGGCTCGTTATAAATACTCCCTGCAAACAAAATGCTAAAAAGCAAAGAACAAGTGGTCCACTTTAAATTACCTACAGCCTCTGGAATATGTGCCACTGTATATACTAGTTGTTGCTATCGCTAAAATTGCCAATCGTGGTTTCTTAAAATAATGGTGGCCCTTGTTAGTGTGTTTTAAAAAAATTGTAACCTCCTCAAAAGTTGTCATTGAAACGTACAGTCAAATAAATTTATTTCGATGCATCTATAGTTTCATTGGCTCAAAAATTATAGCTTTTTTTTTAATGGACTTCTAAAAATGAAACAACATGACCCAGGTTAGAGTCGGGCTAGCATCTATTCGGTTATTATCTTAACGCTACGAGCACATAATACCACATGGCACATATAGCCCTTGATAGCAAATTTATCGCCCGTTCTCCATTATGTAGCTACATATATTTAATTAATAATCACAAAGTGAACTATCTAAACGTCAGGTCCTCACATTCCTCAAAGTCGCGAATGCGCCGTCACCAGCAATGTTTCTCAAAGAGCAATCCGCTAATAGTCCGATAGGGTCCATCAAGGGGTCCGCAAGAGAATCCTCAAAACAGTTCAGAGGAAAAGGCAACGAAATACTAAAATATTTAACATCACGGCTCGAACAGGTGGCCGTTCGCGACGAGTCACTTCGACGCTAACAGTGAAATCTCTAAAAGAAACAACCTCACGGATGTCTAATTGTGGTGTACCAATTTATTCAGTGACCGAATTACTGAACGGATTTTCTAAATCTTTCATTGATTCGTTCAATAACCGGATCATTGAACGGATCTTTTAAATCGTTCATTTATTTGCTCAATGAACGATTTGACTCACTTGTAATGTCTAAGAAATTTAAAAAACCTATATTGGGAGGCGAGGAGCTGATATCTGATGCTTTGAATGTGTTAATAATGATGCACAGGGCAAATTTGTTTAGCTTTCATCTAATCATGGTGAGTAGGGTATAATATTATTGAAAAGAGTTGACCATGTTAATTTCAGACAACATACTTTTTAGTTGTTTCCCAGGGAAGGTCCCCCATACCCCCCATCCTTTCCTGGTGATTCGCGGTATGCAGAATTAATAATTAATGTGGTCCGAAAAAAAAACAAAATTTGAGAAACGCTTCTTTACAGTGACCTAAAGACCTCAACCTTCAGGATTCAAAACCGGTAACGACCTAAAAACCAAACACTAATCTTAGAGATTCATAAACGGTGAAGACCTCCTAAAAACCAAACACTAATCTTAAAGATTCATAAACAGTAACGACCTAAATACCAAACACTAATCTTAAAGATTCATAAACACTAACGACATGAAGACCAGTCACTAACCTTAAAAATTCATAAACGGTAACGACCGTAAGACCAAACACTAATCTTAAAGATTCATGAATAGTAACAACCTAAAGACCAGACTCTAACCTCAAGGATTCATAAACGATAATGACCTGCCACTAATTTTAAAGACTCATGAACAGTAACGACCTCAAGGTCAGACACTGATTTTAGAGTTTCATAAACAATAGTCAATCCCTCTAAGGTTGTTTACCGAACAGTTGTCAATTACGCCTTGTATGCCAATCAGTTTTATAAAATTAAAAGCATAGTAAGAAAACAACGATCTGAAATGAATTTGCATTCACTGATGCAAGATATCATGATTATACAGTATGAAAAGAAAAAAAAATAGAAAATTGGTTTCATTTCATATACAGTGCAACTCTCTTATAAAGGCTCTCAGGTGATCGCTAGAATTTTTACTCTATAACGGATATAGAGCTAATCTGCGAAAGGACAAGAGTTTTGATGCAATTGCCGAGTTGTCTTTATAGTCAAGATGGACTATATACAAGCAGGGTCGGATTATGGCAAGGGCTCGAGGGCACGGGCGCAAGCCCCGCGAAAGGAGGGTCCCCCCAAATATTTGACAATTTTATTTAATGTAAAATACAGTAAATTGATAAAAAAACGATTCATTCTTTTTTCCTCCTTCGTATTTACAATCCAAAACGAATTCAGAGAAATCATGCCAACATCGTAGTTGTAATTGGATACTATGCTGGTTCTCTGAATTCATAATCAATTACAACTACGATGTTGGCGTGTCAGTGGGATAGAAAAGCATATCCTTACCTAAATTTTTAAATGGGAATGAAGGTGTGCGTATTTTTCAGATTTATATGCAATCTTTATACACGCGATAGGGGCCCCCAAATTCAAGATGGGCCTGGGCCCTCAATATTCATATTAGGCCCCTGTGTACATATGCCAATAGTTGTATACATATAAAAGTAATTGCAGAACATTTTATTTCCTAGTTTTGAGGCACAGGGGTGTAGCAAATAAAAACTTAGAGGACTCGAGCATTTTTGAATAAGGTCCCGTGATTCGGTTTTAAGAAAAAAAAATTAAATTTATTATTCAATGGGGGGGCTTTAGCCCCCCCGAACCATCCTTTCCTATGCTGCTGCTTCGGCATAATTTACGCAAATGGCTATATTTTATCTCACAGTTTTGCGTTTCAAAGTGGAGAACTTTGAGAAAACAATAGCATTAGCAGGAAGTTGATAAAAAGGTTAAAAATATACTTTTTGCAGTGGCGACGTTTTTATCATAATTTATTCTCCTTAATTAACTTTTGCTTTTGAAAAATGTAATTTTGTTTAAGTTTAATTAATGAAGTTTTTTAAAACTTTTTTAACGACTTGAGTTCCTTACTTCAAAATTTTAGTTTGATGAGATGGTTAATTGACTTCAATTTGTCTGATAGAGCTTCAAATATTTGCTTAGTTACGGGTTATGAATTTTTTAATATTTGGAAATAACAAAGATATGCTCTAGGCTGCAAAGTGGTTTTGCAAAGGCTAAATTAAGGCTTGAATATGTAGACTTGATTCAATCTTAGTCGTGTGGTTTTATGTAAAATATTTCTCACTCGCAGTACACTTTCATAAATGCTAATGAGGTTTGACTAATTTTATGGCGCAAGGACAGCAAAGATCAGAATTTACGACATAAAATCGATTAATAAAAAAATCTTATTTATGGTACAGATATGCTAGAAATGACTAAAATATATTCAAACATTCAAATTCAATTCCAAAAAATGTTTATTCGGTAAGGCGCAGGTACAATTATTTTACAATTAGAACAGTTTCGCATCATTAGAATAAGTTTAACTATTTCGTAAAGTTTCATATATTTCACATTTGATGAACCAACCTTACCTGGACGACGCGAGGAAAACCGTTCGGTCAACAGAGCTCAAAGAAATCACACCACAGGACAATGGCAACAACAAAAATTTAAGATGAGTGAAGTAGATATTCCCTCTGTTACCACTTGAATGTAGCCATTGTACAGAAGTTTGTCAACGTCTCCAGCGGCATGACCTATTCCAGAGAGCCAGTGTGTCTCATACGTGTCAGTCCGAAATCAATTCGGCAAGAGGTTGGTATTAGTTTAGTTTCGTTAGTAATGGGATATCGATGGGTAGCAGTCCGAATGAGTATCTTGGTGCTTATTTTGCTTAATTCTGTTGAAAATTAGTACGAAAATTTTATATCTATGTATTTTCCCTATATCAAGAATGCCATAATGCGTCTACAGTTTAAGAATTCGTTCAATGCAAGGCACCAGAAAATATTTTTAGAATAGGCGAAAGAATACCACAATTGGATCAATGAGAATAAAAAGAGATTTATCTGGATTGATAAATCCATGTTCCCGTTGCAACATGATGATAAAAGGGCGTGTAGAATGCAGATCACACGAAGTTGTGTGTCCTGATTTCCTGGTTGGAATGTTATAAATGTTGGCGGCAATGTAATATTTTAGGGTACGTTCATACAAAGGCTTCAATAGACTCTCTTGGATCTCTGTAGAACTCTATTACCCACCACATCTACGTGGACAAACAGTCTTCATCCCTTGATGCCACACATTTAAATGAGTAAAATGGCCATAATCGACATGACAATACCTCACTTAATCGGTCCCGATGGGTACCTCATTGGATGTAAAGGCAATTCTCAAAATTTCAAAATTGACTCACAATTTCAAAATTGATCTCTAAAGTTTCCTCGTTTTAACCTTTTCGAACATTTGTGGGAGGAAGTGAAAAAATTAATTCGAGCTAAAAATCCACTACTGAAATTGTTGCAATGATTAATTAGCTATTTTGCGTTTATGGGCCTAAAATTTGACCCACATATTTCCAAGATGATATGGAGTCCATATTTTTTCATAGTGCTAATGTTCTAAGATTAAAAATTTGACTTACATGTTATTAACCTAGTATACTTAATAATTTGTGCCTTTGATATACTTTAATCTGTACCTTTGATATACTTTAATCTGTATTTTTGATATACTTTAATTTGCACCTTTGATATACTTTAATTTGTACCTTTGATATACTTTAATCTGTTCCAGTTATTAAAAAAGTTATCGATAATTTTTTTAGCTTTTTTCAATTTTTGTAATGCTTCCCTCGTCAGACTTCACGTTAATGCGATATAAATGAAGAAGACCGTAAAACAAATTAACGAAAAAAGTCTTTCCTCATGCACCATGGCAACTCCATAAAAACCCTTCCAACACCTCCACATTGCATTACATTACAGCATACGCCCATTGCCATTGCTCCTTACATTGATATCAGTTTGCTAAGGTCCATGTATGTTCCTTATTGTTGTAAACCAAGATTGTTCAACTATTTTGGGCAGCGAGCACACTTAAAAATTTCGTAGATCCCCGCGGCCAGTGCTCGAAGCCAGTTTCCAAAAAATTAATTAATTGGCAGAAACTTCTATCCTGCGGTCTCTTCCGGTTATTTATTTGTTCACTTAAGATATGGGAAGGGGTCACACATGCGGTTTTCCTCGATTTCTGAAGAAAAATTTAAATAAAAAAATGTTCATATTTTTTTCATTTCAAACAGTTGTCGGCCGTCCTAATTAACCCTGTTGGCGGGCCGGATTGTGGTCCGCAGGCTGCATGTTAGATAACCCTACTGCAAACTTCTTTTCTTCATGGAAGCTTACATTGTGACGCTTCTTTGTGTTTATTTTCAGCATGACTTTTATTTTTATTTTCAGCATGACTTTTATTTTTATTTTCAGCATGACATTTTTATTTTTATTTTGGCATGAAATTTTGTATTTTTGTTTTCGGCATGAATTTTTGTATTTTTATTTTCAGCATGAATTTTTGTATTTTTATTTTCAGCATGACATTTGTATTTTTATTTTCAGCATGGCTTTTTGTATTTTTATTTCCAGCAACACTTTTTATGAAGAATGGAACTCATAAAAGCAAGAGTTTAAAACATTTTCGTTTTTCATGTACCTCTGACTCGCTTATTTACATCAACCGCTGAATGCAATTAATATAAACCGGAATGACATAAGTAATTAGGAAAACGCAAACACAATACTTAATTACCCTAATGAGAAAATTTCTCGCTTCCTGTAATGATGTCCTCGAAAAAAGCTATAAAGATGAATAGCACAATAAAAAGGTAAAACGAAAATCGTCTTGTATTTCAATTTAATGTGGATCTACGCATATAGACACATAGAATAAATTCCATTAAAATGCTAACTATTAATATACATAGAAACATCACATACCATTACAAGCTTTAAACTGAACCTAAGTTTTAATAAATTGATATGACGTATGTCTTTATGCAATGAAATTTATTTATTATAGCACATCTTAGAGTAATTATTTTTAAAAGAGCTTTGCCGAATGTCAAATTTATTAAATTCGCAATTTAAAAGAATCCACGTACTGTCCCCAATGATTTAACATACCATTTATGAAATTTAATAAAACGCACACACCCATATATGTTTGTACTCTCTATGTATGTGTGTGTGTGTGTGAGAGAGAGAGAGAGAGAGAGAGAGAGATTTTATAAGCCTTAAAAATTGAAGTGTAGACCCCAATTTAATTGGTAGAGTATTCTACCTGCAACCGAAAGGTCCCGGGTTCAGTTCCCGTCAATTTGAAGAACTCTTCTTCTCCTGCCATGCTTATTTAAAATTACAACGTATGTGTAATTTACAAGTGGAATTTCAGAAGACATATGGCTCTGGTTTCATATTGTAATTGATATTTCCGTTAATTATTCCTATAGTCTGAGAGTGATTATTTCCTTAATAGCCCAGTCAACTTAGACCAAAAACAGCCTGAACACCATCAAAAATTTATACCAAGCTAAATATTTGTTTACACATTTGTCTCGACGTTATAATTAAGGCATGAAAAGTCCGTTTTGAAATTGTTGTTGCGTATCGAAATATTAAAGGTCAAAAGTCACCAAAATCTGTTTTTCGCCAATAACTCGCCTCCTGTGCATAGTACGTCGATGAAGCTAATACGAAAATTATGGAAAATAAAATTATCTACAAAATTGGCTATACACATTTTTTCGTCAGACTAACCCTTTTCGAGATGTAGCGCGGAGAAGTGGGGAAAGTGCATTTGTTATGGAATAACGCTGTGTAAACTGCGTAGCAAGACGCGTATTGCACTTCCTGCTTGCCGAAAGACAAAGGATTTGGAATAATGAACATCTTAATGCTTTAAAAAAAATGTTGCCATACTTTCATGCGTCTGGCCATTTCTTTTATGCCAGGTTCGCACATTTGTACCTGCAAGACATGATGCCATTAGAACAAACTATGGATCAATAAATCCATTAATCAATAAATCCATTGATCAATAAATCCATCCAAATTAATTTTAAAAACAGATTTTTTACAGTGAGACGCACGGATAAGTTTAGTGTGGAACCTCAACCAATATGGCTACTGAGCACACATTGATGAAATCTATGAAGACAGAAGGAGTTTTACGGGGTATAAGTACGCAAGATAGTGTTTTGTGTACATGGGTATATGGCATGCATGCTACGAACAGTATCTGCGATGAAATTGAAAAGTTTGCGATGTTTCTTTGGACACCGTGAACAAACACCTTGATTCAAAAGATTCACGAGTAACAAGAGATAATGCAGACGTTGATAAACTTGTTGAATGATTCACATGCCACAGCCCTTTCCCAAATGGTTATCATATAGTGTCCCTAAGTACAGGATTGGTCGGAGGCAACAAAACAAACTGTCACAAAGCAAATGAAATGGGTCGCCAGTCAATGGAAAAATCTGTTGGGCTAAAGTTTGATAGTATTAAACTGAAGCGTTCAGACAGAGTTTTACTTTCTTCAGTTAGTAGTTCCATCAAGGTCCACGATTCCAAGGTGGCTATAGATCCTTTTATTACTCTTTCAAAGAATGTGTTTAAATAAAAACTTCGACAAACATCTCTCTGAATATTTACAGTACGATCTCAGCCCCTATCCTACAGCGTTGTTTGATAATGCCGGCATTCGAAAAACTGTAAAATCAGAACTTTACAACCAATTGGAACCCATCAGTACTGAAATAGGTAATAGCCTTACATATGCCGTGGACGGTGGCTTTCTTTTACATTATGTCGTGTGGCAAAAGGATGATACTTTCTCTAATATTTGCGAAAGGTATCTTCAATAATCGTAAAAACATTTCGGCTCAAACGTTGTTGTTGCATTCGATGGCTATTCCGACAACAGCAAAAATATAAAGGCAGCAGAAAAGAACAGCAGAGGTGAACTGCTGCTTACGAGATTCATTTCAATGAAAGTATAAAAGTAACAATCAGCCTAAAGAAGCTTTTTTTCCAACCGATCTAATAAGAGCAAACTTATTGACTACTGATTCCATAATTAAATAATATCAACATTTCAACAAAACAAACCGGGGATGATGCTGCTGTTTTCATCATCGACACAGCTATGGAAGAATCAATACGAAAGGCAACCGTTATAATTGGAGAAGATGTCGATTTCTTGGTACTCCTAATAGGGCTAACTGAATCGAGCCGAAATTTTTTAAAAAAAAGTTGGCACGGAGAATGTTGAAACGCGAATGTATTCATCTTACAGTTTTTAGAAGTATCCCAATTTCAGAAAGCACATTTTATTTTTGCATTCTATGACCGTCTGTGACACAACTTCTGCCCTCTTTCATAAAGGAAAACTCCAAGTTTTGAAAATATTCTAGAAACGCCACCATTTGCACCAACTAGCCCGTCTTTTTGAGTAGGAGAATTGCTCTCACAATACAGTGATTGACAACGGGATGCGTTTTCTTCTGGCCATGTATACACACATGCTCCACAATCAGAAATATATATTAATAATGATAGGTACTTAAGCTTTGATAAATCAATAAGGCTTCACAGACCAGTGAAATTGTCGTATCTTCCACCTACAAGTGCAGCAGCTCAACAGCATCTATTAGCAGGTTCAAACTTGGTTAGAAAAGATTCTACAACCTGAAGAATAGGGTGGGTTTTGAAGAACAACACTGGAGCCTATTACAACGTTGTTGCCACCAGGACCGGAAGAACTCCCAAGTACGATATTCTGCAATTGCCGAACAGGTTGCAGAAAAGTGGGTTTGCAATGCTCCATAGTTTGTAGTCATTGCCGTGGACAATCACGTGTCAATGCTCCTGAGACAATTGCAAAATCAAATAATTTTGATTGCGAAGGTGAATTTGATCCTATCGACATCTTAACATCAAAGGAAACTGATATTGACAATGACGATAATGACTCAGAGGTTGAACTTAGACGACCGGAAATTGACGATGACGAAGACGCCAGTCGCAATTTTTTTTATTTTAATTGTATAATAATTAGTAATTTGTATAATTATGTTATTAATAATGCACATTTTTAACCAATCTAATTTATTCCGTGTACTTTGCATTATTCAAAAGATAATTATATAAATATTATGTATTATTTTTACATAAATAATATTATCTACAAGTAAATGTTTACAAATGATAAATATTTTGGGGGTTTTATTTTTATTTACAATTCAATATTACTCATTTTATTATGAAATCAGTGTCATAAAGTGCAACACACGTCTTGCTCCGCGGTTTACACAGCGTCATCCCATAAACAAATGCACTTTTCCCCCTTCGCGCTATGTCACGAAAAGGACATGTCACCGCGCTATGTCACGACAACTGACGAAAAAAATTCATATAACCAATCTTGTAGATAATTTTATTTTCTATAATTTTGACTTTGGCTAATTGACGTACGATGCATAGGAGGCGAGTTATTCGCGAAAAAACGATTTTGGTGACCTTTGACCTTTAATATTTCGACACACAACAACAATTTCGAAACGGACTTTTCATGTCCTAATTATAACGTCGAGACAAATGTATGAACAAATATCTAGCTTGGTATAAATTGTTGTTGATGTTGAATCCTTATTTGACTGGGCTATAACACAAATTGATTCTGTTATATGTATATTAGAAACATAAGGGACATATGTACACAGGGAAAATAATATAGCACCAAATTAATATATCACCATGAAAATAGCAAACAAATCTGTTCAAAGTCTATATCTAATATTCTGAACAGCTTTATTTGCTATTTTCATAGTGACTGTTTTTAAAAATTATAAAACTAAATTAAGTTACTAAACTAAAAAACTAATTAAATTATTTAATTTATTAATCTTCTAAATAACTAATTAAATTGTTTAATTTGTCAAATCTTCTAAATAACTAATTAGAATTATTTAATTTGACAATCTTCTAAATAACTAATTAAATTGTTTAATTTATTAATCTTCTAAATAACTAATTAATAAAAGTACCATATCTTCTATATAATATCTAATAATATCTAATATATATAATATGTATATAATATATAATATGTATATAATATATATATATATAATATAATATATATATAATATATATATATATATATACTAATATAATATATATATATATATAATAATATAATATATATATAATATATATAATACTCATATAATATATATCTATGTAATATCTATTAAATCTTCTAAATAATAATTAATTAATTAAATTTATTTAATCTTCATTACTAATTCATTCACCAAAACTAAAATATCATTACATAAACTCCCGTCTACTGAATCATGAAAGCGCAATTAAAAAAGCAAAAACAATTCATCAACTTTATTCGTGACATCAAGTTTACTGGCTCTTACTGTCGAGGAGTTATTTAAATGTTTACGATTTTAAAAAATTACTTTTTAGGCAAAATATTAGTGAGAACCTATCGTTTCAAATTGCAAACGATTTGTAAATACTGAAAACAAATTTACATAAACCTCCAAGTTGTTATCTCTGCCAAAATATTGGAAAAATTGACAATTTTAGGAAAAAATTTGTTGTTGTTACAGTTTTCCTCTAAAAGTAAGTTAATGAATGTAAATTCATGTAAATTACCAGATTTGGATTTCTTAAGTTTTGTAATCAACCAAAATGAGGACACACTGAATAATATTATTAGACCAAACTTATATTCAAAGTGGTGTTTCTTTAACTAGTAAAATATTTTCGAACACGTTTAGCAGTTATTAGGTAAATCTCTATATCCTCTAAGATCATTACTAAACATTTATGTTATTAAAGAAATTAGATAAATCCTATTTAAATTTTTAATCAACCAAGCTTTATAAAGTTCCATTCCTCCGTGATATGTTGACTGCTAACGCTTACTAGAGTGGAAAACTTCGGATCTTTATTACAAAACAGAATTTTATATAAATTTTTATGAATTAATAAAACATGCATTGTGTACTGTTCAATTATAAATTTTATATGACTTGTTTTAAAATGGTATACGCTGATGAAACAGTGCAGCTGTGCTCTATAAAATTTAGTTATTTGTCCACGCAACTTTAATGTATTAAAGGCAAAGAGCTTAACGAAGATGTACGATTGGATGTGAAGATAAATCTCATAGTGTGGATCGAGACAGAAGACTAGGTTGGTGAAACACGTTTTAAGATGTCAAGAAATGCAAAATAAATGTTTTAGGCTGTCAAGTAAATTACGTAACTCGCATTTAGATTGCATATGTTAATAAAGCGTTACATCTGTGCAATATAAAATGCAATTATTTACCCCTGAAGTCCTAATGGACTACAGACAGACAGCCTAATGGAGATATACGATTGAAAATGAAGATAAATGCCTATCGTAGGTAAGGGGAATAAAACGTGGTTGTGTGCAGGCATGTTTTTAAACGTCATTTACTTAAAAAAGTTGGAAAGAGGAAAATGACTGTCCAGTGAGAAAAGTACAATGTCGACAATGAAATAAAAAAAAATCTCTAAAGATGTTGAGAGTTTTGGTCTGATAAAGAATAGCGTCTAAAAGCGGGAAAATAGAAATATTCAAAACACATCAGTAGAAACTCACCTTAAAAAAATTGCAAGGAAAAGGAAAATAACGGAAGTATATGTGGTTAGCTGGTTTGTTAAATTTTTACAACGAAAAACCAGCAAGGGTAATTTTGTGCCAAACAAGGTGTGGCAGTATAGATGGTTTAAATTACAAACGAATTAAATTTTAAGAAATGGTAAAAAGTATTAAAAATACTAAAAACAAACGATGCCATAATAAAAAATGGGATTGAAAACAACAGAATGAGATAGAAATTAAAACACTATTTCATGATTAAAAGAATCGCAGAAAATGTCTCGAAGATTAAAACTATTTTGATTAAAATCTAATGAATGCCTTTGATTAAAATTTGTACAACTGGATTAAATATGTAAAACGTTTAATGATTGGTTAAATGTGGCACACATCGAGGCATCTTCTCCCTTTAATAAAGTAAGTAAGTAATACTTTATTCCTTATTATTATGTACATCAGGAGACCATACAAACGATTTGCTTGGGAAATGGAAAGAGAGCAGTAACGATGCTAGTAACGGGGCTCTCTTTCCGGAAGACAAAGCAAGGGATTTATCGTATTCAACAAGAAACAATAACGATATCGATTCGCGCGTACAGATCCTCAAAGTTATAAAGCGATTTACATTTGCAGGTGTATCACATTTACAGAGTTTATGAACAGAGTCTTGACTCGAAGACGTTACAAATAAAGGTTGAAATCCAAAAGTGGAGTCTTTGTGAGCTGCAGAGCAAGAATGTTTTTCCTTGCAGCCAAGGCCGGAAGAAGAAGTAGGAGAAACGAAAACAGTAGAAAAATGTAAATGAATTTTGAGTTGACCGTTGCGGGAGCAGTTTTAAAGGACTTTTAAATAGTTTTGCAGAGTTCAACCTTTTAAGCATTCTTCCTATTTGTTACAGCCATCCTCCTTTTAATGCAATGATGTGTTTCTTCCCAACAGATAAACTTCCTTTAACAACCCTAAGGCTCTTGTTATTTTCAATGGCTTTCCTTACTAGCTCACAGTTGAATTTTCTTATGTCTTCTTTCATGCTTTTGCGCAGAGTTTTACAAAGTTCTATGTACTCAATCCTGGAACTGGTATTTCGATTGTCCACCTTCATATCTCTTCGCCTTTTCATGAGCTGTTTCGTCTTCTCAGATAATTTGCTATTGTGCTTTTTACAGGTTACACCACCAATTTCCCCAGCAGTTTCAACTATTGTCTTAACAATGTTTTCATTTGCTTCTGAGATGTCAACTTCTTCAATAAGTCCTTCCAGTGCAGAAAAGCGATTTTTTAATTCCAACTTGAATGCCTCGGTATTTTCTTTTAATTTCTTTAAATCCACCCTCTTACTTACTTGTTTCCTAATGAGCTTCTGTCGTTCTAATTTAGTATTTAAGTGCACTTTACATCTCACCATTCGATGATCACTTCCAGTATTAAATCTGTTCAGTACACTGCAATCTTCAATAATTGATTTCTTGTTTGCCAGGATATAGTCAATTTCACTAGTTCCCCCATTTGGGTGTTTCCATGTCCATTTTCTTTGCGGTTTCTTCTTAAAAAATGAATTCATGATGCTAAGGTTTTCAGCTTCTGCAAATTCGATGAGTTGATCGCCACGTTCATTCCTTTCCCCATATCCGTATTTACCAACCGATGTCTCTCCTTGTTCCTGTTGTCCAATTCTTGCATTGAAATCCCCCATGATGAGCTTGATATGTTGTTTCCCTTTGGTGTGTAACTCTTTGATTTCTTCATAAAATTCTTCAACCTCTTCGTCGGTATGGCTTGATGTTGGTGCATATACCTGTACTATTTGAAGTTGGTATCGCTGGGTTAGTTGAACAACAAGCCTCGCTGCTCGATCTGATGTACTTTCAACTTCCAGAAGACAGTCTTTAATTCTTTTGTTGATTAAGAAGCCAACACCACTTGTTCTTCCAGTTTCCGTTCCTCTATAGTAAAACAAATGTCCGCTTTTCAGTTCCACCAACTCTTCACCTTTTCTTCTAATTTCACTGAGTCCTACAATGTCCCATTTGATCTTGTCTAGTTCCTCTTCCAATTCCTGAAGTTTTGCTTCAGAAGCAAGGGTATCGTCCATTATATATATATATATATATATATATATTGCTTTTAGATGAAGTAGCATATATAATTTTTGTATATGTATATATATATATACACAAAAAAATTAAAACAAAATGAGCATAATATATACATATATACACAAATTAAACAAAACATGCATAATATATATATATACAGAAATATAATTTGAACAATATTAAATACAAAAACGTTTTTGAACATAGAGAACTCAATAAGTGTGCAAACAACAGCTAGAAAACACTTACTAAATTTCTCGAACCTGATATCAGGACACTTACCTATATTACAGAGATAAACTTGTTAGTATAATAAATAAAAATGTAAGAAAAACCAAAGTAGAGGTGAAAAGAAATACTTACGAAAAAATACTGAAAGATTAGAAATAAGAAAGTAGTTAAAACAAATGTGATTTGCCATATCTTGGGTTTAGCAGAAAATATCAACCACAAAATGGTTTCTTTTTGCTAGAAAAGTTGCCTTTTGTCCACTAGGACAAAATTAGAATGCTTGTTTTTTCACCACAAAAGAATGAAAGGGCAGGATATAATAGATAATAATAGTATAAATAGGGACTGAGAAAGTTAAAGGCATGTAGAAACTGAAATGAAATGGAGGGTTTAGGATGAAAAGTTTTTTAACAAAATTATGAATCAGATTCTTAGTGAAGTAGTTTGTAACATTATTGTAAATGCATTTTGACATGCGTGTCTGAAAGTTTTTTCCTTTAAGGTTATTGTTACGACATATCCTGCTGATGCGAGAACATTGTGAACAAACAATATTTCTGCGGACTTTTTGGATATGTTGGGAGTCCCAGTTTGTGAGGAAATTCACTTTAAATCTGAAGTCTTGCCTTTTATCATACAAGTCAATTTCAGTAAGAGAGTTGTCGTTGATGCTGATATTTAAATCTAGGAAAACACCACTCTTGTTGTCAAGATGAGTTTTTATTAGTTTTAGGTTTGGCGGGTAGCTGTCAAGATTCTTAGTGCCATTGAGTGTTATGAGGTCATTAATAATGTATTCGAATGTGACTCGCTGTTGAAGGTAAGCTTTTAGGTAAAAATGAAGGTATAAGTTTGCCAGAATAGTGGAGTAACTGGCTCCTGTGGGAATTCCGTGGGTTTGTACACAAAGCCTGCCAAACGTTTTCATGTTGTTTTCGAGGCTAAAGGAAAGAAGGTTTTTGCAGTTGGATGCTTCCAGCCCAACGAAATTCTGTTTTTTCAAAGTAGTGAAAAATAATTTCGGAACATCATAAAATGTCAATGGAATTGAATAGGTTTTCAAAGCCATAGCATTCGCTGCTACATAACTGGTTATCTTGCAGATATTTGATTATTGAATTATTATCATTTATGAACCAGGTTTTTTCTTGGCTTCTAATTTGGTCTTCAACTTTTTTTAATAAATGAAATAATGCTTTTGCAGCAGAGGATCCATACGAATTGCTTACTTGAGTAATAAAACGAAATTTTAGAGGGTTTTTGTGGAATTTTACCATGGCAAAGAGGAAAGATTTGTTAAGAGATTTGTTAGTTAACTTGAGCCTTTTATGAAAGGCAAGGATTTTTTTGTCAAAGATTGTTTCACTTTCATTAAAAGGAGTATAGGCTGATGAAAGTTCTAGCCGCTTTTTTAAGTTTTCAATGTAGAAGTTTTTACAGATAAGTGCAAAATTTCCTGCTGCTTTGTCGGTAACAGCGACCACAAAATTTCTTTGGATGTTTTTCGAGAACTCTTTTTACATTGGGCTGATTTTTATTTGCTAATCTTTTCAAAAGGTTCCTTTGGTTGCAGAAGTGAAAAATTTTTTAAAGAATCTTGGATCTCAATTCAATGAAGGTTTCTAATGGTATATTATATTTGAAGGCAATATCATAACAGAATTTTTAGATGTCAGCATGAACTTGCTGGGAAAATGCTGTTCTGCCTTTATTCACCATCATCCTAAATTTTGATCCCTTTTCTAGTAGAGTTTTCAGATCTTCAGAGGCTATTCCATTAAGATGACCTGTGACAATGTGTCCATGATGAGGGTCCGCAAAGTTTAGTCCACAAATATATACATAAATTATACATTTAGTAGCAGTATTTGCACATGAAGGTTTAATGAAGTATACGATGGATTAGGTAAGATGAAGATTTATATACTAAACACACACACCACCACCATCACTTTTTGAATATGTCTGAATATAAACCAATGAAGACAAAATCATCCATAAA
>QLNU02003225.1:79177417-79189476 GCA_006491805.2 Dysdera silvatica
GAAAATTTGTGCAATTTTGGGGCAAGAATTTGTTGCTTTATTTACATAGTTTTCCTCTAAAAGTAAGTTAATGAATGTAAATTCATGTAAATTACCAGATTTGGATTTCTTAAGTTTTGTAATCAACCAAAATGAGGACACACTGAATAATATTATTAGACCAAACTTATATTCAAAGTGGTGTTTCTTTAACTAGTAAAATATTTTCGAATACGTTTAGCAGTTATTAGGTAAATCTCTATATCCTCTAAGATCATTACTAAACATTTATGTTATTAAAGAAATTAGATAAATCCTATTTAAATTTTTAATCAACCAAGCTTTATAAAGTTCCATTCCTCCGTGATATGTTGACTGCTAACGCTTACTAGAGTGGAAAACTTCGGATCTTTATTACAAAACAGAATTTTATATAAATTTTTATGAATTAATAAAACATGCATTGTGTACTGTTCAATTATAAATTTTATATGACTTGTTTTAAAATGGTATACGCTGATGAAACAGTGCAGCTGTGCTCTATAAAATTTAGTTATTTGTCCACGCAACTTTAATGTATTAAAGGCAAAGAGCTTAACGAAGATGTACGATTGGATGTGAAGATAAATCTCATAGTGTGGATCGAGACAGAAGACTAGGTTGGTGAAACACGTTTTAAGATGTCAAGAAATGCAAAATAAATGTTTTAGGCTGTCAAGTAAATTACGTAACTCGCATTTAGATTGCATATGTTAATAAAGCGTTACATCTGTGCAATATAAAATGCAATTATTTACCCCTGAAGTCCTAATGGACTACAGACAGACAGCCTAATGGAGATATACGATTGAAAATGAAGATAAATGCCTATCGTAGGTAAGGGGAATAAAACGTGGTTGTGTGCAGGCATGTTTTTAAACGTCATTTACTTAAAAAAGTTGGAAAGAGGAAAATGACTGTCTAGTGAGAAAAGTACAATGTCGACAACGAAATAAAAAAAATCTCTAAAGATGTTGAGAGTTTTGGTCTGATAAAGAATAGCGTCTAAAAGCGGGAAAAGAGAAATATTCAAAACACATCAGTAGAAACTCACCTTAAAAAATTGCAAGGAAAAGGAAAATAACGGAAGTATATGTGGTTAGCTGGTTTGTTAAATTTTTACAACGAAAAACCAGCAAGGGTAATTTTGTGCCAAACAAGGTGTGGCAGTATAGATGGTTTAAATTACAAACGAATTAAATTTTAAGAAATGGTAAAAAGTATTAAAAATACTAAAAACAAACGATGCCATAATAAAAAATGGGATTGAAAACAACAGAATGAGATAGAAATTAAAACACTATTTCATGATTAAAAGAATCGCAGAAAATGTCTCGAAGATTAAAACTATTTTGATTAAAATCTAATGAATGCCTTTGATTAAAATTTGTACAACTGGATTAAATATGTAAAACGTTTAATGATTGGTTAAATGTGGCACACATCGAGGCATCTTCTCCCTTTAATAAAGTAAGTAAGTAATACTTTATTCCTTATTATTATGTACATCAGGAGACCATACAAACGATTTGCTTGGGAAATGGAAAGAGAGCAGTAGCGATGCTAGTAACGGGGCTCTTTTCGGAAGACAGAGCAAGGGATTTCTCGTATTTAACAAGAAACAATAAAGATATCGATTCGCGCGTACAGATCCTCAAAGTTATAAAGCGATTTACATTCGCAGATTTACAGAGTTCATGAACAGAGTCTTGACTCGAAGATGTTACAAGTGAAGGGTGAAGTCCAAAGGTGGAATCTTTGTGGGCTGCAGAGTAAGAATGTTTTTCCTTGTAGCCTGGACCGAGAGAAGAAGTAGGAGAAACAAAAATAGTAGAAAAATGTAAATGAGTTTTGAGTTGACCGTTGCGGGTGCAGTTTTAAAAGGACTTTTAAATAATAGTTTTGTGGAGTTCTTCCAACTCTTTTAAGTATTTTGTACCTATTTTCCATTGCGGGTACTTGCATCCTCTCACTTTTATTTTGGTATTGTTGTTTCTTTCAACCGGAATAGCTTCTGCTTTAACATCACTGAGCCCTTTATTTTCAATTGCTTTTCTTACTTAGCTCACAGTTGATTTTCATGTCTTCTTTTCATGCTTTTGCTTAGAGGTTTACAAAAAGAGTTCTATGTACTCAATCCATGGAACTGATATTTCGTTTTTCCTTCATATCTGCCGCGCTTTGTAGAGGCTGTTTTCGATGCCCTCCGATTTCAATGGCACACAGCTGCATAATTTCTCTGTGGTTTCGCTATTATCCTTAACAATGTTTCATTTCGCTTATATAAGAATATCACTTTCATCGGCCAAGTCCTTCTAAGGTGCAGAAAAGCGTTTTAATTAGCTTGAATTACCTCGGTATTGGCTTTACCGGTTTCGATAGATCCACCCTCTGCCATGACCTAATGAGCTTCTGCCTTTCTAATTTGATATTTAAATTACGCTTTCATACCACCATTCGATGATCGCTGATATTAAATCGTTTAAGTACACAATCTTCAATAATTGATTTCTTGTTTGCCAGTATATAGTCAATTTCGCTGGTTCCTCCATTGGGGTGTTTCCATGTCCATTTTCTTTGTAGTTTCTTCTTAAAAAATGAATTCATGATGCTAAGATTTTCAGCTTCGGCAAATTCTATGAGTTGATCGCCACGTTCATTCCTTTCCCCGTATCCGTATTTACCAACCGATGTCTCTCCTTGTTCCTGTTGTCCAATTCTTGCATTAAAATCTCCCATGATGAGCTTGATGTGTTGTTTCCCCTTGGTATGTAGCTGTTTGATTTCTTCATAAAATTCTTCAACCTCCTCGTCGGTATGGCTTGATGTTGGTGCATATGCCTGTACTATCTGAAGTTGGTATCGCTGGGTTAGTTGAACAACGAGCCTCGCTGCTCGATCTGACGTGCTTTCGACTTCAAGAAGGTAGTCTTTAATTCTTTTGTTGATTAAGAAGCCAACACCACTTGTTCTTCCAGTTTCCGTTCCTCTATAATAAAACAAATGTCCACTTTTAAGTTCCACCAACTCTTCACCTTTTCTTCTAACTTCACTGAGTCCTACAATGTCCCATTTGATCTTGTCAAGTTCTTCTTCCAATTCCTGAAGTTTTGCTTCAGAAGCAAGGGATCGTCCATTATACGTTGCCAAGGTCAATAACAAACGGCAGCCTGGGCCATTCCAGTGATTCTTAGCACCCCCTGCTTTCATGCCACACTGACCGCTGCCTTGATCAGGAGCACTCCAGCACCTGGAGACTAGGGGCCATGGTTTCTGGTGTGTCAACATAATGGAGGAATTAGCCATAATTTCACCACGCTGGCTAGACGGGTTGGTGAATTAGCCCTCCCCTTCCGCCTTTCTATCCGTGCAGCAAATATTAATTTGCCACATAAATAGAAAGCTCAGCCTGCACCACTTGAAGGCGGGGTAGGACACTAGGTTACTGGCCTGGCCGGTTCCACACATCGTCACATACGTTCAGCGTGTGGGTCTCCTTCCAGTTAGATACCAGCAACCCTTTTGCAGGCCATATATATATATATATTTAAATATATTTAAATATTTAAAATGTTTCCCAAAATTCATAAGATAATTCATCTCGATATAGGTCTTTATATAAATCGAACACTACGCAGATTAAATCAAACAACAATATCAATCAACGTTTATTGGCGTAGTGATACCAACGCCGATGTTATGGCGTGATTAGATGGTGAAACGTTCGAAAGAAAATAAATATTTCTGCGTTCGGTGGGACCTGAACCCATGACCTTCCACTTGCATACATATGCTGCAAAGGGCATTTCAGTCAATTTAATTCCTTTGTCCTATGAATATACTAAAATTATTTAAAACGACGTTAAAACCGCATAATGTTAATAAATCATTGTGTATACGGTTTCAAAGTTGTTTTAAATAATTTTAGTATATTTCACGTAATGATTCGTTATTTCTTACCACTATGGACGGAATTAAACAACAATATCAATCAACGTTTATTGGCGTAGTGATACCAACGCCGATGGTATGGCGTGATTAGATGGTGAAACGTTCGAAAGAAAATAAATATTTCTGCCTTCGGTGGGACCTGAACCCACAACCTTCCACTTGCCGGGCAGAGGGTCGCAGCGGCTGTAAGTGAAGATGTTCGTGCTTTCTTCCAGGCATTCGCCATCTAATCACGCCATAACATCTGCGCTTGTATCACTACGCCAATAAACGTTGATTAATATTTTGGTTCTATATAGTTCATTTCCTTATGAACATTTAATCATTTAGTTTGATTAAAATAAAACAATTTCTTTTCGAGAAAACAAGTCTCGGCATTTAAAGAAAATGTTGCAAAGAGTTGTTGAACTTTCAGAAAAATCTCAATCGAAAAGCTTCCGTTTTTCTAATCGTATGTACAAAGCACCTTAATTAAATACTTAGCAATAAGATTAAAAAAATATTGGCTTACTTTTTCCAAAAATTGAACAAATTCTTGCGTCCTTGCGTCCTCCATCCGATTTATTTTATATAAAAAGCGTCCCATCCTTTTTTCTTAGAACCTGCTTCGAAATTTCGATGCGATCAATAAAACACAAGTTGAGAACATGTTTTTCATTTGGAAACGTCAAATCTCTTGTAGTGGTCGCGTAAATATTTGTTCTTAGAATGAATACGTTTTTTGTTCCCAAACGGAGCTGAATTCGTTTGTTTATTTTTGGCAGGAGAAAAATGTTTACGACAAAAATAGTTTTTATCGATTGAAACGCCCTTTCTATAAATTGCCTTTTTTTTCTGTCTAAAAGTATTTGCATAGAGTTTGGCAACCAATCCTCAAAGGAGGACAACTAATCTTGTTCTCCGGGATGAACTGCAGTTCTTTTAAATTCTGTTTGTGATCCAGGGATGGTGTGGGCCCTGCTTTTCCTTTTATCTCTGTCAAATATTTTCTAACAAAATATTGATACTTTTATATGATTATTCGTATAGAATCTAGAAAATGGATTAGTTTTTTTCGTCAAGAGTAGCGTAGGGAGATAAGTTATTACGTCGTAGTCTGGAATTCGAATCCGAAGGCAAAACTTGAATTTTTTTTTCATTGATAACGTTTTGCGTGAAAATTTACATTCCTTTGCTATCTATTCCAGGTTTTAATCCTGAATGAGGTACAGGGTATTTGATCCCTTTGAGCTAAGCTACAAGCTCATCATTGGTGACTCATGCCCCAAGTAAGATTATCAATGGGTGACAAAACCGGTTTTACGTTGAAGAGTGTGCCAGTCTTACACTACCATACCTACCTAATGTTTATGACCATCTGTAACAGATTTATAGGACCATCTCCAGCAAATTTACACTATCATTTATACAAATTTTATGATAATTTGTGTGCCAGTTTTACACTATCTGTACGAATGGTGCATGATCGTCACACCAATTTTACATTTCTGCGAAAAATTGATCATTTCTGATCAAAAACCTTTGTGTTAAGGTTTTTTTCTCTTTTTCTGTTGCTGTTTTAAAGATAAAAATTTTATTTAATAAGCACTAATTTTCAGCTACATTTTTAAAAATATTTTTGCAGAGATTTTTACGGAAAAATTTGCTATTCAGCAGAAAATTTTGTAACGTTTATTGTTTGGACATCCTTATTTTCCTGATTTCTTAACACATTGATGAAAATGTTCTTCCTAAGATTCAGGAACGTGAAGGGAAATATAAGTCAATATTGAAATGGCAAAAACTTTAATACATTTTTAAATATTTATATCAATCGAACACTACGCAGATTAAATCAAACAACAGTATCAATCAACGTTTATTGGCGTAGTGATACCAACGCCAATGGTATGGCGTGATTAGATGGTGAAACGTTCGAAAGAAAATAAATATTTCTGCCTTCGGTGGGACCTGAAGTGGAAGGTCGTGGGTTCAGGTCCCACCGAACGCAGAAATATTTATCTCGGAGTACGAGAATGCAAAGAAAGGCCTTGGATGGAGGAGAATCGGCAACGATTTTTAAGGAGGCCTGTATCCTTCAGGGACTGTAGCGTCGAAAAATAGAATGTTGTTAGTCATATCTTCAGCTTGTTAAAGGTTTTTTTACATCGTTTTGTTCTAATTATATTAATAAACATAATCTTCATTGCTTATTCTTTTGTCATTGGAAAAATTGAATTTTTACTATTTTAGTTTAAGGTTTTAGTTCTTCCAATTTCTTCTAATTTGAAGTAATGCGCAATAAAACAGAGTTTATTTTGTAATCAAAATGTTTACCTGGTGCTGAATAGTTATCTCTGTTCCTTATGATTTTCGCACCAAATGATTAAACTATGTTGGTAACGATATTAATGTTACTAATTTGATAATTTAATTATCTATAATACAATAATTTTATTAAAGAGACGAATTAATTCAAATCGAAAGCGTGTGTGCCAGGATCAAATTCCCTCAAAAAAAGCGGTAAAAACAAACATTTAATTCTTTAGCTCCGTATTCAAATTGGAAGAAATATCTTGCATTTGATTACATTACTTCCAAAAAAAGTTTTGAAAAAATTAAACCACGTGGTATACATTCCGATAGTGAAACTAAATGCTATCTTTTGGTCAATACCAGCAAGTGCATTATCTTTTTAAGAGAAAGAGATATATATTCGTAGAACTTCGCCGTGTATCATATCATCTCTCATACTTTATATCATGGAGGGTAAAATGGGTGCTACATCACCGTGACTTGGCCATACCTCTTCTGGAAATGCATTTCGGCTCGATCGAACCACCTTTCCAAATCATGTCTGCATACAAAACAACAAACGAAGAGAAATAGAAACTATAATTTCAAAACACATAAAAAGAATGTTTTATTGCTTTGCATAATTTTAGGATATTACAAAGTTTACAAAATCAGCTAAAATTGATCATATGTTACTTAGGAATAAAAATACTAGTTCCTTAATTTTGCTATTTCATAAATTATGTCCAATTCGAGAAACTCCAAGACCCATACTTACATATTAGTTTTTATTTATCTCCATTTCATAGTTTCGTTCTTCTGTTTACTTCAAGCTTGAAAACTAATGGATTTTTGATCTACGTAAAAAAAGCTTAATCACCGAACTTTGGGATCCGAAGACGGAGAAAAAACAGCCGCGTCCAATAAAATGCGTTTTTATTAGTCAAGTCACGTTCGCGGCGTATAAGTACAGCCGCTTGTTTTAAAATTCTGATCCGGAATGGAGGAAAAATCTTTTTAAAGCACGTGGGAAGAAAAGATCCGAGATATTAAAAAAAAACTTGAAAGTTAAGAGGAAAAGTGAAATGTGAATTCCAGTTTTTTATCTCGCATGCCGAAGTTCTTTCTGCTACTTTTTTGGCAATTTTCAATTTCGTTAAACAAAAAATTGGCGAACTGAAGTAAAATGGTCACACTAATACTCTAAAGCCATCTCAATAATCTATTCTTGTTAAGATGCCTTATTTTATGGTAGATTTCCTTATTTTAGGATTTAATTTATGATTATCCTAATTTCATGCCTTAGTTAAGAATATAATTCTCTATGTAGGATATTATTACCCTTCCTAGAGCTGACACAATTTTCAAATAAATGGTCGATTCACAAACCATCAGGGCGAGTTGCTTTTACTATTTATTTGGCAATTGTGTTATCCTTGAGAAGGGTAATAATATCTTACATTGTATGTATGGAGAAAGGGAGCATCGTTCCTGTCATCGATGGCCTAGCGGTTGAGGCACTCCGGGCTCAATGGAGGGATCGTAGTTCGACTCTAGGTCGGGGGTGGTCTCTTTTCTATCTGTGCCCAAAGGCTCTAGTTTGAGCTCCGACTTGGGTGTCGAACTTATTAAGTAAAATAATTCCCTATTTTAGGTCATGATTCCCTATTTTAAGACGTGATTCCCTATTTTAAGGCAAGATTCCCTATTTTAGTACACAATTCCTTGTGTTACGACATGATTCCTTATTTTAAGGCATGATTCCCTATTTTAAGGCAAGATTCCCTATTTTAGTACACAATTCCTTATGTTAGGACATGATTCCCTATTTAACGACACGACAAACTGGTCATAAAATATATACTCAATATTATGATTCGTGGTTTATTTATTGAATGATGCATCATGAGAAGATGATGGAAATATATTATGACAGCTGTTATTTTGGCACTGGTGTAAGGTTTAAAAATACAGCAGTTTGGTTGTTACCTGCTACCCTGATCAGATGAAGGCAAAATTTTGTTTCCGGGACGCTGTATTCGTAATGAAATTCTACACTGCGTTGAAATACCAGTTTCAATAGAATATTTTGATGAACTTTATATTGTCTTATTAGTAAATAATGTCGTAAGAAGTGACGTAGGAGTGACGTAATAAGGAGAAAAAATGTATTACCATTACTATCATGTAATATATGTAATGTTCTAAACAAAGTACCAAACAAAATATAAAGCACTTCTTGCGTTAGGAATTATGTAATAACTATAATGTAATAAGAATAAAATATTTCTATATATAACAGAAATGAGGTATGGTAATTGTTTTCTCCTCATTTTCTATTTATTTATTTTTTTATTTATATTTTTTAACCATTATATATAAATATATTTGAAATTGTTTACCTGTTAATTTTCAATTTTAAAAATACTTTTATTAAATAATATAATAAATAAAATTCAACAAAACTTGTATTATTACAGAGTAGACATACTTTCAAGAACCCTAATTTATGAATGATATGTTTTAAGAACTAATGTGCTGATCTCAGCAAGCATCCCATAAACTAATGTTCATTCTGGTTTACGAACTTCTCAATCTCCCTTCTTTTTGAGTCCTGAGTCTGTAAAATCAGTGACTCCACTCACATAGGCAAAAGTATGTAAGTTCAAGTGCCCGATCATACATCTTATATACTGAAGTCAGTGTTTCCATAAAATATATACATATACATACTATATATATATATATATTTTATTTAGAAAGAAAGAAAAGGCACAGAAAGAGATATGTATATGAAGAAATTGATGAGATATATATATGGAAATTCTACTACAGGTATTATTAACTTCGACTTAATTGGAAATAAGCTGAGGAAGCCTTTATCCTGCAGTGGATAAAGAATGGCCGAAATAATGATGATATACGAACATATAAATTGGGTTTTCTGGAAAATTTTAATTAATCTCAATCATGAGCGCGTTTTTAATATAAAAAGTCCTCTGTTGAAATCCAATCTAATTTATTCTTTAAGAAATATAATTAAAACAGGTTATAACGAAAGTTAAAAGAAGTCGGGTCAGGGCATGCAAAGTTTTTTTTTTTTTGCAATAAAAACCTTTAAGCAACAGCGACTCAGCTATTCTAAAGATTTTAGAAAACAAAGGACAACAAACCATTATTTACGGATTTTGACCCCGTATTAAATTTTTAACATTGCCTGGAAGAATTATTTTAATACAGTCCTACATGATCATTCATTATAAGAGCACTTCCCTGTTGTTTTACTGAAAGCGCCATTTTTTTCCCCAGCAAATGATAAATTGCGCTTATTTAATTTTTTGCGCCTATTTCTTAAATTACGTAACTACATTCAAGATACGACAAAAAACAGGGCAACAAATTTAACATTGACTTAAATTTATTGCCTTTTGTAAATTAGTAGAAAAAACTTAATTTTTTTAATTTAAACTTAGTTTTTTTCACGAGTTTATCGGAATAAAGCCGCTTATAGAAAAAATTAAATAGTTGTAAAAATAGTTGAAAAAATAAATAGACGTAAAATATTCTAATCATAATTTTCCTTTTATATTTCTTTTTGCCATCGGATACAAACAGGAAAATCATTATATGCGGTTGATAAATACTGAATTCTGGAAACTCTATAACCTTTACTTATATAGATTCTAAATGAATACAACTGTTCAATATTTTCCCAATTATGTTCAACTATTAAGAAATAATTTTTATCAACTTTTTTAGGCGTAGTAATATTAACACCGATGTTATGGCATGGTTAGATGGTGAAACGTTTGCATCCGGTTTGCAAATGTCTTTGCATCCGGTGGAGCACAATCCCACAAACCTTCTACAATCCACGCAGAAGCTCCACCAACTGAGCTACGGACGACAAACACTTAATCCCTTACGAACATATTTAAAGCATGTTTTCCAAAACCGGTTATTTCGCGAAATGGGGCAGCACATAGACTGCTTTTTTGAAGCAAATTACGAAGAGAGCGGTATTAAATTCATCGAAAAGCCCGTTGAAGAAGATATATATACACAAGTCGAACACTACGCAGATTAAATTAAGAAACAATTTTTATCAACTTTTTTAAACGTAGTAATGTTAACTCAGTTAGCAAAGTTCCTGCTCTGATTTCTTTTTCTTTTTCTTCTTCTTTTTTTTCTTTTTCTGGCGAACGTTTCACCATCTAACCATGCCATAACATCGGCGTTACTATTACTACGCCTAAAAAACGTTGATAAAAATTGTTTCTTAATTTAATCTGCGTAGTGTTCGACTTGTATAAATATATTCAACTAATTTGGTTTCTATTTGTACATGTCACATAAAAAGCTGAAGACAATGTGCGTATGATAGACAATAATTAAATTAATTAGCAATTAGTAATAAATCTCCGCCCATGGCAAGTATATTCTGTTTACCAGGAGTTATACCACGAGCTCATGATAGACAAAAACCTGTCTACCACGAAAACTTCTGGTAGAACTCCCGGTAGACAGACAGTAAATATAATTTGGTTCTGTTACTTTTGCTGAAACTGTTTATAAACAACTAATATAAAGGACGATTATTATTAACAAAACATTCAATCATTTTTTTTTTCAGAATACAAACCATATCTCAAAAGTTTCCCCAATATCAATTCCGAATCCATCTAGATTTCGTTAGGGTTTAATTTTGGTTTGCTTGTATCTTTTCTGAGCCGAGGTCTACAATTTTCCAAGTTATCTAATCCCGTACTAGGGAAAGAACAGAAGAATAACGTTCGATCTACGAACCGTTGAGAACTATTCTACGACGAATTATCTACTATACGAATCTGGATTTATGACACTACGAACAAATACGGTACGGCTAAGCCCTACAGTGGGTAGAGCACCACTATAATAACCCACAACGGTGTGTAGAGGATCTACGTTTTTCCGAGGAATCCGAAATTCTTACAAATTACAAGGAACCCCCCCCCCCACACCTCGGAGCTCACATGACGAATTTAACGAACTTAATTCAGCTTGCAGTATACACCATAAGAAAACCTAATATTTGGAAATTGATAAAGGCTCCTCAGATTAACACTAAAAATAATTAATAAAATGAGTTTGGCTCGACAAAAGAAAGACTTGATCGCCATTTCTGGCGCTCTCTAATTTCTTTTATAAATTCCTCTGGGAAAAGTATCCAAACAACGTTAAATGTATTTACCTATTTTAGTCTATTTCATGATATCCTCACACGTATAAAAAGAATGCAAGCGATACTTTGAGACAGAATTTTTAAAATAAAAATAAATGATTCTCTTATGCACAAACCGAATTGCAACTTGCAATGTGATTATAAAAATTAAAGTAAATTGTTTTCTGATGTGACTTTCAGAAATAAAATAAAAATAATATAGAACTTCAATTTAACAAATAGAGAAAAAAATAACTTTACAGCTACTTCAAAATCTAATATGTTTAAATTTAACAAAAATAAAGCAATCACTGTAGGCCAAGGGCCATTTAAGTATTACGTAAGCACATTTTTGGCCATTTTATACTCACTTCTTCACCTTGTAGGGAAAAATAAGCAAATGCTAGACTCCCCCCCCTTTTATGCTTAGGTAGGATTTTGTTTTCAATTTTTGGTTTTCTTAATTTTTGTTTTCTAATTTTTGGTTACTATTATTATAAAAGCGTATATATTATACGTATATTATAAAAGCGTATGTATTATACGTATATTATAAAAGCGTATATATTATATACTGTTAAACTGTATATATTATATGTTATTAAACTGGATATAT